>JARWIR010000080.1:0-600000 GCA_029959085.1 Nemophila menziesii | reverse complement strand
AAGCGAATGTGATTCTGGGTGAAGAAGATAAATTAATGTATAAAGTGAGCAACAATATCGACAACACTTGGATCAAGACAATTTTGAGAGGAGCAGGAATTAAGAAGCCTCCACAAAAAGAATCAAAAGAAGAGGATATTATTTGGCAAAAAAGATTAGAGGAGCAATTAAATAAAGTTGAAGTAGCTCAAACCTTCTTGGCCGATGATCTGGCACAAATCAAAGCTAATCAAGTATACATCATGACACTCCTTGAGCACTTAAAGCACGATTTAGCGAAAGATCCAGTAAATCCTATCTTGGATGTTGATAAAGTGAGGCAATAGCCTCGAGAGTATGTTCTATTTCTTCCTTACCATTTATATATATGTAATATTTGCTTGTTTTAATTTATTTATTGAGTTTTTTCGAGTCGTGGGGACACGCCTCATTTTTTAGTTGGGGGTGTAGGGATTCGTTGTCTCTCATCTCCATTTTTATGTGATTTTACTGTTTTGGGAAGAAATTGAATTTTTTTATACATGGAATTTGATGTAGAATGTGTTTAATAGCTTGAAAGCATAAACTTAGTAAGTTAGTGATAGAAGTAATATGTTTAAGAGCTGATTATTTTTGTATGGTTTGAGTATTAACAGTAAACACACATCGATAGTAAAGAATAGATTAGCGAGCAACGCGGTAGAAATATGTTTGATCATAGGCGTCTTGAGGGGTGTGTAGGCCGTGAGAAACAAGCTAGTTGATAAACCTATTTAATGAACATGCTAAAGGTAAGAGAATGACGAAATTGCATAGTTAGAAAGTGATTAAGGCGGTTCTTTGATAAGCCCCTTGTTTTCAACTTGTTGTCCATTATATATATCCTTCTCATCCCCTTCTAACCTTTCTAAAGCTTTTTTATTTAGCCATATTATAAGTCATATCCCTTTAGATTTTAGGACTTCTCCATATGAACCGCATTCGAATCGCGATGCATAGACAGTCGTTTTAGAGCTTGAGTTTGGGATGGTGGGTCCACCATTATGGGAAATATTAATGGGTTGGAAACTTTGAGCTTATGTATTTGTGCTCTATATCTTGATAATGATTCAATGTTTATTATATTGTAACCCTTCGCCAGGGTAAAAGTAAATGAAAAAAGTTATGTAAAGAAATAGAAATATGTGAAAAAGTAGCATTTCATCTCTCATCAAAATGAGAGTCATAGCTATATTACAGACGAAAAAATTGAAATGAATTGAATTGAAATATTATATTTGGACCGACAAAGTGGAATTTTTATGTGACCATCTTTATACTTTATTGGGTTATTGGGGATGCTAATTAGTGCATCAATTCATTGGATTGAGTGAGATCATTTTATGAGAAGTAACTCAAGCTCTAAGGTGATTCTTTAATGGCTAGTGAGGAGAGAGCCAAAATCTCACTCTAAATTATCCAAATATACGTATCATACAGTCCCTAAGCCAACATTACAACCTTAAAGACCTTATGATTCTTTGCGATCTAATCTAGATATGATTGAACTGTTAGAGAGTAGTTAGGTGGATCTTTGGATACTAGTAAAGTTCGATGAACAATCAATATCCTCCATGGTAAACTAAGTGAGGAACCTATTGCCCGTACTTCTCACTATAAACGGGCAATTTCTTGTCTTTTAAAAATACTTCTCTTATAACTAGCTACCATTGTACTTATACTATTTTATTTGTACTTATATTATTTTTTTGTACTTATACTATTTTATTTGTACTTATATTATTTTTTTGTACTTATACTATTCCCTTTGTTCCATAAAATTTGTCCACTTAGCATTTCACACAAATTAAGAAACATCATAATTGCATTCACCATTACAAAAGTACCCCTACATAAAGTATCTTGATATTTTAAATGTGTAGTTGATGTAACCCTATTTATGATATATTAATCTAGGTCAGATACATCAGTTTAGGTGTATCTGATCAATAAATTATGGATTTTTACTCGTATTTAGATATTTTCTTATTTCTTGTCTTAATTTGATGATTTATTACTTTTAAAGCATATTTGGTTTGATAAGGTTTATGGAATATATTTATATTCCAAATTAATTTTAAAGAGTAAAGGAAATAATATATATGGAAGGAATCAAGAGATAAAAGAAAGAGATAATGACACTAGGGGTCTTGAAGACACACCCCTCTTCGAGTTAGCACCCCCACCTAGAGCCTCTTCTTACTAAAGACCTCAGGAACTTTTTAACACATGAACCCCAAAACCCCAATTACTAGACTACCCTTCTTTTGTTTTTTCTACACCTATATATACTAATTGCTATTTCTAATTTCATTCACGTTCTAATTTCCCTCACCTCCCCTTTTCCCCTCTCTCTCTTTCCTCCCCCATATACCAAACCGCCACCACCACTATCATCCTCCATGAGAACAACCACCACCACCACCATCTCCCTCCTCCCCTATATCTCTCTCCTCCCCCCAGCCCCCAAACCGCCTCGCGTGTCCCCTATCTCTGAGATCCACCGTACGAAGCTGTGTTCGTGACCACCTTGCTCCTGCTGTGTTGGATCTCGCGATTCCATGGCTACTCCATGGTGGTGGTGCTGCGATTCCATGGCTACTCCATGGTGGTGGTGGTGCAGGTTCGAAGCTCCTGCTGTGTTCGAAGCTCCGGCTGTGTTCGAAGCTCCTGCTGTGTTCGAAGCTCGCCGGAGATTTCCTGCAGGTTCGAAGCTCCCTCGTACAGATCCAGATTCGCGAGGTCGCCGGCGATTTGCTGCAGATTCGAAGCACTCCATCGGAGGCGCGACGGTTACTGCTGCATTCCACCATTGTTGCGAGCTCATCTTCACCATTGCAGCTCATCTTCACCATTGAAGCCATGAAATGAATCCTTGAAACTGAAGCTGTGGTGGTTGTGGTATTATGGTGGAGGTGATGTTGGTGGGGTGGCTATGGACGAGCTCGGCTGTGTCATGGTGGCGGTGCTGCTCGTCGACGAGAAGAAGTGTTTCTCCTTTTTTTTTTTTTTAATTTCAGATCTAGATCTGGTTTGACCAGATCTGGTCAAACAAGATAGTAATTAATTTTTTTATTTTTTAATTGTATATTCATTTGTAATTGTTTAAAAATGTGTAATAAAGGTGAATAAAAGTTTTTTTTCTATTTATGCTTTGTTTTTAAATAATAATCATCATTTTGACTGAGTACTCATCAAATTTACGGAGTACTCATCATTTTTATCGGAGTACTCATCATATTATTCGGAGTACTCATTAAATTATTCGGACTACTTACCAAAATATATAGAGTACTCATTAAAGTATATAGAGTATTCAGCCAATTTATAGAGTACTCTCAGTTTTTTCCGATACTCTTAGTTTTTTCCGGTACTCTCAGTTTTTTCCGGTACTCTCAGTTTTTTCCGATACTCTCAGTTTTTTCCGGTGACTGGTGGTCGGAGGTCGGTGATCGGTGGTCGGAGGTCGGTGGTCGGTGGCCGGAGGTCGGAGATAGGTGGTAGGTGGGTAGTGGTAGAGGAGAGAGAAACAGTGACATCACACTTTTTTGTCTTTTAGTGTTACTAAGGGTAAGAAAGACTATTGTAAAAAATGAGGTCCCTAAGAATAAAAACTTTCAAGACACTACTCTATAGAGAAAAAATAGTGTCTCTAAGACCCTATATATAATTTGCCCTAAAAGAAAACACAATGAATTAGGAAAGGAAAAGTTGTCAAGTAAATCTGAAATTCTGCAGCTACGTCCACTAAAATGAAGATAACTTCAAATAAGTTGCGAATTTGGATGAGCCTTTAAATAGTTAGATAGAATTTTTTGTTGTGGTCGTTTTGATATAAAGTGGACGAAAGTCGGCCCAATAACGAAGGAGATATGATCAAAACAGTGAGCAATGTTTATCCTCTCCAATAATTTAGGAAACGAATTTGAATTGGAAAAGAATTCCAATTACTTGCCTTCTACTCCAAGATTTCGACCTAGGGTATTCTAAACACCTATAAATACACCATCTTATTATTGTAAACATGTCCTTGCCTAATCGTTAATTATTATTCTTCCTAGAAGTCATTCAAGAGAAGCAAGTTGAAAGTATGCATCTTTATTTTAGTTTATTTCTCTCCAACATGAACTAAATTTCACATAGCTTGGGTTTTGCATATGTATAATATTTGAATTCTATTTTCTTCTATCTAATTTTTTTTGGGTAAAAACCTTTTTAAATGATTCTAGCTTCTTAACCTTTATATTTGTTTTATGTGCTTTGATTTATTGACCGTAGTTCTTGCTAGTGCACAAGTATAGACTACCCCATTAATAGCAGTTAGATGGTCACTCAGAAGGGGTGTCTAATTGTTGAAACACCACATAAACGTCTAGTGTGAGGTAGTGATCCGGAAGGGATTGCCTAGCTAGATAGTTATTAGGGTTTGAGATTTAACCACCGATCATTGCGCATGGTCCCTTACCCAAGTCCCCTGGTAATTGTTAGGTCTCCACCTAAGCTCACCCGGAAAGGGGTTAGGAGGAATATAGAATCATGGTTACTTACTTTCAGAGCTTTAATCACCCTTATTAACTAGTAGAAGAAATAGAAGGATAAGTGCATACTAGCAAACCTAAGCTATATTTCTCATCTCATTTTTACATCTTTTATTTTATTGTCTTGTCTTTAGTTAATAATTATTCTCCACAATTATTCATATTTATTTTTATTGTCTTTTAAATTTATTGAGCTAATTCTTACTATGCTTTCTTGTAATTCATTCGTATAACACACTAAGCCCCTGCGAACGAATCTAACTTAACATAAAACATGTGTACGACCTGTGATACTTGCAGTGACTCACGTGATTGGTTAGGGTGATAGTTTTTTACTTTTATTATCATTATTTCATCACACCCTACCAACCACCAGTATTGGAAATATAAATTTCAATAATTTAATAATGGTATTAGTGGGAAAAGTTGGAAAAAAAGTGTCTTGAAATGCTAAGTTGACTATTTCTGTGAGATTGAGGGAGTAATTGACAATTCAAAATGAGCTTCTTCCCCTTTATTTTGGTCCTTGGCTCCCCCTAAATCAACTTTTTCCACTTCCAAGACAATTCAATTACCCAATTTTTTGCTTAGTAAAATTATTATCTTACCTTGTTTATCTTCTAATATTTCTTTACCCGACCTCTCAAGACACTTTCCATTGAGTAATCTCACTCTATTCTCATCTTGTGTGTGATTTGCAAGCCCACTAGTTGGAACAGCTAGTTGCACATTATTACGCTTAATCTGAAGACATTTTTCACTATTACAAATTTTTTTTTTGCAGCTGTATTTTTCATGTTCCAGCTTTGAGTGTTTCTCTTTCTGGTGAAATATTTCGGCTAGAATAATATGACACATGATCTATAATCGATGGTGAATATTTCTTGCAGCTCTACTCGCGTCTAAATCTAAAGCTACTAGATCACTCGAACAACTGTAGTGTTCTTGTCTGCTGCCGATTTGATATCTGGAACTGCAACAAATGTTTTATAATTTTTTGACAGATCAGTGGCTAATATTTTGTCCCAGGTACTATTGTCAATTCCAACAAACAAAAGAATAGCTGTGGCATATCTTTTACTTGTCGATTGGAACATTTGGGAACATAAAATGAAAAGTGTACATGAGAATACTACCCTAAATGTTAACACCGTTCTCATTGCTACTAATATCACTATAACAGATTTACTTGGGCATGAGTGAACTGGAGCAACACCCACCAGAGATGCACCTAACGATAGACCCACGACCAGACATCGAGACCCGCATATCCCACCAGAGACGCAACTCATTTTTACGTGCGACACCTCTTTCACATCACGAGCAGATTCAAGTGGGATTGTGATCGTTAGAAGAGACTATGGGACTCAGACACGTCAAGTCTTTGCTAAGACAATGGGGACTCATTCGGCAGCCGAAGCTGGTGCGATAGCAGTACCGGAGGCATCAAAGATAGCTAGGCGAGAGTTGGGCAGACGAACGCTCATTTGTACGGACAACCTTGATTTAGTTCAAGGTATGTATTCGTTGCCAGCAGCGTGGTAGAGGGTCAACCATACATTACACGTATTCTGAAGAATGCTTAAGAACATGGTCAGATGTCATTTATGCATATCCCGAGACGTCTGAAGGGTTGGGTTGAAAAAGCTGCACGGAACGCGAGGCAACAGGCTGCTTGGAGGAGTCAGCATCTGCAGATCACCTCCAATTTAGTAGATTGGGGATTGGATGACAGATTACTTATTACCTTTCCGGACGGAAAAAAAATTCAATATTAACTTTAATATGATTTTTTGAATAATTAAGTATTTTAGATAATATTTTTATTAACAAACAATTTTTAAGTTAATTTTTTTAAATCAATAACCCAATAATATATTATATATACGTATTATTTTGAAAAGAATAACTTAATTTAACTTTAATTTAAAAAACATGTTCTAGCATTAGATACTAGTAGTAGTAAAGGAAAGGAACCACTCATTTTGTCAAAGAAGACAAACATCTTATTCGGTGAAATTGCGAATCAATACAACCACGACAAAAAACTTATACCCTTTGGCCCCCACACGACAACCCTAATTTGATCATTGCTCACTAAGTTTTATTCTAAATTGATTGGTAAAACTTGTTATATATGAAGGTTAAAAATTTAAATTTTTGTTTTCAATATTAAGGTATTTTAGTAATTGTCGAGGTGATAAACGTATCTCTTAATTTATATGAAAAATTAAGCGGACATTATTTTTTAGACAAAGTGAGTAATATTTAAATAAAAGCATATGTTTATTTATCTCAATAAAAAAAAAAATTAACCCAATTTCTTTAAAAATATATTGCACATAAAACAAGATATTTTTGTCCGATTTTGTTTAATCTTTAAAATTAACTAATTATAGTTACTGGTTTTTCTTCGATTCTTAAAATTAACTAACTCGTAATTAAATATAGTTTATATATAATTTTTTCTATCTTCAATTTTTAAAATTCTTATCTACATATTAGTTATTATCATGAAGTCGAGAGTAGAGTTACGAGAACAGGCGTCTAATGGGAAACGACTTTCCCGTTCTGTTCAGAGAACACTTTTTCCGTTGAGAATTCCTCGCTCCCTTTCGTGTGAATTTTCCAGCGGCGAATTAAAAGCTTGTGGGGCCCGATCTCTCGAGCCCCGAAGAAAACCCCTCCCCCTTCGGACTCCATATCTCTTTTGACTCTATATATGAAGTATCACCGCATTAATTATCTATTAAAACAAAAAATAATAAATTTATTAAATGGATCAAATTTTAAATAAAAAATATTAATAATAGCTTTATCATACATTAGATAACAAATTCGAACCCGCCTAACTAAAAATTTAAATATTTTTATTATATTTTAGAGACTTTAGACATATATTGATTGAAATGTTGAATATGAGTTATGAACATATTATATGACAATTGTAAAGATCCATCTTTAAATGAGTTCTAAAGTTATTTCTTATACATGTGAGAATAAACTTTGGAAAACAGAAAACTTTATTAACTAAGACCCACGTCAGCTTGGCAAACAGACTAATTTTACCAGTCCGTGACCGAATCGGACCGCCGATATAGAAACTGGTTTGAACCGGTCGGCTAACGCTTTGGTTCTTTAAAAAAACCGAGACCAATAAAAGTCAGACCGATAAGCCCAAACTGTTAAGTCCATTTTTTTTGTCAAGAAAGAAACAACATATACAAGTTAACCGATACTCATATTCATACAAAGAAGCAGAAGACTACTAAAAAAAATCGATGACTGATCCAGGTGATTCTTTTCCTTCTATTAATACATTGAGTTACTTCAAGGTTATCAGAGTAGAATGAACAACTCTGTGAATCGAGATCTGGCTAGTAGAACGAACCATATTTCCCCCTCTACAGCGGTATTGATCTTCCCCTTCCTTGTATTTGTATGCTTAATTTCTCCATCCTTGTTTGTAGCTATTGATACCATGCTAGCCGGATCCCAGCTTTTCATAAAGGATGTATCATTTAGCCAAATAGTATCAGCATCGTCTCTCAAAAAGAAGTTATCTTCCTCGCTTTCCTGGTTTCCCAGATCTCCCAAGTTAGCTCCCACCACCCCGACCACGCTATCATTAACAAAAAGATGTTTAATAAGGGATTTCGTCTTGTCATTGATCTCACAAATATTCGAAAAAACCGTTAAGTCCATTAATTTTAACTGTTAATCCCATTACATAACACGCATAGCAAACCTGTTAAAAACCTTTATAGCAGTCCAATAAGCCCACCGCCTCTTTATTAGTAAACCCTCATCATTACTCGTATTCTGCCTTCTTCTTTGTCGATGACCCTTCATCTTCTGTCGTTGGATTTTCAGGTTTTCATGAGATCGATGGCCATCACCTTCCTCTTCTCCGATGCTTTCTGGTGTGGAATTTTGAGTTTTCATGAGATTGATGGTCATCATCTTCCTCTTCTCCGATGCCTTCTGTGATGTTATTAAGCCATGTCGAGGCCTTCGTTTTCTTCTTTCTTGAGTATTTTTCTAGGTTTTATGGTGTGTATGTTATTTGTTTTCCAGATAAGTTTACTTATATGTGCTAACTGAATTCGATTGATGATGTTTTGAATTTTGATGCATATTGGTTTGATTTTTGTGTTCGATGCTACTCCATCTGTTCCACAAGATTTATCCACTTAACTTTTCACACATATTAGGAAACATAATAATTGCATTCACCATTACAAATATACCCTTATTAAATTATCTTGATATTTTAAACGTGTATTGGATATATAAATTTCAATATTTTAATAAGGTAATAGTGAGAAAGTAGGAAAAAAGTGTCTTGAAAATCCTAAGCGGATAATATATTTGGAATATTATTTTTAGTAAGTGGACAATTTCTGTGAAACAGAGGAACTACCTTTATTTCGGAGATCCAATTTTTGAAACCTTTATATATAGTAAGTTTGAGTATATTTGATATTGGTGTTATATTAATGCATATGATGTTCTATCTAAGATTTTGAGTATTTGGGTTGTGCATGTAATGATATTGGGATAAAATTAATAAAAGGGCAAGCTTTTTGTACTGATCTATGCAGTGGCAAATCCAGAATTATAAATAAGGGTGGGCTTGAATAGTAAGGGGGTTCGGGGGCAATGACCCCGAAATATTTTTTTGTTGGTATTTGATAAAAATTACATGAAATAAGTGAATTTAGTAATTTAATAAAACCATATAAAGATAAAAAAAGATTATAATTTTTTTACAGTCGTCGAAAGTATCGTATTCAATTTTTTATTTTTCTTCAAATAAAATAGATCCGGTTCAACCAATTAAAAGATAATTTCAATTGTATATATGGATAATTTTCTACCAATTAATACTTATTATGATATTAAAAAAAATTCCTGATGAAAAATTATTAATAGGTTAAAAATATTGTATGAGTAAAATATAACTATAAAATTAAAGCTTTGAGTTAAATGGACTAGAAATCTTATAATAGATTGGATTTCAAGAATATCTTAATAATCTAAACTAAACCTTTTTTTTAAAGATTTGAGGGTGGGCTTGAGCCCACCCTTTGCTAATATAGATCTGCCTCTGGATCTATAGTCTGAATCACTGGTATTGGTATTAAAATGCATTGTCATGTTATGATTCTTGTGTTATATGATATTTATTTGTTAAAAACTAGCTAATTGATTTGAATCATAAAAACGGAGTATGGTTTATTACAGTTGAGAAAATTTGCATCTTTGTCCTTGCTATATATTTAAGAATAACATTATGTATTATTTGAAAAGTTCATGAGTTATGCATTCTTTGAGTCTTGGTCCCTATGAGTTAGATAAAAAGAATTTATATCATTTAAATTCACTTGGTTTTATAGGGACAATTTAAATCAATTTTTCATTGGGGAACTTTAGTAAATAGTTATTCTTAAAAAGAATTATAGCCCCTTAACTGAAAAATTAGCCCTCTCCAACTCAATATTTATAAATTAATTTACTAAATACTAAATAATAGCCATTCCCAACTCTTATGTTATTTTGTCAAGAATATTTGATCTGTTGTCATCCCTAAGTCTAACGTATAATATTTTATAATAATTATATCGATATGAGATAATTTTTCGGTTTTCATCATCTTTATTACATTTTTACAAACCATACTGCTATTTATTTCTATTTGGGTTACCAATATTTGTACATTCGTATATAGCATTAACCCATCTCAAAACGCAATATAAAATTTTACTATTCTTGTTCAGGATAGTCAATGCAATTCTAGGTGTACTTCAACTATTACGATATGTTGAGTTATCCTCCCAATTCATTTAATGGCTTGCATTAGAGTTGGCAACAGTTCATATTTGTAAAAATATCAAATACTATAACCATAACCGTTTTGATATCTCTTTATTAAAATCCATAACCCAACAGTTTTAACCATCGGTTACACTTTTCAAAACCATAACCGTATTATTATTCGGTTTCGGTTTTTTAAACGGTTTTACGGGTTTTAACCATAACCAAATAATACTTTAATATATATATCTATATAATATTGGAGAAGGGCCAACGGCCCGAAATGTCTCCCATTTTCTCCATATTTTCTAGCCTTTGGATCAAATTCCAATCATTTTCGGCCTTTAGATCGATTATAATTAATGGTCCAGATTATCTAAATTCAATCCACGGTTTAAAATATCTTGATGTCTCCTCTATATTTTTCAGCCATTGGATTATTTATTTTAAAAAAAAAAAAAAACTTCACCTAATCTTCACCCCTTCGTCGATCACTTAACCTAAAAAAAAAAAAAAAAAAAACTCACTTCGCCGCTTCTTCACCAAGATCCCACCAAGCCACTCCTCCACAATCCTAAACCGCATCGACGACTAAGATCCCACCAAGCCGCTCCTCCACAATTCCAAACCGCCGCCACGACCATCCTCCACCATCATCAAAGGAAACAACGTAGCCAATCTCTGAATCGAATAACCCTGATAGCCAAACCGCCGCCTCCACCATATGCAGTATATCAAAGGTATGATTTAATCCGTACAGCTTTTCCTCTGCTCTCTCCTTCTCCATCAATTCCCTTTTAAAAAATATAATAGAGCAGGAACCGATGATGGAGCAGGAACCGTAGTCATTGCGCTCTCCTGCAAAAGAAGTCTGTCGCCACTCTGGGACCATACTCCACCGCCATCAACAATTGAAGAACCCAAATTAAAGTAAACTTTCACCTTCCCACCAATCCGCTCTCCCCCACACTAACACCGCCGCCACTGGGGGACCATTCTCCACCATCATATGAATCAAAATTAAGGTAAAAATTGAATTGTTATATTTTGATTATTATTAATTAATTTTTGAATTGTTAATTTCAAAATTGGTCCCTGTCCAATAGATAACCTAATCTCATCACTTTAAAAATGAAATTTTATTCTATTTTAGGCTAATTTTGAACGTGTTTACAGGTTCTTCGTCTTTCTGGTGCTACACAAAATTTACCCAAGTCAGAAATATGCAATGTTCATGGGGTGAATCCGAAGTTTTTGAAAATAGGGGAAAAAGTAGCGGAAGAAAGAGAGTGTGGACAAAGAGCGTTTAATAAAGGAGCGTATTTTTTAGGAAAGATGGTTGGGCGAAAGGGTATAGAGAGTTGATTGATTTGTTAGCGAAGCATAAAAGTGAGTTGCATGGATTTAATTTGGATGTGTATGGTAGTGGAGAAGATGCTCAAGTAGTGCAGAGTACAACTAAAAAGTTGAATCTCAATCTCAATTTCATGAAAGGGAGAGACCATACTGATAATTCTCTTCACGGGTAATAAATATTTTGTTGTTTCTGTGTTTGTATAGTACAGGGACTTATAGTAAAAATTAATTCCTGTGCAGTTACAAAGTGTTTGTGAACCCAAGTATTAGTGACGTTCTATGCACAGCTACAGCGGAGGCTTTAGCAATGGGTAAATTCGTAATTTGTGCCGAGCATCCATCAAACGAATTCTTCAGTGCATTTCTTAATTGTTTAACATTCAAAACACCAGAAGAATTTGTAGCAAAAGTAAAAGAAGCAATGGCTAATGGAAGCTTTTACCGTATGAGAAGTGAGACTGGTTAGTTCTTTTTTTTGTTTTTCTTTATTACTTATTTTTTGCACAGGTACCTAATTTTATTGATTTTATTGTTTACACTGCGAGTAGAATAAGGTTACTTAATTTATTTATTTTTTAATTATCAATTTCTGTTGTTGGATTTATTTATTTTTTAATTATCAATTTTCTGTTGTTGGTTTGCATGAAATTAAATTTTTATCATTGAATTTTATTTTTTTGGACATATTTTACCATTGAATTAAAAGCGGTGCCTTTTACGTATGAGAAGTGATACGCTGATCTACGTACATGACTAACGCAGGGTCAATTTTATTGTTTACACTGCGAGTAACTCTTCTTTTCTCAAATTTTCAGTTTCTTTCTTATTTTGTAAATATGTTGATTTTTCATTGTTTTTGTTTAAAAAGTCGATATTTTGCTAACGTGTCCGTGAGGGATGAGCATTTCAAGACGAAGAAACACAGGAAACGATATGAATATATATAAATTTATATATGTAAATCTATGTGAATTTCTTACTGAAGCTCAATTTACTAATTTATTTTAAGTAAAGCACGAACTACACATTTAATTGCACCATTAGTCCTGTGACTTGCAAATGTCTGTAGGGTATGTTTGCAATATCAGAGTTGCTAATGTAGTGTATATTTGTTAATTGCACCATTGGTCCCTGTGGTATGTTATGTGTTATCTAGCCAAAAAATTAAGCTAACAATGAATTTTGTGTTTATTTTCAGTGTTAGATAATTGTGAGAAATTATAAGGACTCAGTTGAAAATAAGGCCACATTTGATTCGGGAAAGGCTTTTGGCTCAATTCAAAGAGTCGTGGGTCGGAAACCTTTTTCTCCAGGTTTGTTCTTTTACCATTAAAAGCTATTACTGTAAAGTTGAAATTAAAGGAAAATGATATGAGCTCTTAGATCTCTCATTCTTTTGTATGACAGAAACATGAGGGTGATATTTCAGTTATCGATGTCCAGTTTGTTCCAGCTAATTTTCATGCAACATACAGAGCTCTTGAACGCACGTAGGTATCAAAATAACAAACTTTAATTTTGAAAGCAGAGATGCATAAATTATTCTATATCATTATTGCGTATGTCTTCTACTTTCAATCATGTGTGTCACTTAAGTGTAAAACTTTTGGGTCATATGATATTCTTCTGATAGGTAATTGATAATCTTGAACAGATACTTTTATCGCTTACTATCCGGGCCTGATCATGTGTCAATTTTTGCAAAATAACGTGCTTGGCATGTGACTGAGGAACTAGATCTTCTTGCCATGCAGGTTTGCTATATATATATATATATATATATATATATATATATATATATATATATATATATATATATATATATATATATATATATATATATATATATATATGTACATTAGATTGTATTTAGGAATGTAATAAAATGCTAAGTTGGTTTTAAAATTAATTGTACAGCTGAGCCGTTTAAGACTTCCAAACATTGTGCAGTATTATGGGTGTGAAATGGTCAGTCTTTACTCTAAATGCAAATGCAACTTTTATTACGTTTCCTATATTTATTTAATTTTGGTTAAATGTGTAAATATTTTTTTTGATCAGGTTGGTGATAAACTATATAGGAGAGAAGTGGAAGATTGAATACATTTAGGAGGGTTTAGGAGAGAAGTGGAAGATAGAATACATTTAGCTTTAATACTCATTTTTTAAAAGTTTGTGAAATTTGATCATTATCAGATAACATATTATTTAAATGTTTGTTAGATAGATAATAGTTTATTTTTTATTTTATCATTATCGATCATTATCTATAATAGTTTATTTTTTATTCCGTGTAATTATTTTTCTAAATCAATATTATAAGAGTGCCTTCAGGAACGGGTTCATACCTAGTATATATATATATATATATATATATATATATATATATATATATATATATATATATATATATATATTTTTCATCAAATAAAACCACACATATAAGAAAAATCTCAAAGGTATATAAAATATTGTGTTGGTGAATGACTGAATTGCATTTTATTATTTAATTCGTTAAATCTAGTATTTGGATTTTAGTTTGAGAATGTTAATATATCTAATTTAACCTGGATTATACAGAATTTGAAAATATATATATGATAATAAAATGGTTTTCGATTATTCGGTTTTATTTTTACCTAAAAGCATAACGTAACAGTTTTAATAATCGGTTACACTTTTTAAAACCATAACCTAATGGTTTTAACCATGATTATATAATTCGTTAAACCTAGTAATTGGATTTTAGTTTTAGAATTTTAATATATCTAATTTAACCTGGATTATTACAGAATTTGAAAATATATATGTTAATAAAAGGTTTCCGGTTATTCAGTTTTATTTTTACCTAAAACCATTAATTAACGGTTTTAACCATCGGTTACATTTTTCAAAACCATAACCTAATTGTTTTAACCATGGTTATATAATTCAGTTTTAATCGGTTTGGTTATCATTGGTTTTGATTTTTAACAGTAAGCATTGCCATCCCTAGGTTGCATACTTCACCAGTTACCTTTTTTATTTAGTTTTTTTTTACAAAATAAGAATATTATAAATAGAGTTTAAAGTAGCTATTACAAAGAAAACACATCCCTCAACCGATTCCTTTAAGAACGGTAGAACCTCAGAACAAACGCACTAATTGGGAAGGAGGTCTAGCGACCCAATCACTTGGCAAAATGCCTATTTTTTTAGGCAAAACAAAATACCTAAAAGTTGTTGCTTTGTAACCCAATCAACAATAACATTTTTTTCAGGGACATGAAAGAAATTAACTAGTCCAACCTTTTTTATTTAGTGATTCAATTTAAACATGTATTTGTTTTTTTATTTAAATTCTTAATTTGTATTGACTATATCGATACACTCTTATAATTTTCTACTTAATCGCACATTATTTTTGCACTACTTTTTTAACCACAGGGTTCACACATGACACCACCCATAATACAATGATTTAAGATGTCTAGCTAACATGAGATCATAGTATAGTCTGTAAATTTAAAGAGAACGAAACAAACTTATTTATTTGCAAATATAGCGTTAATTCCAAATACATGTATCTATTTTGTAGATAGAAATATAAAAAAGGCATATAATAGTTAAAAATTCAAAATTAAACAAGAGCATCCAAAAATAAAAAGCGAAAGCAAATTTTTATTTTTAGATTATATTTTTTAAAAATATTATTTTTAGATCAAACATATTTAAAATTTTCATTGTAGATCATTTTATCTCATTAAATATTCATAGATTTTAAGGATAATTTTAATATTTTAAATTAATTACTATATCTTTGTTGATCATATAATTCACATCATATATTAAAAAATTTATTTAAAAAATTTAAATTATTTTTAAAATAATACTATAAAATATTTTATGAAATTAGTAAACTGATTTAAAAATTATTCATCCGAATTCATAACATTCCATATGTTTTTTCGATGGGTAATACTTCCATCCAATATTGGATGATCCAATTTTCATATCACAGTCATTGATTATTATAACAAAACACATGTCATTAGATTAATGTGTTAGTTACTTTTGCAAGTTTAAAACATAGGGTATGTGTATTAATGTAATTGGTGTAGGATCATCCAATATTGGATGGAAGAATTTTCCTTTTTGGATATATTGGGTGTTTAATATCATTACTCTATTTTGAAGCCTAAAAATGAAAATCGCTCATTAAACAACTATTCCAAGAAAATTAATTGGAAAAGAAAAAGCTAACAACTAGACAAACAGCGAAGCTTCCAACAACACGACGACTTTAAACCCCATTATTCCTCCCCTCCTCCTTCTCAATCTCCATTTTTATCATTTCATGTTTCATGAAACTATACTTGTGTAAGAATCCGAAAGATAATTTTTTTTTTTTTGTTATGAACTGAAAACCATTTAATAATCTCATATTTTCCCTCAGTTGTTTCAGATTAAGACCCCCATTTTCACATAATTGTAATCAAACCCCAATACTATTTTTGGTCTGATTAAATTTGTTTTGCGGGAAATCATATTTTCTGGAGTTGAACATCCTTTCTCAAGTGGGTTTGAATAGTTCAAGCTCGAGCTGTGTAATTAACGAGGTTTATGTATTTGGGTGATCAGAGATATTTGAAGGGTCGGTGAGATTTAGCTTCTATAGAGCTAAACTTTCTAACTTCTCGAGAGGGCAGGATTAACAAAAATAGACAGAGATGGCGATGTCTGATAATGTACGAGGATTGATACTCGCGATGGTGTCAAGTTTATTCATAGGTACAAGCTTTATCTTGAAGAAGAAAGGTCTAAAACGTGCTGCTTCTGTTGGAACTCGTGCAGGTTCGATTTTTCGTATTTATTTAGTTGGATCTCTATGTAGATCAAATAGTAATTAGTTTAACTTTAGGTCTTGAATTTAGCTCTGCTTAACAACTTCATTGATGAAAGAAATTGAACGTTCATAGCTCATTTTAGCTGTGAAGTTGCAAAATCAAAGTATGATACGTTTAAGCAAATACTATAAAGCTGATCCTGTAGGATTTTATTTGATTTAATTACACTATAAGTCCTCTATCTTTTATCATAAAAACAACCATAAATAGAGTTTTATTAGGGTAAAAAAGTAATTTATTTGTGAAATGCAGGTGGTGGAGGTTATACCTACTTGCTAGAACCACTTTGGTGGGCCGGGATGACCACAAGTAAGTCAAAAATCCAATATTATTACAACCTTTTTAAGATTGTAATAACACAAAGTTCATAAACAATTTGTAAACGCAGTGATAGTAGGAGAAATCGCAAATTTTGTGGCGTACATGTATGCACCAGCTGTACTTGTTACCCCACTTGGAGCATTGAGTATAATCGTTAGGTATGCTTAGAATCTAGTGAATGTAATAAAGTTGTAGCATGTTTTGATGAACTAATATATGTCTGAATAGTGCGGGTTTGGCGCATGTTTTGTTGAAGGAAAAGTTAAGGCAATTGGGTATACTAGGATGTGTGTCGTGTATTGTGGGGTCCGTTATCATAGTTATTCATGCACCTCAAGAACAAACACCTACTTCTGTTGAAGAAATCTGGAATTTGGCCACTGAACCTGGTTAGTGTGCCCTCAGACTTTTAGAAACTTTGATTTATATTGTTTTTGTATGAATATTTTGTTGTTCTCTATGATATTATTATATAGGTTATTTTGCCAAAAATACAGGAATTATAATGTAATTAACTCAATTTTTTTTACTATAGAGACCTATAGTGCATTTTTTGCATAATATAGGGACCTATAATGCAATTAAATAAAAACATGGGAGGGCATTCTATCCCCCTTACCCCCAAACTTTTTTAATAACTTTTTTATTTGTTGTTTGAATGCATATTTTGTTGTTTCTATGATAATATATTGGTTATTTTGCATAGTATAGGATTTATAGTGCAATTTAATAAAAAAAATTGGGGACCTATCATGTAATTTTTGCATAATATAGGGGGAGCTTAGTGCAATTATGAATTCATGAATGGTAAGTAACTTATAGTCCATCTTATTGAAAATACGAAAAATTATTAATGTTGTCACAAAAATTCGAAAGATAAGGGACTAAAATGTTACGTTTGCAAGATAAAAGACTAAAGTTGTCACAAACTCAAAAAATAAGAGATTTAAAGTGTCATTTTTCCAAGATAATGGACTAAACTAACAAAACATGAAATGACAAGGGGACCAAATGAGTTATTTACTCTTTCAAAATTGATATTACAACAAGGTTGCTAATTTTTTTTTCTTTGGTGACAATTTTTGTAGTGTTCCTAATCTATGTAGCAGCATCTTTATCAATAGTAGCATCCTTGATTTTTCATTTCGAGCCTTTATACGGACAAACAAACGTGCTTGTTTACTTAGGAATATGTTCCTTTATGGGTTCACTTACGGTAATTTCTCTTGATATATTCAACTTCTATTTTACCCCCAATCGACTTTCATTAATCCTTTTTTATTCTAACTTATAGGTTATGAGCATAAAAGCTATTGGAATTGCGATAAAACTTACTCTCGAGGGGATTAGTCAAGTTGCATACCCTCAAACATGGTTTTTTGTTACAGTTGCAGTAATTTGTGTCATTACACAATTAAATTACCTTAACAAGGTACACAAATTAACATCTTTTTTGCATATTACCTCCCTATAGTTTGGTAAAAGTACATCCTTACACTCGTTGTTTGAAAAGTTGGGATGGACTATTTGTGCACCACTTTTCAAACTGCAAGGGCTCAATTTTATCAAACTATAGGGAGGTAAAATGCAAAAAAACCCTATATATACAGAAGATTTTAGAGTAAAAGCTGACTAAATATTGTTTATGTTTGTGTAGGCGCTTGATACATTCAGTGCAGCGATAGTTTCTCCTATATATTACGTGATGTTTACATCTTTAACCATAATTGCAAGCGTAATAATGTTCAAGGTACATTATTTGCACTACAGGTCCTTATAGTATGCGAAAATTGCACTACAAGTCTTTATAATCAATTCTTTTCTAAGTTAATTGCACTATAAGTCCTATATTACGCAAAATAACTTATATTCTATTCTGAAAACAACAAAATGAAATCAAAGCCTAAAAATATAATTTTAAAACGCTTGGGGGACAAGTGAAGATTCTACAAATTTGGGGGACTATATGTTATTAATATAACTGTTGTGAGTTAATTGCACTATAGGTCCCTATATTATGCAAAGTAACCTATATTCTGTCATATAACAACAAAAAGATTATCTTAAATAATGGGGGACAGAAAGTGAAAGTTCTAAAAACCTGGGGGGCCATTTGGTAAATTTATAATTCTTTTTGCCCTAAACTCGGAGTTATCCGTCCAAGGGGTGAAGCCAGGAATTTTAGTTTAGGAAGGGGGGGCTTTTTATAGGGTTAAAAAGAAGTTTTTGAAAACATGTGGGTCCAGATGATATAATAAACTGAATTATTTATATTGTTACAGGATTGGTCAGGTCAAGATGCTAGTAGCATAGCCTCTGAGATATGTGGATTTATCACAGTGCTTACTGGAACAATAATACTTCATGTGACTAGAGAAAAAGAACCAACGGGCCCACAAGGTTATTTTCTAATTTTAAGGGTATTTTAGTCTTTCATCACATCAATAATATGGTGACACCTGGATTTAACACACCTATAAAATGCAGGAACTATAACATGGTATGAAGGTGACACGATAAATAGTTGGGATGACACTCATTTTATAACATTGCACGATTCAGATTCGTTTAAATGATACATGCGAAAAACATTGATAAAGGACTAAAGTGTTACTTTTGTAAGTTAAGGGACTAATTTTGAGGACATTGTACATATTTGTCGTGTTTTCATTCCCGAGTCTCTAGTAAAAGGTTTATATGAGTCTTAGAGGTTCATTTCGCAAGTGTAGGATTTGATTTTTTCTGTGCATTATTTATTCTCCATTTTTTTTCATATTGTTGAGTTGTATTTTTAGTGTGTATTTAAGGTAATTGTAACCTCAGATTTTGTATTAGTAATGGTTTACTGAGTTGATCTGATTATAAACACGTAAATTGCGGCATTATTCCCTTGTTATGCAAAAATATCAAATTTACCCGTGTTTAAGTACATCGCAAACAAACCAGTGGGAAAAAGGAAAAGAAATAGACTATTTTTAGGATGTTTAAAGATGGCTGTTTTACATAACCATAAGGACCATTAATGCAATTATAAACCACATTGTAATTTATGTGGAGCCTATGGCTTCATTTTTCCCTAAATCTTAAAACAATTATTTTAAATAAAATTAAAATTAAAATAAAAGACATGGTCATCATCAAATCACCACGAATTACTTACTCATAGTACGACACAGATTCCGACCAAAAAAATATAACAGACAACATAGATCACACATATGATTCCATTATTTTTATGTTAGTAAATAATCTTTCTTTTACGTATTTCGATTTAAAATCAATAAACCGGCCATGGAAACATTATAGACTTGATTTCACAAGTGACCAGGACGAACCACGTGAAGATAGGTTGGATCATGAGATGACATGGCCTTTCATTATTTTTGGAAGGAAATATGGCCTTTTATTTGCAAAGCTAACACGCACGCATATTAGCATAGATTAGGAGTAATGATATTTATCACCCTTTTTGTATTCCCCTTTTATCACCTCCTATGTGTATGCCTACATGTACCAATGAATTGATTTCTCTATCCTATTTAATTTTTCTCTATCTTCTATTCAAGGAAATCAAAACATATATATAGAAGGATGATAAAAAGGTGACATGAAAAGGGGTGACATATATCATTACTCATTAGCATATGCCAGATTATATTACAATTTGGATGTGTGCAATCTAATATCACGATATTTGTGCATTATAATATGGGTGTGTAATCTTAAGGTTATGAAAGTGTGTAATCTAAAGATAGAAGTGATTACATTAAATTTTGGTGTGTATTAATAGTAAAAGAGAGTAGATTTGTACGAAGGTGAAGGTCTCCATAAAAAATAAATGAAAAAGTTAGAACATAAAGAATAAATGAAAAAGTTAAAACCGATTTTTTTTCTTTTGTTACAACGGAAACCGAGGGAAAAAACGAAAAATTCTATTCGGGAGTTGTTGTGTCTAATATATTGCTCTACTTGTGATAAGCCTGCTCTCGCTAACCAATCTGCACATGCATTAATTTCTCTAAACATTCCACTCACACTAAAGGATGTATTGCTAGTGAGAATTTCTCTGATTCGGTGAATCTATGCTGTCGTTGGACCCTTATCATAATCAACATGTCAAATCAAATTTGAGACTTCCCAAGAATCAATCTCGACTTCCACTTCCTTCAAACCCAGCTCCACCTCCATGTTAAGGCCCTGACTAAGTGCAATAATCTTAATCATACTTATCATATCCTGGTCAATTTTCATCGTGAAGCCACACACCCAATTGCCTTCACCGTCCCGAATAACTCCTCCACCACCTCCACAATTCATCCACCTATTGAAGCTTCCGTCTGTGTTAAACTTAAAACCTCTACTCGGTTTGACCCACTCAACGAAATTAACATGTTGTTTAACCCGCGTCGTTCTACTTGGCAACATGCCCCAAACTCTCGCCAAGTTTGTCACCTTAGAATATGCTATTTTGATCATCGCTTTTGCTGAAGGGAAAGTACCACCATTAAAAACAATGTTGTTTCTTTCCGTCCAAATTACATCGATCACTGCTCCTAAAAAGACGCTCTATAAAATACCGGAATAAAACTTTGTACTCGCCACATTATTGTTCAACCATGTGTTGCTTGACCTCACCTGTACATTATCAGGAACATCATATATTATTCCTCCATTATCTGAAACAACTGCTGGAGTCCGACCCCTGTCCACGTGACTGTTGCGGCCAGTCCCTTCTGCTGCTGGCGAGTGGAAGGTCCATAATTGATCGGGCCTTCTAGACGGCTGAACCTGGCAAAGCTGTCGCGTCTGTTCAGCAACGGGCAATGAAGTATATAGTAGTAACTATGAAGTAACAACTCAGTACCATTAAACGAAGCATTAAACTCTCGTGTCCTTTGACTCTGCTTTGTCCCAAGATAGTAATGTTTGTTATATTTACTCTACTAGTCCCTGCAGCTCTCGTATACCCAAAATCCCAACCATCTTCTCGAGACAGACCCATATGACTCATGTTGCTGTGATGAGTAACCTCCCCCCTTACTTATCTCCGCCTTCAATGTCACACCTAACACGAATTTCCGAAATCTCTAAAATCTTAGAGGCTGGTAAGAGGTGTTGGAATTTACCCCAATCCTAAGAGCCATCCTCTAAAGCGTAATCAACAACTTTTTTAACATGTTCTCTTACTTCAACACTTCCCATGGAAAAATCGATCAGGGGACAATCCCCCAACCAAACTTCTAGCCAAAAACTCACCTCCATCCTATTGAACAAGAGATATCGGGATCCTCGTCTAACTACATCAATACCTTCCACAATGGCCCTACTAATTCTCAAATCACTAGGATTTGAAGACTAGTGTAGATGATTTGATTTGAAATATTTTTGTCTCATGATAATCGACCATAGAGTAGTATCATCATGAATTGTTTTCCATCCCATACCCAGTAATACTCTATTCATATTCCCCTCTAAACGAAGTCCAAGCCCCCGCATATCTTTCAGTTTACATATATTTTTATGCAATCCAATTGATGTGCTTCTGTTCCTCTGTTATGTCACAAATAAATTCTCTCATGATCTTGTCAATTTCCTCGCAAATTTGATATTAACGTGGTTAATTATAGATTGTAATATACTTCTAATTTTGACAAAAAAATTATATACTCCTAATAAATAAGATAAATACTTGAAATTTACTTTTAAGAAAAATATTTGGTCAAAACAACGGATTTTTAAATTGCTTTATTATGAATACTTTTTTCTTTTCTTGTCTAACAACATATTATGAAAACTAAAATCAAGGTTTATATGATTTACGCATTTTATTATAATTTTGTTTAGCTAAGTATGAACTCAATTAATATTGACATAGGGGTAGGCTAAACTTTGTAACCGTTTCATTATCATCTATCTAAATTATGCATTTGAAAAAACAAAGGACATAGGATATCGATAGAGTGATTATTCTTGAATTCGGACATACTAATACATGCATCAGTTTAATATATTATTTCATTCATTTATTTTTATTTGTTCAACTTGCTAACTTTCTAAAATAAAAAGTCAAATATTATTAGTCTATTTTTCAATATCAAAATATTCTTTTATTAATATTATTTATAATTAAATAAAAAATATTAAAATAAATAATGGTATATTAATTAAGGATAATTGTATAAAATAAAAAATGTTATTTTTTTAAATTTTATACATAAAAAGAGATATAAATAAAAGAGAACCGATAAAATAGAAGGACAAATTGTCATATATTTTTTTTGTCAAAAGCATTAAATAAATATGAAATAGTTCGTTACACAAAGAAGGACTTAACCTATTCCACAAGGAATAGGGAAGGTAACTAATAACCTAGCTAGTTGGGGAGGAGGTTTTACAACCCAATTACTTGGCAAAAAACCCAAGAGTTTTTGCTTCGTAACCCAATCAGCAATCTCATTTTCTCTCCTATTACAATGAAAGAAATTTACTAGTCTATTATTACATAAAGATCTAATATCAAGATAAAAATGCTTAAAACGAGTAAAGGATGGAGGAACCGCCGACTTCAATACTTTAACCACTACTTCATTATCGCAAAAGACTCTAATATCCGTATCTTGGAGGTTAACTGCTGAAAGAAGACTATTCCTAACACCCAAAAACTTAGCTTCTTCTGCACTGTTACATACAAAGGAAAAGGCATGACCATGCATTAGTTCATTCTTATTATTACGAATTATAAATGCAGATGAGGAAGTTTTATATGTCTTAAAAGAGGCATCACTATGAATAAATAAAGTTTTGTCAGATGAATTTTTAAAGTACTCATTATTAGAAGAAGTAATACATAAATTGTTTTTCTTACCAATATCACCTTTTTTACCTGTTGTACTTGTAGTTATATCAATATTCCTTTTTGTTTTATCAGTACCACTTTTAGGGTCAAGATATTTTGAATAACCAAAAGCTCTAATTAAGTCACGGAAAAGTTTATATTGGGAGCTATATATTGGAGGCTATAGTGCCACTTAACGACATGTCGTGTTTTATAGATTTTTTTAACATGGTTTTAGTACAATATAAAGTACATATGGTATGTAGATGAAACTAGATCCATGTAATATGGTAATGTAGAGAACAATGTTGACTGCATATATTGTCTATTATCATATGTGGATGCTGTATGGGGACCTTAATTGGATAGCTAGAATCTGATTATGAAATGGGTTGTCATCTTTCTTTTGTCGTTTATGCGCCCTTTATGATCACGCGTGATGGTTGCCTGGTAAATTAAGTGTTTGTGTATAGGATAGGAGTGTCAGATAAAGATTTGAACAAAAACAAAAAGTAGTGTAGATAAACTAATAAATCTTTGTGTTTTTCTTTTTTCTCAGAAAGGTGCTAATGCACCAAAGATGAGTTTTGGCACAACGCGGTAATTCCAAACATCGCTCTTAGGCAAAATTGTATTTCTGTTAAAGGTGGTGGTTGAATGACCGTCTTTACAATTTTGCCTAAGGGTGATGTTCGGGATACCGCTTTTATGCCAAATCTGAAATTTCTTTCCATTTTATGCCAAATTGCCAATTATTTATTAAAAATATGTTAAGATTAAAAAAAACTCACCAAAAAACCACAAAGACAATAGAGGACAAACACCAAAATAAAGAAAATTGTTTATCCAATCCCTATTCTGCAGAAGTTGTCAGTAAACTCGAACAATATTGCTGACAATCTATAAAACGTGTTGGCTTCGTGTCTACCTTCTTTTATGAGCACATCTGCCTTCATGTTGAGATTCCTACTAAGGTACTTGTAATTGATAGTACCATATTCCCCAATTTTTTGTATGATCTTACGAATAATCTGTCGGATTTTTCAGCTCGCTACTGACACCTGCCTATTACTTTGAATGTGTTCAACGTTATCTGAGAAAATTAACTTTTGCTTGTTCCGAAAGCTTTCAACTATTTGAACACTTTTTAAATTTGCCATAACTTCCCCTTCTAGTGGCGATCCGCACATTACATTTCTTTTTACGGACTCGGTGGTTCCCAGTTGTGTATTGATTTTAATGATACCTACTCTGGTCGGTTGAAAGTTGTATTTAAATGAAGCAACGCATTTTAGGACGATATCTGCTCCTTCTTGGCCCGAGTCTTCTTGCTCTGATGCTTTTATTTCTATCATCCTTTTTGTCATACTATTAATTTTTTTCCAATCAATACCATGAACTTCTTCCATTAATTTTTTGGTATTGAAAATAACATTTTCATCTTCAATTGTTGTCTCGTCGTATAGTGCTTTCATTTTTGCTTTCTATATATTCCAGAAATTAATCATTAAATATTTTTTTATTAATGATGTTATCATCTTTACTATCTAATCTGTGCGATTAATGTATTCTTGATCATCTATTTTAACTTGTAACAATGTACATGTCCATATTTCTTTACATATTTTACAATCTATCAGTAAATGTTCCACGGTATCCTTTTTGTTACACCCCCAAATGCAGGTTTTTGAATCTGCACACTTCCTTTTGTATAAATTATTCTTTGTAGGTATAACATTATTGCATGCTTTCCAGACAAAGAGCTTAATCTTTTTCGGTATATTCGAACTCCATATTTCTGAATTATGTTTAACTTGGGTGCTTGCAGATTGTGGCTGATGTCTCCTCATTTGTGATAGATTTATATTAGGATGAGACATCATTTTTAGTGATTTAGAAGTCATTATAGTCGATTTTCTTGAGAAATGCTACACTTTCCTATTTTGAGTCTTGATTTAGTAAAATAATATTTTTAGAGCATATTGGGTTTAATTATTTATTTAGTGTGAAGTTTTAAAAATAATTATGGAGATTAATTAGATTCCAAGTCAAAGACTACAAGATATGGAAAGAGATAAGCATGGTAATTGGAGATAAGGAACCAAAAGCTAAAAATATGGAAAAGGAAAAGCTGCCTTAATCCTGAATTTCTGCACCTACGACCACAAATCAACTTATATCTCAAGATCGGTGTGGAATTTGGAGAAACGGTCAAGAGAAAAGTTGAAGATCTTTTCGAGACGATGAATTTGGTATATTCATACGCATCAAACGGATGAAAATCGAAACTGCTAGGACCAAAAGAAAAACGGGCCTGATTGCATGTTTTTAGGGTTACGAATTTGAGTTGGGCTTGGAGTCCACTACTTACTTCTCCTTCAAGAAAACGAATTAGGTCTTCTAAACACCTATAAATACACCCTTATACCATTGTAAACATGTCCTTGCTCAGTTTCAAGCTTAGGCTTAGTCCTTACTTGTATTTTCTCACTTTTAAATAATAGCTTAGTCCTTTAATTAATTATTCATCCTTAGAATCAAGCTATTCATTCAAGAAGCAAGCTGACCTATAGAGGAAGACAAGAAGAAGAAGTTGGAGAGTGACAAACTCCTCTTCTACATCTCACCTTCTCTATATTTAGGGTATTTAGCTATAGATTTATGCTCAACCATCTTTCTAAGCTTTTATTCTGTAAGTTTTACTTTTAATTGTTGGGTTAATATTTTGTCTAAATTCATTAATACTATTTGTTATTTTAATTGATTGAGTTTGGCGTATATTGTTATTATGTGTTTTGACTTATTGTTACATCCTTAGATTTGGTCAATCTTAGGATTATTCTTAGTTATTGACAACACCACATAATCGTCTAGTTTTGATCCTTTGCCTAACTAGATAGCCATAAAGGTTTGATTTAATCACCAATCATTACCCAAGACCTTGGTAGTGGAGAGGTTGCTCCTAAGCCTAGAAAAGGCTAGGTAGAATCTAGAATCCTGGTTAATATATAATGCTTAATCTGTGACAAGTTAGGATAACAACGTAGTAAAATAGACTCATAATATTAATCCTAATTTATTTAACTTACATTCATATTTATTTATCTGCATTCATATTCGTTTATTTCATATCAGATATTTATTCATCTTTTTATATTTTTATCTAAAACATATAAATTCATCTACGCTTGTTAAATATAAATAGATCTAACGGATTAAATCCATGCGAACGAACTTAACTTATCATTAAAACTTGCAAACGATCTGTGATACTTGCAGTGAGTTCCGTGGTTCTCAAGGGTGTGTGCTCTTTATTATTATCTTTAATTATCTATTTATTTATCACACCTTTGCCCCTACCAGTGGCCCTTTAATTACTTGTTCATCAATCAGTTTTTTGTAACTTGTTTTTGTATTGTACGTACCATCTTTTAAATAAGGCCAAACAAATTTATCTTCATTATTTATATCTATAACCTGTATTCTCGAAATAGTTGTGATGGTGGGTCTTAGAAAAATGTTGTTAATTATTTCCAAATTCCAAATATAAGTATTATGGTAAAGTAGTTGACTAACCTTACTTGTATCGCATCCTTTGGGTTTTTCCAGCTTTCAATTCGTATCCACCCACCTATTATTCCAAATATCAATATTTTGCCATTTTCTATTTGGTGGATTCCGTATTTCTTTAGAAATTCCCTTCCTTCAATTATACTTGCCCAACTTCACGTTCTACTTTGTCTCAATTTCACATTCATAAATAAAAGTATTATTCAGATAGTAAATTCCTTTAAGAAGTTTTTCTGCTAGAGATTCTTGGTTTTTCATAATTCTCCACGCTTGTGCCGCTAAAAGTGTTGTGTTCATTATTTTAAAATCTTTAAAACCTAACCATCCTATTATATTTTCTATAGCAATTTTTTCCCAGGCAATCCAATGAATTCTGTTCCTTTCACCTGAATTCCACCAAAAGGTAGCGATCGCTGAAATAAATTTTTTACAAAAGGAAATAGAGAAAGAGAAAATAGACATATAATAATTAGGTATGGCTTGTAGGCTAGCTTTGATATGAACTTATTTCTCTCCTTCCGACTATAGTCTTGCTTTCCATCCTTCCGTATTTTTAAATAGTTTATTTGTTATCCATTCTAAAGACTCGACTTTTGATCTTTCATGGCATAGTGGAATGCCTATGTAATTACCAAGGTATGTTGTTTCCCCAATACCTGTTTCTGATACCACATATTGTCTTATTTCTTGCGTCGTTTCTTTACTGAACATCATTTCCGATTTATTATAATTAATTCTTTGGCCTGAACCTCGACAGTAAGTATAAAGACATTCATTGAAAACCTGCAGATTAGTATCGTCGGTAGTTTTAAAAAAGAGTCATCCACAAATAAAATGTGCGAAATTTCTAGGCAATTTCTATTGATATTTATTCCTTTGACTTGATTATTCTTTGATATTGATCCTTCCTGCTGATAAGGGCGTCAGTCATGATAGAGAAAAGAAAAGGAGAGAGAGGGTCACCTTGGCGTAAACCTCTCCCTGAAGAGAATTCATCTAATCATTCTCCGTTAAGGTTGAGATTAAAAGTTACTGTCGTAGTACAATTTCTTATCCATGCTATCCACTGTTCACAGAATCCAATTCTATTTAAAACCAAAAGAAGGAAGTCCCAGTTAACCTGGTCGTATGCTTTTGCCATATCAATTTTTATAGCTAACATGTGTTTCTTAATTTTTTATTTTCCTGCTCATGAGAAAGAAATTTCTTGGGCTATAATTATATTCTCTTGTATAGGTCGGCCTTTAATAAAAGCCGACTGTGTCTGTGATACGATGTCTTTCATAAAGCCCTGTAAACGGTTAGTTGAAAATTTTGAGATAATTTTATAAATAATATTAACGCATGAAATGGGCCTGAAGTCCCCTAACCAATCTTGAATATCTCCTTTCGGTATAAGAGTTATAAGAGTATTATTTAAATTGGCAAGGCTAATGTTATTAGTAAAAAATTCACTTACTGCTTCAAAAACGTCAGATCTAATGATATCCCAGAACTCTCTGTAAAATTTACCGTTAAGTCCGTCCGGGCCCGCCGCTTTTGAAGTAGAGAGTTCCCACACTGCTTTCTCCACCTCCTCCATAGTAGGTTGCTTAACTACTCCACATTCATTTGTTGAGTTATTTTATGTGTGATGTATCTTGTGGCTTCTTCCATAATATCTGGATTATTGGGTTTTTCTACGATAATGATTTATAATAATTATTAAAGCATTCTTTACTTTCCGCTGAATCTTCATGCCATTCATCTCTTTCATCTCTAATTCTCGTAACTCTGATATATTTCCTTCTTTGTACTGTTGATAAATGACAAAACTTTGTAGTTTTATCCCCATATACGAGCCAATTTTGTCTTGACCTATCCCCCAATACTTTTCTTCACACACATACTCAAATTTTATTTTCCTTTTAATTTCTTGTTCTTCTTCAATTAAGTCCTCGGTCACAGGTTCATTATTAATCTGTATAAGTCTTTCTTGAAGTATTTTCATCTGTGTTTCATGGTTTTTAAAGGTTTCATTACTCCACTTCATTGATTCCTTGATGGTATTATCTCTTTTGTTAGTGTAGTTAGTAATAGGTGGGTTTATTTTATTAATCTTTCATCCTTTCTCTATAGTTGGTCTACAGTTTTTATTATCTAACCAAAACGATTCAAACTTGAAGTATTTCGTATGTGAACCCATATTGACATCATAATTGAGAATTAAGGGAGAGTGGTCGGAACCGATAGCCGGAGGCACGAAGACTTGTGCTCGCGGGAACAACTTGAACCACTCGTCATTTGGCAACACTCTATCAATTCTTGTTTTAACGTGCTTTTCATCTGCCATCCTGTTTGACCAGGTAAAAAAACAACCATTAGTTCTAACTTCAATTAGAGAATTACTAAAAGTAAATTTTTTGAATTCATTTATGTGATTAATATCAGGGCAATTATTACTACTCTTCTCATTGATGTTAAGAATTTCATTAAAATCTCCAAGTATAGTCCATGGCTCAGCTATATCCTTGAACCAGTTTGATATTTGATGCCATATCTTTTTCCTATCTTTGAATTCATTTGGTGCATGGATACATACTATGTAATAGAAATAACAAATCTCATTAATTTTAACAATAACAAAGGAAACACAACGAAAAACAACTACAAGATCAACAAAAGCATGCCACAATATCATAAATCCGCCGGAATGGAAAGCAACACCAGGTGGGATCCACAAAAAACTTCTTCTTAAAAACCAAGCGATGAACAATGTCTTGGGAATCCACTTCCCTCAACATTGTTTTGCAAAAGATTGCAATAGACGGTCTAAAACGAGCCACCGTCGAACCCAATTGCGCAGCTGTCAAAGGGGCTCGAATCCCTTGACAGTTCCGGAAAAGCGTAGTCATTCTACATCCGCGGCTTTATTATTGGAGTAGCCGCCTCCCTTATGAACTTCTTGGGGTTACTATACTCGAAAGTTCCTATTTATCAAAGATTATTCCAAAATAAATCCTCCCTTGCATTTTAGCCTCAATCTTATTATGGATCATTTTCATATTCCTGAATTCATTATCATTGTTGCAAGTGCCTCTATATGCAATAAATCTCATCTTTTCCATAAGATCGATGGCCATATAAAAAATCCGAGGCGTATGTTTTTTATTGAAATTTTTCATCTTCCAAGATACTTCAAGATATGGATTATGACTCCTAAGTTTAGCCGTGTGTTGGCGTGTTGTTCTTACAGATTCTCTTCATTTCTCAAATAATTCTTCAATAATAGTTATAATAGCTATAATCGATAATCTGCCTGATAGAATTAATGTTCCTTTTATAGGTCATGTTATACTGGAAACGAGAATTAGTCTTAAAATTGAAAGTAAGTTTGGGTCTCTTGATCCTTCTTTGGATCTGATTGCCAGAACATGTGTAATTGTTACCTATTTTCTGAAAAAACCAATCAACACGTTATCTGAAAAGTAATAGGATAAAAAAATTATTATTTCCTTCCTTTGATAATAGAAATCAAACAGTTCATCCTTATTAGGCCATTGAGCGCATATTTCATTCCCTCTAACAGCTGTTTCATTTACCCAACTAATAAAGCTCTTTCTATCCCGAAAACCAGTCCGGTGAACCACACGACGAAGAAAACCGTGACAATGGTATGCGAAATTAGGGTCCTTGCCGAGACCCCATGACCTAAACCGTATCGTTAAGACCGTTACACGGGGTTCAATAGAAGATGCCTGCGGGCTGCGGTACACCACACCTCACATACGGTGCACCGCACGGCGCCGCTAGAGAATGGGAATAAAAGGAGAAGGTTAGTTGACCTACTGATGTCTCCCTAATTGTTCTTATTTTCGACCCTTGGGAGACATCATTTTTGGTGTTTATTTAATTAATTCGATAGACTTTTGGACTAAATATGCAATAATCCGGAATTCCCTCTTTATTCCTAGCATTTTTACTTTATTAAACTTTTGCGCGTAATATTGGTATTTTTAGTGGAAAGTTTACAGGTTTTAGATGTTAGCTAGGAGAGGAATCCGAGGAGAAAGTCAAAGATCAAGAGATAGAGTCAAGACTTGATGATAAATCCCGAAGATATTATTTTTAGAGCTGAAAATCCATTTTCCAGGCCATAGATTGCTGATTTCGAGGTGCTTAAGCGATGATTTAGCCGCTGACCTTTGAAGAGAAAACATTCCTTATCGAGTTACGGAACTTCAGCAACTGGAATGAGGTCAATCGGAGTCATAACGCATCGGGAAAAGCCGTTTTAGTGAAGGTGTATCAGCAGTTACGGGATTTTGGGCTTAGAAAGTGGGCTTGGACATTTAATTAATATTCTATTTTCTGGTCCAAGCCCTAGAACGAATTTATGCTTATAAAAGGAGGTCTGGACTTCTATTTTACATACAATTCATTCTTTACAATTAAAAACATCAGAGAGAAGCAACAGAAGGAAGGAAGAAGAAGCTGCTAGAGCTGGAGTGGGTCTATAGCTCCGTTCTCAGTCATTCCAATTCCGGAAATTAGGTTTCTTTTATCTTTTATTTATAATCAGTTATGAATTCCATTTATTTTAATTTAGTATTTCTTTTTAATATGAGCTAAACAATTCATAGTGCTTGAGAACAAACAATGGGTGAATCCTAATTTTATTAATTAACGAATGTTGAATTTGGGTTTTTATTGAATTAAACTAAATTAGGGCTTTTACTCTTTTTAATAAAGTGAGATTATTTTACTGTTTTTAGCGTCATGAACTAGGAACAGGTGTTAGTATTTAGGCTATTCCAATTAGTGGCAATTGGATCATCCTGACGGAGGGTTTAAATACAGAACCATTTATTCAATCTAGGATAGAAGTTAATGATTCTGACGAACTTAGCTAATCCTAGGGCCAATGAGGTAATAAAACTTAAACATCCAACGGTGGATCATATTTACCCTGACGGGACTAGTGACACTCTAGGATCGCCTTATAGTCCACCCTGACGGGGGTATAAGGAATTTAGAATCCCGACCATTGTAATTGACCAATTTAGCCCTTAAACAACATAAGTTAGGAAGTAAGATTGGGAGGATCCTTGCGTTCTCAAGTACTACATCTCATATTGCGTTTTTCACTCATTTTACTTGCGTCTTAGCCTTTACTTGCATTTAACTATTTGTCTTTTATTCATTAGTTCTAATAAACAAAACCAAACAAACATTTTATTATCTTTTACTTTCATAAGTGCATCAATCACTACTTGCTAAACATTGTGATCAACCATCCGTCCTTGGAACGAATCTGTATTATCATACATACTACTTGGGACAACCGTACACTTGCGGTTGTGGTTCGATTAGCATTTGCATTTATTTTTAGAACACACAAAGGACCACCACCTACTAGCCTCTCTTTCTTTCCCAAAGCTTGCCAACTCCATTAAAGCTTCTACAAATCTTCACTACAACATTAAAACACTCACTAATCACCATAAATTCATATACAAATCCTTCCCTACTTCATTATAAAGAAGATCCAGCCACCCAAATCAAATCAAAACACCTAGAATCCAAGCCAAAATTACCAAATCTTATCCAACAATTTCTTAAATCCATACCAATCAAGCAAGAGTTCATCATACCCACATAGAGAATCATCAACCTTACACCTTTCCTAACCCATACAAGACTTATTCAACCCAACACCAAGGGGTAAATTTTTTAAGAGTGTTCGAAGCTTTGAGTTGGAGGTCAATTGAGATGACGAAAAGAACATAAACTTTATCTACTGCTAGGGAGATGAAGAAGGATCAAAGTAAGGTATTGGGTGCTATTGAAAAGAAGAATATTGAGAAAGGTTCAAGTTCTAGTATGAAGAAAAATGGTAAAACAGGTCAAGAGAGTAAAGAAAAGCTACTTGTGGTTAATTCAAATAGCAAAAAGATTACGACTTTCAAGGAGAAGACACCACAACATCTGCAATTCGATATTCCTATGCCCGAGATGAACGAAACTTCAAAGCCCTTGTTAGCTTCCGCAAAAACGCATCTACCGAACTTGCATTTTGCTCATGAGAGGATATTTAAAAAATAAGTTGGAGAAGGTGATTACAAAAGATTTCTAGAGATGGGAGATAGATTGGGTTGGGCTACACTCATGATGAGACGTTCAAATTTATGTATGGAGTTAGTTTTCGAGTTCTATTTTGGCCTTTTTAGCCGAGATAGTGAAGGTCGTGTTACAGTTAGACGAAGTTAGTTCCTTTTACATTTGAAGAAATTGGAAACCACTTCCAGTTCAAGAAATTGGTTGGACCATGTAAGTTTAGAGAAGCGGTGGAAAATGTCAAGACTTTTGACTGGAATCAACTTTTTGAGCATGTATTAGATGAAGAAATAGTGCAATCACACAAGGGAGAATTGAAGGCACCGTGACCTTACAAATATCTTCAAGCAGATACGAGAATTTGACATAATTACCTTACACCAAATGCCTTTGGAAACACGCAAACTTCGGATGTAACCAAGAGAAACACCATTTTTTTGAATTGTGTTTTAAGAGGGGAAGAAGTAGATGTGGCAGTGTTGATCTTTGAGAAGGTGATGCGATTTTTGGTTTCTCTGTTGTCGTTATTTAATGTGAAATATCCTACTATGATCACGTGCCTTGAACGAAAAGCGAATGTGATTCTGGGTGAAGAAGATAAATTAATGTATAAAGTGAGCAACAATATCGACAACACTTGGATCAAGACAATTTTGAGAGGAGCAGGAATTAAGAAGCCTCCACAAAAAGAATCAAAAGAAGAGGATATTATTTGGCAAAAAAGATTAGAGGAGCAATTAAATAAAGTTGAAGTAGCTCAAACCTTCTTGGCCGATGATCTGGCACAAATCAAAGCTAATCAAGTATACATCATGACACTCCTTGAGCACTTAAAGCACGATTTAGCGAAAGATCCAGTAAATCCTATCTTGGATGTTGATAAAGTGAGGCAATAGCCTCGAGAGTATGTTCTATTTCTTCCTTACCATTTATATATATGTAATATTTGCTTGTTTTAATTTATTTATTGAGTTTTTTCGAGTCGTGGGGACACGCCTCATTTTTTAGTTGGGGGTGTAGGGATTCGTTGTCTCTCATCTCCATTTTTATGTGATTTTACTGTTTTGGGAAGAAATTGAATTTTTTTATACATGGAATTTGATGTAGAATGTGTTTAATAGCTTGAAAGCATAAACTTAGTAAGTTAGTGATAGAAGTAATATGTTTAAGAGCTGATTATTTTTGTATGGTTTGAGTATTAACAGTAAACACACATCGATAGTAAAGAATAGATTAGCGAGCAACGCGGTAGAAATATGTTTGATCATAGGCGTCTTGAGGGGTGTGTAGGCCGTGAGAAACAAGCTAGTTGATAAACCTATTTAATGAACATGCTAAAGGTAAGAGAATGACGAAATTGCATAGTTAGAAAGTGATTAAGGCGGTTCTTTGATAAGCCCCTTGTTTTCAACTTGTTGTCCATTATATATATCCTTCTCATCCCCTTCTAACCTTTCTAAAGCTTTTTTATTTAGCCATATTATAAGTCATATCCCTTTAGATTTTAGGACTTCTCCATATGAACCGCATTCGAATCGCGATGCATAGACAGTCGTTTTAGAGCTTGAGTTTGGGATGGTGGGTCCACCATTATGGGAAATATTAATGGGTTGGAAACTTTGAGCTTATGTATTTGTGCTCTATATCTTGATAATGATTCAATGTTTATTATATTGTAACCCTTCGCCAGGGTAAAAGTAAATGAAAAAAGTTATGTAAAGAAATAGAAATATGTGAAAAAGTAGCATTTCATCTCTCATCAAAATGAGAGTCATAGCTATATTACAGACGAAAAAATTGAAATGAATTGAATTGAAATATTATATTTGGACCGACAAAGTGGAATTTTTATGTGACCATCTTTATACTTTATTGGGTTATTGGGGATGCTAATTAGTGCATCAATTCATTGGATTGAGTGAGATCATTTTATGAGAAGTAACTCAAGCTCTAAGGTGATTCTTTAATGGCTAGTGAGGAGAGAGCCAAAATCTCACTCTAAATTATCCAAATATACGTATCATACAGTCCCTAAGCCAACATTACAACCTTAAAGACCTTATGATTCTTTGCGATCTAATCTAGATATGATTGAACTGTTAGAGAGTAGTTAGGTGGATCTTTGGATACTAGTAAAGTTCGATGAACAATCAATATCCTCCATGGTAAACTAAGTGAGGAACCTATTGCCCGTACTTCTCACTATAAACGGGCAATTTCTTGTCTTTTAAAAATACTTCTCTTATAACTAGCTACCATTGTACTTATACTATTTTATTTGTACTTATATTATTTTTTTGTACTTATACTATTTTATTTGTACTTATATTATTTTTTTGTACTTATACTATTCCCTTTGTTCCATAAAATTTGTCCACTTAGCATTTCACACAAATTAAGAAACATCATAATTGCATTCACCATTACAAAAGTACCCCTACATAAAGTATCTTGATATTTTAAATGTGTAGTTGATGTAACCCTATTTATGATATATTAATCTAGGTCAGATACATCAGTTTAGGTGTATCTGATCAATAAATTATGGATTTTTACTCGTATTTAGATATTTTCTTATTTCTTGTCTTAATTTGATGATTTATTACTTTTAAAGCATATTTGGTTTGATAAGGTTTATGGAATATATTTATATTCCAAATTAATTTTAAAGAGTAAAGGAAATAATATATATGGAAGGAATCAAGAGATAAAAGAAAGAGATAATGACACTAGGGGTCTTGAAGACACACCCCTCTTCGAGTTAGCACCCCCACCTAGAGCCTCTTCTTACTAAAGACCTCAGGAACTTTTTAACACATGAACCCCAAAACCCCAATTACTAGACTACCCTTCTTTTGTTTTTTCTACACCTATATATACTAATTGCTATTTCTAATTTCATTCACGTTCTAATTTCCCTCACCTCCCCTTTTCCCCTCTCTCTCTTTCCTCCCCCATATACCAAACCGCCACCACCACTATCATCCTCCATGAGAACAACCACCACCACCACCATCTCCCTCCTCCCCTATATCTCTCTCCTCCCCCCAGCCCCCAAACCGCCTCGCGTGTCCCCTATCTCTGAGATCCACCGTACGAAGCTGTGTTCGTGACCACCTTGCTCCTGCTGTGTTGGATCTCGCGATTCCATGGCTACTCCATGGTGGTGGTGCTGCGATTCCATGGCTACTCCATGGTGGTGGTGGTGCAGGTTCGAAGCTCCTGCTGTGTTCGAAGCTCCGGCTGTGTTCGAAGCTCCTGCTGTGTTCGAAGCTCGCCGGAGATTTCCTGCAGGTTCGAAGCTCCCTCGTACAGATCCAGATTCGCGAGGTCGCCGGCGATTTGCTGCAGATTCGAAGCACTCCATCGGAGGCGCGACGGTTACTGCTGCATTCCACCATTGTTGCGAGCTCATCTTCACCATTGCAGCTCATCTTCACCATTGAAGCCATGAAATGAATCCTTGAAACTGAAGCTGTGGTGGTTGTGGTATTATGGTGGAGGTGATGTTGGTGGGGTGGCTATGGACGAGCTCGGCTGTGTCATGGTGGCGGTGCTGCTCGTCGACGAGAAGAAGTGTTTCTCCTTTTTTTTTTTTTTAATTTCAGATCTAGATCTGGTTTGACCAGATCTGGTCAAACAAGATAGTAATTAATTTTTTTATTTTTTAATTGTATATTCATTTGTAATTGTTTAAAAATGTGTAATAAAGGTGAATAAAAGTTTTTTTTCTATTTATGCTTTGTTTTTAAATAATAATCATCATTTTGACTGAGTACTCATCAAATTTACGGAGTACTCATCATTTTTATCGGAGTACTCATCATATTATTCGGAGTACTCATTAAATTATTCGGACTACTTACCAAAATATATAGAGTACTCATTAAAGTATATAGAGTATTCAGCCAATTTATAGAGTACTCTCAGTTTTTTCCGATACTCTTAGTTTTTTCCGGTACTCTCAGTTTTTTCCGGTACTCTCAGTTTTTTCCGATACTCTCAGTTTTTTCCGGTGACTGGTGGTCGGAGGTCGGTGATCGGTGGTCGGAGGTCGGTGGTCGGTGGCCGGAGGTCGGAGATAGGTGGTAGGTGGGTAGTGGTAGAGGAGAGAGAAACAGTGACATCACACTTTTTTGTCTTTTAGTGTTACTAAGGGTAAGAAAGACTATTGTAAAAAATGAGGTCCCTAAGAATAAAAACTTTCAAGACACTACTCTATAGAGAAAAAATAGTGTCTCTAAGACCCTATATATAATTTGCCCTAAAAGAAAACACAATGAATTAGGAAAGGAAAAGTTGTCAAGTAAATCTGAAATTCTGCAGCTACGTCCACTAAAATGAAGATAACTTCAAATAAGTTGCGAATTTGGATGAGCCTTTAAATAGTTAGATAGAATTTTTTGTTGTGGTCGTTTTGATATAAAGTGGACGAAAGTCGGCCCAATAACGAAGGAGATATGATCAAAACAGTGAGCAATGTTTATCCTCTCCAATAATTTAGGAAACGAATTTGAATTGGAAAAGAATTCCAATTACTTGCCTTCTACTCCAAGATTTCGACCTAGGGTATTCTAAACACCTATAAATACACCATCTTATTATTGTAAACATGTCCTTGCCTAATCGTTAATTATTATTCTTCCTAGAAGTCATTCAAGAGAAGCAAGTTGAAAGTATGCATCTTTATTTTAGTTTATTTCTCTCCAACATGAACTAAATTTCACATAGCTTGGGTTTTGCATATGTATAATATTTGAATTCTATTTTCTTCTATCTAATTTTTTTTGGGTAAAAACCTTTTTAAATGATTCTAGCTTCTTAACCTTTATATTTGTTTTATGTGCTTTGATTTATTGACCGTAGTTCTTGCTAGTGCACAAGTATAGACTACCCCATTAATAGCAGTTAGATGGTCACTCAGAAGGGGTGTCTAATTGTTGAAACACCACATAAACGTCTAGTGTGAGGTAGTGATCCGGAAGGGATTGCCTAGCTAGATAGTTATTAGGGTTTGAGATTTAACCACCGATCATTGCGCATGGTCCCTTACCCAAGTCCCCTGGTAATTGTTAGGTCTCCACCTAAGCTCACCCGGAAAGGGGTTAGGAGGAATATAGAATCATGGTTACTTACTTTCAGAGCTTTAATCACCCTTATTAACTAGTAGAAGAAATAGAAGGATAAGTGCATACTAGCAAACCTAAGCTATATTTCTCATCTCATTTTTACATCTTTTATTTTATTGTCTTGTCTTTAGTTAATAATTATTCTCCACAATTATTCATATTTATTTTTATTGTCTTTTAAATTTATTGAGCTAATTCTTACTATGCTTTCTTGTAATTCATTCGTATAACACACTAAGCCCCTGCGAACGAATCTAACTTAACATAAAACATGTGTACGACCTGTGATACTTGCAGTGACTCACGTGATTGGTTAGGGTGATAGTTTTTTACTTTTATTATCATTATTTCATCACACCCTACCAACCACCAGTATTGGAAATATAAATTTCAATAATTTAATAATGGTATTAGTGGGAAAAGTTGGAAAAAAAGTGTCTTGAAATGCTAAGTTGACTATTTCTGTGAGATTGAGGGAGTAATTGACAATTCAAAATGAGCTTCTTCCCCTTTATTTTGGTCCTTGGCTCCCCCTAAATCAACTTTTTCCACTTCCAAGACAATTCAATTACCCAATTTTTTGCTTAGTAAAATTATTATCTTACCTTGTTTATCTTCTAATATTTCTTTACCCGACCTCTCAAGACACTTTCCATTGAGTAATCTCACTCTATTCTCATCTTGTGTGTGATTTGCAAGCCCACTAGTTGGAACAGCTAGTTGCACATTATTACGCTTAATCTGAAGACATTTTTCACTATTACAAATTTTTTTTTTGCAGCTGTATTTTTCATGTTCCAGCTTTGAGTGTTTCTCTTTCTGGTGAAATATTTCGGCTAGAATAATATGACACATGATCTATAATCGATGGTGAATATTTCTTGCAGCTCTACTCGCGTCTAAATCTAAAGCTACTAGATCACTCGAACAACTGTAGTGTTCTTGTCTGCTGCCGATTTGATATCTGGAACTGCAACAAATGTTTTATAATTTTTTGACAGATCAGTGGCTAATATTTTGTCCCAGGTACTATTGTCAATTCCAACAAACAAAAGAATAGCTGTGGCATATCTTTTACTTGTCGATTGGAACATTTGGGAACATAAAATGAAAAGTGTACATGAGAATACTACCCTAAATGTTAACACCGTTCTCATTGCTACTAATATCACTATAACAGATTTACTTGGGCATGAGTGAACTGGAGCAACACCCACCAGAGATGCACCTAACGATAGACCCACGACCAGACATCGAGACCCGCATATCCCACCAGAGACGCAACTCATTTTTACGTGCGACACCTCTTTCACATCACGAGCAGATTCAAGTGGGATTGTGATCGTTAGAAGAGACTATGGGACTCAGACACGTCAAGTCTTTGCTAAGACAATGGGGACTCATTCGGCAGCCGAAGCTGGTGCGATAGCAGTACCGGAGGCATCAAAGATAGCTAGGCGAGAGTTGGGCAGACGAACGCTCATTTGTACGGACAACCTTGATTTAGTTCAAGGTATGTATTCGTTGCCAGCAGCGTGGTAGAGGGTCAACCATACATTACACGTATTCTGAAGAATGCTTAAGAACATGGTCAGATGTCATTTATGCATATCCCGAGACGTCTGAAGGGTTGGGTTGAAAAAGCTGCACGGAACGCGAGGCAACAGGCTGCTTGGAGGAGTCAGCATCTGCAGATCACCTCCAATTTAGTAGATTGGGGATTGGATGACAGATTACTTATTACCTTTCCGGACGGAAAAAAAATTCAATATTAACTTTAATATGATTTTTTGAATAATTAAGTATTTTAGATAATATTTTTATTAACAAACAATTTTTAAGTTAATTTTTTTAAATCAATAACCCAATAATATATTATATATACGTATTATTTTGAAAAGAATAACTTAATTTAACTTTAATTTAAAAAACATGTTCTAGCATTAGATACTAGTAGTAGTAAAGGAAAGGAACCACTCATTTTGTCAAAGAAGACAAACATCTTATTCGGTGAAATTGCGAATCAATACAACCACGACAAAAAACTTATACCCTTTGGCCCCCACACGACAACCCTAATTTGATCATTGCTCACTAAGTTTTATTCTAAATTGATTGGTAAAACTTGTTATATATGAAGGTTAAAAATTTAAATTTTTGTTTTCAATATTAAGGTATTTTAGTAATTGTCGAGGTGATAAACGTATCTCTTAATTTATATGAAAAATTAAGCGGACATTATTTTTTAGACAAAGTGAGTAATATTTAAATAAAAGCATATGTTTATTTATCTCAATAAAAAAAAAAATTAACCCAATTTCTTTAAAAATATATTGCACATAAAACAAGATATTTTTGTCCGATTTTGTTTAATCTTTAAAATTAACTAATTATAGTTACTGGTTTTTCTTCGATTCTTAAAATTAACTAACTCGTAATTAAATATAGTTTATATATAATTTTTTCTATCTTCAATTTTTAAAATTCTTATCTACATATTAGTTATTATCATGAAGTCGAGAGTAGAGTTACGAGAACAGGCGTCTAATGGGAAACGACTTTCCCGTTCTGTTCAGAGAACACTTTTTCCGTTGAGAATTCCTCGCTCCCTTTCGTGTGAATTTTCCAGCGGCGAATTAAAAGCTTGTGGGGCCCGATCTCTCGAGCCCCGAAGAAAACCCCTCCCCCTTCGGACTCCATATCTCTTTTGACTCTATATATGAAGTATCACCGCATTAATTATCTATTAAAACAAAAAATAATAAATTTATTAAATGGATCAAATTTTAAATAAAAAATATTAATAATAGCTTTATCATACATTAGATAACAAATTCGAACCCGCCTAACTAAAAATTTAAATATTTTTATTATATTTTAGAGACTTTAGACATATATTGATTGAAATGTTGAATATGAGTTATGAACATATTATATGACAATTGTAAAGATCCATCTTTAAATGAGTTCTAAAGTTATTTCTTATACATGTGAGAATAAACTTTGGAAAACAGAAAACTTTATTAACTAAGACCCACGTCAGCTTGGCAAACAGACTAATTTTACCAGTCCGTGACCGAATCGGACCGCCGATATAGAAACTGGTTTGAACCGGTCGGCTAACGCTTTGGTTCTTTAAAAAAACCGAGACCAATAAAAGTCAGACCGATAAGCCCAAACTGTTAAGTCCATTTTTTTTGTCAAGAAAGAAACAACATATACAAGTTAACCGATACTCATATTCATACAAAGAAGCAGAAGACTACTAAAAAAAATCGATGACTGATCCAGGTGATTCTTTTCCTTCTATTAATACATTGAGTTACTTCAAGGTTATCAGAGTAGAATGAACAACTCTGTGAATCGAGATCTGGCTAGTAGAACGAACCATATTTCCCCCTCTACAGCGGTATTGATCTTCCCCTTCCTTGTATTTGTATGCTTAATTTCTCCATCCTTGTTTGTAGCTATTGATACCATGCTAGCCGGATCCCAGCTTTTCATAAAGGATGTATCATTTAGCCAAATAGTATCAGCATCGTCTCTCAAAAAGAAGTTATCTTCCTCGCTTTCCTGGTTTCCCAGATCTCCCAAGTTAGCTCCCACCACCCCGACCACGCTATCATTAACAAAAAGATGTTTAATAAGGGATTTCGTCTTGTCATTGATCTCACAAATATTCGAAAAAACCGTTAAGTCCATTAATTTTAACTGTTAATCCCATTACATAACACGCATAGCAAACCTGTTAAAAACCTTTATAGCAGTCCAATAAGCCCACCGCCTCTTTATTAGTAAACCCTCATCATTACTCGTATTCTGCCTTCTTCTTTGTCGATGACCCTTCATCTTCTGTCGTTGGATTTTCAGGTTTTCATGAGATCGATGGCCATCACCTTCCTCTTCTCCGATGCTTTCTGGTGTGGAATTTTGAGTTTTCATGAGATTGATGGTCATCATCTTCCTCTTCTCCGATGCCTTCTGTGATGTTATTAAGCCATGTCGAGGCCTTCGTTTTCTTCTTTCTTGAGTATTTTTCTAGGTTTTATGGTGTGTATGTTATTTGTTTTCCAGATAAGTTTACTTATATGTGCTAACTGAATTCGATTGATGATGTTTTGAATTTTGATGCATATTGGTTTGATTTTTGTGTTCGATGCTACTCCATCTGTTCCACAAGATTTATCCACTTAACTTTTCACACATATTAGGAAACATAATAATTGCATTCACCATTACAAATATACCCTTATTAAATTATCTTGATATTTTAAACGTGTATTGGATATATAAATTTCAATATTTTAATAAGGTAATAGTGAGAAAGTAGGAAAAAAGTGTCTTGAAAATCCTAAGCGGATAATATATTTGGAATATTATTTTTAGTAAGTGGACAATTTCTGTGAAACAGAGGAACTACCTTTATTTCGGAGATCCAATTTTTGAAACCTTTATATATAGTAAGTTTGAGTATATTTGATATTGGTGTTATATTAATGCATATGATGTTCTATCTAAGATTTTGAGTATTTGGGTTGTGCATGTAATGATATTGGGATAAAATTAATAAAAGGGCAAGCTTTTTGTACTGATCTATGCAGTGGCAAATCCAGAATTATAAATAAGGGTGGGCTTGAATAGTAAGGGGGTTCGGGGGCAATGACCCCGAAATATTTTTTTGTTGGTATTTGATAAAAATTACATGAAATAAGTGAATTTAGTAATTTAATAAAACCATATAAAGATAAAAAAAGATTATAATTTTTTTACAGTCGTCGAAAGTATCGTATTCAATTTTTTATTTTTCTTCAAATAAAATAGATCCGGTTCAACCAATTAAAAGATAATTTCAATTGTATATATGGATAATTTTCTACCAATTAATACTTATTATGATATTAAAAAAAATTCCTGATGAAAAATTATTAATAGGTTAAAAATATTGTATGAGTAAAATATAACTATAAAATTAAAGCTTTGAGTTAAATGGACTAGAAATCTTATAATAGATTGGATTTCAAGAATATCTTAATAATCTAAACTAAACCTTTTTTTTAAAGATTTGAGGGTGGGCTTGAGCCCACCCTTTGCTAATATAGATCTGCCTCTGGATCTATAGTCTGAATCACTGGTATTGGTATTAAAATGCATTGTCATGTTATGATTCTTGTGTTATATGATATTTATTTGTTAAAAACTAGCTAATTGATTTGAATCATAAAAACGGAGTATGGTTTATTACAGTTGAGAAAATTTGCATCTTTGTCCTTGCTATATATTTAAGAATAACATTATGTATTATTTGAAAAGTTCATGAGTTATGCATTCTTTGAGTCTTGGTCCCTATGAGTTAGATAAAAAGAATTTATATCATTTAAATTCACTTGGTTTTATAGGGACAATTTAAATCAATTTTTCATTGGGGAACTTTAGTAAATAGTTATTCTTAAAAAGAATTATAGCCCCTTAACTGAAAAATTAGCCCTCTCCAACTCAATATTTATAAATTAATTTACTAAATACTAAATAATAGCCATTCCCAACTCTTATGTTATTTTGTCAAGAATATTTGATCTGTTGTCATCCCTAAGTCTAACGTATAATATTTTATAATAATTATATCGATATGAGATAATTTTTCGGTTTTCATCATCTTTATTACATTTTTACAAACCATACTGCTATTTATTTCTATTTGGGTTACCAATATTTGTACATTCGTATATAGCATTAACCCATCTCAAAACGCAATATAAAATTTTACTATTCTTGTTCAGGATAGTCAATGCAATTCTAGGTGTACTTCAACTATTACGATATGTTGAGTTATCCTCCCAATTCATTTAATGGCTTGCATTAGAGTTGGCAACAGTTCATATTTGTAAAAATATCAAATACTATAACCATAACCGTTTTGATATCTCTTTATTAAAATCCATAACCCAACAGTTTTAACCATCGGTTACACTTTTCAAAACCATAACCGTATTATTATTCGGTTTCGGTTTTTTAAACGGTTTTACGGGTTTTAACCATAACCAAATAATACTTTAATATATATATCTATATAATATTGGAGAAGGGCCAACGGCCCGAAATGTCTCCCATTTTCTCCATATTTTCTAGCCTTTGGATCAAATTCCAATCATTTTCGGCCTTTAGATCGATTATAATTAATGGTCCAGATTATCTAAATTCAATCCACGGTTTAAAATATCTTGATGTCTCCTCTATATTTTTCAGCCATTGGATTATTTATTTTAAAAAAAAAAAAAAACTTCACCTAATCTTCACCCCTTCGTCGATCACTTAACCTAAAAAAAAAAAAAAAAAAAACTCACTTCGCCGCTTCTTCACCAAGATCCCACCAAGCCACTCCTCCACAATCCTAAACCGCATCGACGACTAAGATCCCACCAAGCCGCTCCTCCACAATTCCAAACCGCCGCCACGACCATCCTCCACCATCATCAAAGGAAACAACGTAGCCAATCTCTGAATCGAATAACCCTGATAGCCAAACCGCCGCCTCCACCATATGCAGTATATCAAAGGTATGATTTAATCCGTACAGCTTTTCCTCTGCTCTCTCCTTCTCCATCAATTCCCTTTTAAAAAATATAATAGAGCAGGAACCGATGATGGAGCAGGAACCGTAGTCATTGCGCTCTCCTGCAAAAGAAGTCTGTCGCCACTCTGGGACCATACTCCACCGCCATCAACAATTGAAGAACCCAAATTAAAGTAAACTTTCACCTTCCCACCAATCCGCTCTCCCCCACACTAACACCGCCGCCACTGGGGGACCATTCTCCACCATCATATGAATCAAAATTAAGGTAAAAATTGAATTGTTATATTTTGATTATTATTAATTAATTTTTGAATTGTTAATTTCAAAATTGGTCCCTGTCCAATAGATAACCTAATCTCATCACTTTAAAAATGAAATTTTATTCTATTTTAGGCTAATTTTGAACGTGTTTACAGGTTCTTCGTCTTTCTGGTGCTACACAAAATTTACCCAAGTCAGAAATATGCAATGTTCATGGGGTGAATCCGAAGTTTTTGAAAATAGGGGAAAAAGTAGCGGAAGAAAGAGAGTGTGGACAAAGAGCGTTTAATAAAGGAGCGTATTTTTTAGGAAAGATGGTTGGGCGAAAGGGTATAGAGAGTTGATTGATTTGTTAGCGAAGCATAAAAGTGAGTTGCATGGATTTAATTTGGATGTGTATGGTAGTGGAGAAGATGCTCAAGTAGTGCAGAGTACAACTAAAAAGTTGAATCTCAATCTCAATTTCATGAAAGGGAGAGACCATACTGATAATTCTCTTCACGGGTAATAAATATTTTGTTGTTTCTGTGTTTGTATAGTACAGGGACTTATAGTAAAAATTAATTCCTGTGCAGTTACAAAGTGTTTGTGAACCCAAGTATTAGTGACGTTCTATGCACAGCTACAGCGGAGGCTTTAGCAATGGGTAAATTCGTAATTTGTGCCGAGCATCCATCAAACGAATTCTTCAGTGCATTTCTTAATTGTTTAACATTCAAAACACCAGAAGAATTTGTAGCAAAAGTAAAAGAAGCAATGGCTAATGGAAGCTTTTACCGTATGAGAAGTGAGACTGGTTAGTTCTTTTTTTTGTTTTTCTTTATTACTTATTTTTTGCACAGGTACCTAATTTTATTGATTTTATTGTTTACACTGCGAGTAGAATAAGGTTACTTAATTTATTTATTTTTTAATTATCAATTTCTGTTGTTGGATTTATTTATTTTTTAATTATCAATTTTCTGTTGTTGGTTTGCATGAAATTAAATTTTTATCATTGAATTTTATTTTTTTGGACATATTTTACCATTGAATTAAAAGCGGTGCCTTTTACGTATGAGAAGTGATACGCTGATCTACGTACATGACTAACGCAGGGTCAATTTTATTGTTTACACTGCGAGTAACTCTTCTTTTCTCAAATTTTCAGTTTCTTTCTTATTTTGTAAATATGTTGATTTTTCATTGTTTTTGTTTAAAAAGTCGATATTTTGCTAACGTGTCCGTGAGGGATGAGCATTTCAAGACGAAGAAACACAGGAAACGATATGAATATATATAAATTTATATATGTAAATCTATGTGAATTTCTTACTGAAGCTCAATTTACTAATTTATTTTAAGTAAAGCACGAACTACACATTTAATTGCACCATTAGTCCTGTGACTTGCAAATGTCTGTAGGGTATGTTTGCAATATCAGAGTTGCTAATGTAGTGTATATTTGTTAATTGCACCATTGGTCCCTGTGGTATGTTATGTGTTATCTAGCCAAAAAATTAAGCTAACAATGAATTTTGTGTTTATTTTCAGTGTTAGATAATTGTGAGAAATTATAAGGACTCAGTTGAAAATAAGGCCACATTTGATTCGGGAAAGGCTTTTGGCTCAATTCAAAGAGTCGTGGGTCGGAAACCTTTTTCTCCAGGTTTGTTCTTTTACCATTAAAAGCTATTACTGTAAAGTTGAAATTAAAGGAAAATGATATGAGCTCTTAGATCTCTCATTCTTTTGTATGACAGAAACATGAGGGTGATATTTCAGTTATCGATGTCCAGTTTGTTCCAGCTAATTTTCATGCAACATACAGAGCTCTTGAACGCACGTAGGTATCAAAATAACAAACTTTAATTTTGAAAGCAGAGATGCATAAATTATTCTATATCATTATTGCGTATGTCTTCTACTTTCAATCATGTGTGTCACTTAAGTGTAAAACTTTTGGGTCATATGATATTCTTCTGATAGGTAATTGATAATCTTGAACAGATACTTTTATCGCTTACTATCCGGGCCTGATCATGTGTCAATTTTTGCAAAATAACGTGCTTGGCATGTGACTGAGGAACTAGATCTTCTTGCCATGCAGGTTTGCTATATATATATATATATATATATATATATATATATATATATATATATATATATATATATATATATATATATATATATATATATATATATATATGTACATTAGATTGTATTTAGGAATGTAATAAAATGCTAAGTTGGTTTTAAAATTAATTGTACAGCTGAGCCGTTTAAGACTTCCAAACATTGTGCAGTATTATGGGTGTGAAATGGTCAGTCTTTACTCTAAATGCAAATGCAACTTTTATTACGTTTCCTATATTTATTTAATTTTGGTTAAATGTGTAAATATTTTTTTTGATCAGGTTGGTGATAAACTATATAGGAGAGAAGTGGAAGATTGAATACATTTAGGAGGGTTTAGGAGAGAAGTGGAAGATAGAATACATTTAGCTTTAATACTCATTTTTTAAAAGTTTGTGAAATTTGATCATTATCAGATAACATATTATTTAAATGTTTGTTAGATAGATAATAGTTTATTTTTTATTTTATCATTATCGATCATTATCTATAATAGTTTATTTTTTATTCCGTGTAATTATTTTTCTAAATCAATATTATAAGAGTGCCTTCAGGAACGGGTTCATACCTAGTATATATATATATATATATATATATATATATATATATATATATATATATATATATATATATATTTTTCATCAAATAAAACCACACATATAAGAAAAATCTCAAAGGTATATAAAATATTGTGTTGGTGAATGACTGAATTGCATTTTATTATTTAATTCGTTAAATCTAGTATTTGGATTTTAGTTTGAGAATGTTAATATATCTAATTTAACCTGGATTATACAGAATTTGAAAATATATATATGATAATAAAATGGTTTTCGATTATTCGGTTTTATTTTTACCTAAAAGCATAACGTAACAGTTTTAATAATCGGTTACACTTTTTAAAACCATAACCTAATGGTTTTAACCATGATTATATAATTCGTTAAACCTAGTAATTGGATTTTAGTTTTAGAATTTTAATATATCTAATTTAACCTGGATTATTACAGAATTTGAAAATATATATGTTAATAAAAGGTTTCCGGTTATTCAGTTTTATTTTTACCTAAAACCATTAATTAACGGTTTTAACCATCGGTTACATTTTTCAAAACCATAACCTAATTGTTTTAACCATGGTTATATAATTCAGTTTTAATCGGTTTGGTTATCATTGGTTTTGATTTTTAACAGTAAGCATTGCCATCCCTAGGTTGCATACTTCACCAGTTACCTTTTTTATTTAGTTTTTTTTTACAAAATAAGAATATTATAAATAGAGTTTAAAGTAGCTATTACAAAGAAAACACATCCCTCAACCGATTCCTTTAAGAACGGTAGAACCTCAGAACAAACGCACTAATTGGGAAGGAGGTCTAGCGACCCAATCACTTGGCAAAATGCCTATTTTTTTAGGCAAAACAAAATACCTAAAAGTTGTTGCTTTGTAACCCAATCAACAATAACATTTTTTTCAGGGACATGAAAGAAATTAACTAGTCCAACCTTTTTTATTTAGTGATTCAATTTAAACATGTATTTGTTTTTTTATTTAAATTCTTAATTTGTATTGACTATATCGATACACTCTTATAATTTTCTACTTAATCGCACATTATTTTTGCACTACTTTTTTAACCACAGGGTTCACACATGACACCACCCATAATACAATGATTTAAGATGTCTAGCTAACATGAGATCATAGTATAGTCTGTAAATTTAAAGAGAACGAAACAAACTTATTTATTTGCAAATATAGCGTTAATTCCAAATACATGTATCTATTTTGTAGATAGAAATATAAAAAAGGCATATAATAGTTAAAAATTCAAAATTAAACAAGAGCATCCAAAAATAAAAAGCGAAAGCAAATTTTTATTTTTAGATTATATTTTTTAAAAATATTATTTTTAGATCAAACATATTTAAAATTTTCATTGTAGATCATTTTATCTCATTAAATATTCATAGATTTTAAGGATAATTTTAATATTTTAAATTAATTACTATATCTTTGTTGATCATATAATTCACATCATATATTAAAAAATTTATTTAAAAAATTTAAATTATTTTTAAAATAATACTATAAAATATTTTATGAAATTAGTAAACTGATTTAAAAATTATTCATCCGAATTCATAACATTCCATATGTTTTTTCGATGGGTAATACTTCCATCCAATATTGGATGATCCAATTTTCATATCACAGTCATTGATTATTATAACAAAACACATGTCATTAGATTAATGTGTTAGTTACTTTTGCAAGTTTAAAACATAGGGTATGTGTATTAATGTAATTGGTGTAGGATCATCCAATATTGGATGGAAGAATTTTCCTTTTTGGATATATTGGGTGTTTAATATCATTACTCTATTTTGAAGCCTAAAAATGAAAATCGCTCATTAAACAACTATTCCAAGAAAATTAATTGGAAAAGAAAAAGCTAACAACTAGACAAACAGCGAAGCTTCCAACAACACGACGACTTTAAACCCCATTATTCCTCCCCTCCTCCTTCTCAATCTCCATTTTTATCATTTCATGTTTCATGAAACTATACTTGTGTAAGAATCCGAAAGATAATTTTTTTTTTTTTGTTATGAACTGAAAACCATTTAATAATCTCATATTTTCCCTCAGTTGTTTCAGATTAAGACCCCCATTTTCACATAATTGTAATCAAACCCCAATACTATTTTTGGTCTGATTAAATTTGTTTTGCGGGAAATCATATTTTCTGGAGTTGAACATCCTTTCTCAAGTGGGTTTGAATAGTTCAAGCTCGAGCTGTGTAATTAACGAGGTTTATGTATTTGGGTGATCAGAGATATTTGAAGGGTCGGTGAGATTTAGCTTCTATAGAGCTAAACTTTCTAACTTCTCGAGAGGGCAGGATTAACAAAAATAGACAGAGATGGCGATGTCTGATAATGTACGAGGATTGATACTCGCGATGGTGTCAAGTTTATTCATAGGTACAAGCTTTATCTTGAAGAAGAAAGGTCTAAAACGTGCTGCTTCTGTTGGAACTCGTGCAGGTTCGATTTTTCGTATTTATTTAGTTGGATCTCTATGTAGATCAAATAGTAATTAGTTTAACTTTAGGTCTTGAATTTAGCTCTGCTTAACAACTTCATTGATGAAAGAAATTGAACGTTCATAGCTCATTTTAGCTGTGAAGTTGCAAAATCAAAGTATGATACGTTTAAGCAAATACTATAAAGCTGATCCTGTAGGATTTTATTTGATTTAATTACACTATAAGTCCTCTATCTTTTATCATAAAAACAACCATAAATAGAGTTTTATTAGGGTAAAAAAGTAATTTATTTGTGAAATGCAGGTGGTGGAGGTTATACCTACTTGCTAGAACCACTTTGGTGGGCCGGGATGACCACAAGTAAGTCAAAAATCCAATATTATTACAACCTTTTTAAGATTGTAATAACACAAAGTTCATAAACAATTTGTAAACGCAGTGATAGTAGGAGAAATCGCAAATTTTGTGGCGTACATGTATGCACCAGCTGTACTTGTTACCCCACTTGGAGCATTGAGTATAATCGTTAGGTATGCTTAGAATCTAGTGAATGTAATAAAGTTGTAGCATGTTTTGATGAACTAATATATGTCTGAATAGTGCGGGTTTGGCGCATGTTTTGTTGAAGGAAAAGTTAAGGCAATTGGGTATACTAGGATGTGTGTCGTGTATTGTGGGGTCCGTTATCATAGTTATTCATGCACCTCAAGAACAAACACCTACTTCTGTTGAAGAAATCTGGAATTTGGCCACTGAACCTGGTTAGTGTGCCCTCAGACTTTTAGAAACTTTGATTTATATTGTTTTTGTATGAATATTTTGTTGTTCTCTATGATATTATTATATAGGTTATTTTGCCAAAAATACAGGAATTATAATGTAATTAACTCAATTTTTTTTACTATAGAGACCTATAGTGCATTTTTTGCATAATATAGGGACCTATAATGCAATTAAATAAAAACATGGGAGGGCATTCTATCCCCCTTACCCCCAAACTTTTTTAATAACTTTTTTATTTGTTGTTTGAATGCATATTTTGTTGTTTCTATGATAATATATTGGTTATTTTGCATAGTATAGGATTTATAGTGCAATTTAATAAAAAAAATTGGGGACCTATCATGTAATTTTTGCATAATATAGGGGGAGCTTAGTGCAATTATGAATTCATGAATGGTAAGTAACTTATAGTCCATCTTATTGAAAATACGAAAAATTATTAATGTTGTCACAAAAATTCGAAAGATAAGGGACTAAAATGTTACGTTTGCAAGATAAAAGACTAAAGTTGTCACAAACTCAAAAAATAAGAGATTTAAAGTGTCATTTTTCCAAGATAATGGACTAAACTAACAAAACATGAAATGACAAGGGGACCAAATGAGTTATTTACTCTTTCAAAATTGATATTACAACAAGGTTGCTAATTTTTTTTTCTTTGGTGACAATTTTTGTAGTGTTCCTAATCTATGTAGCAGCATCTTTATCAATAGTAGCATCCTTGATTTTTCATTTCGAGCCTTTATACGGACAAACAAACGTGCTTGTTTACTTAGGAATATGTTCCTTTATGGGTTCACTTACGGTAATTTCTCTTGATATATTCAACTTCTATTTTACCCCCAATCGACTTTCATTAATCCTTTTTTATTCTAACTTATAGGTTATGAGCATAAAAGCTATTGGAATTGCGATAAAACTTACTCTCGAGGGGATTAGTCAAGTTGCATACCCTCAAACATGGTTTTTTGTTACAGTTGCAGTAATTTGTGTCATTACACAATTAAATTACCTTAACAAGGTACACAAATTAACATCTTTTTTGCATATTACCTCCCTATAGTTTGGTAAAAGTACATCCTTACACTCGTTGTTTGAAAAGTTGGGATGGACTATTTGTGCACCACTTTTCAAACTGCAAGGGCTCAATTTTATCAAACTATAGGGAGGTAAAATGCAAAAAAACCCTATATATACAGAAGATTTTAGAGTAAAAGCTGACTAAATATTGTTTATGTTTGTGTAGGCGCTTGATACATTCAGTGCAGCGATAGTTTCTCCTATATATTACGTGATGTTTACATCTTTAACCATAATTGCAAGCGTAATAATGTTCAAGGTACATTATTTGCACTACAGGTCCTTATAGTATGCGAAAATTGCACTACAAGTCTTTATAATCAATTCTTTTCTAAGTTAATTGCACTATAAGTCCTATATTACGCAAAATAACTTATATTCTATTCTGAAAACAACAAAATGAAATCAAAGCCTAAAAATATAATTTTAAAACGCTTGGGGGACAAGTGAAGATTCTACAAATTTGGGGGACTATATGTTATTAATATAACTGTTGTGAGTTAATTGCACTATAGGTCCCTATATTATGCAAAGTAACCTATATTCTGTCATATAACAACAAAAAGATTATCTTAAATAATGGGGGACAGAAAGTGAAAGTTCTAAAAACCTGGGGGGCCATTTGGTAAATTTATAATTCTTTTTGCCCTAAACTCGGAGTTATCCGTCCAAGGGGTGAAGCCAGGAATTTTAGTTTAGGAAGGGGGGGCTTTTTATAGGGTTAAAAAGAAGTTTTTGAAAACATGTGGGTCCAGATGATATAATAAACTGAATTATTTATATTGTTACAGGATTGGTCAGGTCAAGATGCTAGTAGCATAGCCTCTGAGATATGTGGATTTATCACAGTGCTTACTGGAACAATAATACTTCATGTGACTAGAGAAAAAGAACCAACGGGCCCACAAGGTTATTTTCTAATTTTAAGGGTATTTTAGTCTTTCATCACATCAATAATATGGTGACACCTGGATTTAACACACCTATAAAATGCAGGAACTATAACATGGTATGAAGGTGACACGATAAATAGTTGGGATGACACTCATTTTATAACATTGCACGATTCAGATTCGTTTAAATGATACATGCGAAAAACATTGATAAAGGACTAAAGTGTTACTTTTGTAAGTTAAGGGACTAATTTTGAGGACATTGTACATATTTGTCGTGTTTTCATTCCCGAGTCTCTAGTAAAAGGTTTATATGAGTCTTAGAGGTTCATTTCGCAAGTGTAGGATTTGATTTTTTCTGTGCATTATTTATTCTCCATTTTTTTTCATATTGTTGAGTTGTATTTTTAGTGTGTATTTAAGGTAATTGTAACCTCAGATTTTGTATTAGTAATGGTTTACTGAGTTGATCTGATTATAAACACGTAAATTGCGGCATTATTCCCTTGTTATGCAAAAATAGCAAATTTACCCGTGTTTAAGTACATCGCAAACAAACCAGTGGGAAAAAGGAAAAGAAATAGACTATTTTTAGGATGTTTAAAGATGGCTGTTTTACATAACCATAAGGACCATTAATGCAATTATAAACCACATTGTAATTTATGTGGAGCCTATGGCTTCATTTTTCCCTAAATCTTAAAACAATTATTTTAAATAAAATTAAAATTAAAATAAAAGACATGGTCATCATCAAATCACCACGAATTACTTACTCATAGTACGACACAGATTCCGACCAAAAAAATATAACAGACAACATAGATCACACATATGATTCCATTATTTTTATGTTAGTAAATAATCTTTCTTTTACGTATTTCGATTTAAAATCAATAAACCGGCCATGGAAACATTATAGACTTGATTTCACAAGTGACCAGGACGAACCACGTGAAGATAGGTTGGATCATGAGATGACATGGCCTTTCATTATTTTTGGAAGGAAATATGGCCTTTTATTTGCAAAGCTAACACGCACGCATATTAGCATAGATTAGGAGTAATGATATTTATCACCCTTTTTGTATTCCCCTTTTATCACCTCCTATGTGTATGCCTACATGTACCAATGAATTGATTTCTCTATCCTATTTAATTTTTCTCTATCTTCTATTCAAGGAAATCAAAACATATATATAGAAGGATGATAAAAAGGTGACATGAAAAGGGGTGACATATATCATTACTCATTAGCATATGCCAGATTATATTACAATTTGGATGTGTGCAATCTAATATCACGATATTTGTGCATTATAATATGGGTGTGTAATCTTAAGGTTATGAAAGTGTGTAATCTAAAGATAGAAGTGATTACATTAAATTTTGGTGTGTATTAATAGTAAAAGAGAGTAGATTTGTACGAAGGTGAAGGTCTCCATAAAAAATAAATGAAAAAGTTAGAACATAAAGAATAAATGAAAAAGTTAAAACCGATTTTTTTTCTTTTGTTACAACGGAAACCGAGGGAAAAAACGAAAAATTCTATTCGGGAGTTGTTGTGTCTAATATATTGCTCTACTTGTGATAAGCCTGCTCTCGCTAACCAATCTGCACATGCATTAATTTCTCTAAACATTCCACTCACACTAAAGGATGTATTGCTAGTGAGAATTTCTCTGATTCGGTGAATCTATGCTGTCGTTGGACCCTTATCATAATCAACATGTCAAATCAAATTTGAGACTTCCCAAGAATCAATCTCGACTTCCACTTCCTTCAAACCCAGCTCCACCTCCATGTTAAGGCCCTGACTAAGTGCAATAATCTTAATCATACTTATCATATCCTGGTCAATTTTCATCGTGAAGCCACACACCCAATTGCCTTCACCGTCCCGAATAACTCCTCCACCACCTCCACAATTCATCCACCTATTGAAGCTTCCGTCTGTGTTAAACTTAAAACCTCTACTCGGTTTGACCCACTCAACGAAATTAACATGTTGTTTAACCCGCGTCGTTCTACTTGGCAACATGCCCCAAACTCTCGCCAAGTTTGTCACCTTAGAATATGCTATTTTGATCATCGCTTTTGCTGAAGGGAAAGTACCACCATTAAAAACAATGTTGTTTCTTTCCGTCCAAATTACATCGATCACTGCTCCTAAAAAGACGCTCTATAAAATACCGGAATAAAACTTTGTACTCGCCACATTATTGTTCAACCATGTGTTGCTTGACCTCACCTGTACATTATCAGGAACATCATATATTATTCCTCCATTATCTGAAACAACTGCTGGAGTCCGACCCCTGTCCACGTGACTGTTGCGGCCAGTCCCTTCTGCTGCTGGCGAGTGGAAGGTCCATAATTGATCGGGCCTTCTAGACGGCTGAACCTGGCAAAGCTGTCGCGTCTGTTCAGCAACGGGCAATGAAGTATATAGTAGTAACTATGAAGTAACAACTCAGTACCATTAAACGAAGCATTAAACTCTCGTGTCCTTTGACTCTGCTTTGTCCCAAGATAGTAATGTTTGTTATATTTACTCTACTAGTCCCTGCAGCTCTCGTATACCCAAAATCCCAACCATCTTCTCGAGACAGACCCATATGACTCATGTTGCTGTGATGAGTAACCTCCCCCCTTACTTATCTCCGCCTTCAATGTCACACCTAACACGAATTTCCGAAATCTCTAAAATCTTAGAGGCTGGTAAGAGGTGTTGGAATTTACCCCAATCCTAAGAGCCATCCTCTAAAGCGTAATCAACAACTTTTTTAACATGTTCTCTTACTTCAACACTTCCCATGGAAAAATCGATCAGGGGACAATCCCCCAACCAAACTTCTAGCCAAAAACTCACCTCCATCCTATTGAACAAGAGATATCGGGATCCTCGTCTAACTACATCAATACCTTCCACAATGGCCCTACTAATTCTCAAATCACTAGGATTTGAAGACTAGTGTAGATGATTTGATTTGAAATATTTTTGTCTCATGATAATCGACCATAGAGTAGTATCATCATGAATTGTTTTCCATCCCATACCCAGTAATACTCTATTCATATTCCCCTCTAAACGAAGTCCAAGCCCCCGCATATCTTTCAGTTTACATATATTTTTATGCAATCCAATTGATGTGCTTCTGTTCCTCTGTTATGTCACAAATAAATTCTCTCATGATCTTGTCAATTTCCTCGCAAATTTGATATTAACGTGGTTAATTATAGATTGTAATATACTTCTAATTTTGACAAAAAAATTATATACTCCTAATAAATAAGATAAATACTTGAAATTTACTTTTAAGAAAAATATTTGGTCAAAACAACGGATTTTTAAATTGCTTTATTATGAATACTTTTTTCTTTTCTTGTCTAACAACATATTATGAAAACTAAAATCAAGGTTTATATGATTTACGCATTTTATTATAATTTTGTTTAGCTAAGTATGAACTCAATTAATATTGACATAGGGGTAGGCTAAACTTTGTAACCGTTTCATTATCATCTATCTAAATTATGCATTTGAAAAAACAAAGGACATAGGATATCGATAGAGTGATTATTCTTGAATTCGGACATACTAATACATGCATCAGTTTAATATATTATTTCATTCATTTATTTTTATTTGTTCAACTTGCTAACTTTCTAAAATAAAAAGTCAAATATTATTAGTCTATTTTTCAATATCAAAATATTCTTTTATTAATATTATTTATAATTAAATAAAAAATATTAAAATAAATAATGGTATATTAATTAAGGATAATTGTATAAAATAAAAAATGTTATTTTTTTAAATTTTATACATAAAAAGAGATATAAATAAAAGAGAACCGATAAAATAGAAGGACAAATTGTCATATATTTTTTTTGTCAAAAGCATTAAATAAATATGAAATAGTTCGTTACACAAAGAAGGACTTAACCTATTCCACAAGGAATAGGGAAGGTAACTAATAACCTAGCTAGTTGGGGAGGAGGTTTTACAACCCAATTACTTGGCAAAAAACCCAAGAGTTTTTGCTTCGTAACCCAATCAGCAATCTCATTTTCTCTCCTATTACAATGAAAGAAATTTACTAGTCTATTATTACATAAAGATCTAATATCAAGATAAAAATGCTTAAAACGAGTAAAGGATGGAGGAACCGCCGACTTCAATACTTTAACCACTACTTCATTATCGCAAAAGACTCTAATATCCGTATCTTGGAGGTTAACTGCTGAAAGAAGACTATTCCTAACACCCAAAAACTTAGCTTCTTCTGCACTGTTACATACAAAGGAAAAGGCATGACCATGCATTAGTTCATTCTTATTATTACGAATTATAAATGCAGATGAGGAAGTTTTATATGTCTTAAAAGAGGCATCACTATGAATAAATAAAGTTTTGTCAGATGAATTTTTAAAGTACTCATTATTAGAAGAAGTAATACATAAATTGTTTTTCTTACCAATATCACCTTTTTTACCTGTTGTACTTGTAGTTATATCAATATTCCTTTTTGTTTTATCAGTACCACTTTTAGGGTCAAGATATTTTGAATAATCTTGATTAGCCTCAGAGATTGTATTAGTATTACTTTTAATAAACTCATCATAGGCTTTAAGAGCCTGAGATAATGCATATATAGGATCAGGTGTAACACCTTCATAAAGACATTTATTTCTTGTCTTCCATATTGTCCAAAAGAGGAAAGGGACTAGATCTCTCAACCTTCTATTTGCTACATCAGTACTGTTTTTAATACTTTCCAAATTTAGGAACCAATTTTCAACATTACCAGTACTAGGATGTGTAGAAAATAGTTGTAGAGGAGATATAAGCCAAAAGGCCCTAACATATGGACATGCAAATAAGAGGTGTTCCGCATTTTCTACCTCATTATTAAAGACTTTGCATACATAATTATCCCCACATTTTCTTTTATATTTTTGTTCCTCGGTAGCAAGTATACCTTTACATACCTTCCAAAGGAAATTCTTTATCTTAGGAGGGGCATTCCTACTCCATACCTCCTTCCAAATAGATTTTGGGGTGGCATAGGAGCAAGAATAGGGTTGAACATTCATTAACGCATCTTTTTCTTCTTGATTTTTCTTGAGATAGGTATACATGGCTTTTGAAGAGACTTCCCCATCTTTGGAGAAGCTCCAAGTTGCAATATCCTCACATTTTTGTATAGGAGTAATAATACTTTGAATTAAATTACTTTTTTCCTCAAAAAAATATTTATCAATAACTTCAGGATTCCAGATATTAGAATCCTTATTGCATAATTCCGAGACATGATTCAATGGGCAATTATTTATCCTATTGATTCTTTTAATTCCTAGAATCCATTCATTATTCCAAAAATTTATATTTTTTCCATTTCCAATTTTCCAAATCAAATCATTTTTAAAAGTGCCCCTTCCTTCAAGTAGGCTTCTCCACCCCCAAGAAGGGTGGTAGCCCAGTTCAGCGTTTATAAAGTGGCATTTTTTTTAATAGTAGATGGCCTTAAGAATTCGAGCAAGTAATGAATCAGGCTTAGTAAATATTTTCCAGGCATTACGAGCGAGTAGAGATTTATTTTTCAATTTCATCTCTTTAAAACCCATACCACCCTCGAATTTATTTAAGGTCATAGTATTCCAATTTGCCCAGTGGATTTTGTTTTTCTTATGTTTATTATTCCACCAGAAATTAGCTATTAAGGAATTTATTTTATCACATATAGTAATAGGGACAGAGAAGACTGCCATAGTATAAGAAGGAATAGCGTTAATAACCGCTTTTACTAACACTTCTTTACCTCCCTCAGTTAAGTATATAGTATCCCATTTTTCTATTTTTTCATTAATTAAATCCATGAGCCAGTTCATAGCCTTTACCTTTGACCTACCCCAGTCAGTTGGGAGGCCAAGGTATTTACCAAGTGATTCAATTTTATTCATTCTTAAGATATTAATAATATCAATCTTTTTTTCCTTAGGTGTATCTTTGCAAAATAAGATACCAATTTTATTAAGATTAATAGTCTGACCTGAGGCATCACTATATTCATTCAAGATAGTGTTAAATTCCTCAATTTCCTCTATATCCGTCCTTAAAAAGAATAAGCTATCATCCGCAAAGAAGATATGGCTTATAGTAGGGCAGTTTCTTGTAATTTTATGCCTTTTATCAACTTTTGATCCATTTTATTTTTTATCAGATTAGACAAGGCCTGAGTTATAATACAAAATAAGAAAGGGGACAAGGGGTCCCCTTGTCTAAGGCCCTTAGAGGGGTTGTTAAGAGGTATTTGTTCTCCATTAAGAAGGCAAGTATAGGAGTCTGAGGTTACACAACCCATAATCCACTTAGTCCAAAGACTACTAAAACCCATTTTATTCAACATATCATTTAGAAAATCCCACTCAACATTTTCGTAGGCTTTAGCAACATCAGCTTTAATAGCAAGGTAGTGATTAGGTGAATTTCTTTTTCTTTTTAAGAAATGACTAACTTCATGCGCAATTAATATATTTTCAGATATTTCTCTACCAGGGACAAAGGCATTTTGGCTTTCATTAATAATAAATTTCATAATCATTTGAAGTCTTTTAACTAAGACTTTAGCGAGGACTTTATAGATCACGTTAGAACAACTAATGGGTCTGTAATGACCAATTTTAGCGGGGCTTTTTACTTTAGGAATAAGGGTAATAACTATTTTGTTTATAGAGGTCAGGTCACCATCATTCCCTAGATAATCTGTTATACACCTTAATATATCCATTTTCAGTAGGTTCCAGTGTTTTTTAAAAAATTACACTAGGAAACCATCAGGGCCTGGAGCCCTATCATTTCCCATACTCCATAGAGCTTCTTTAATTTCTTTAAGGCTAACAGGACTAGTCAGATTTTTATTCATTGAATCAGTAACACAAGATTGGACTGTATTAATCACATAGGAATAGTCTCTAGGGCCTTTGGTACTAAAAATAGAGTTAAACTAGGTTTTAATTTCTTCTATTATACCTTTTTTACTATCAATCCATTCATCATTGTCTTTTACTAAGATTCTAGTAATTCTATTTCTACTCCTTCTACCTTTAGTAATGGCATGAAAATAAGCAGTATTTCTATCCCCTAATTCCAGCCATTTTAACTAGATTTTTGTTTCCAATAAGTTTCTTCCTGTTTCCATCTTATTTCCATCCTATCCATAATATTATTGTACTCATTCCAATTAATAGGACTAGAGGAATTAATTATTTCTTCCATTTTTTCCTTATATTTTTTAAATTCATTTTTCTTCCTTCTCGCAATAAGTTTAGCCCACTTAGTGATTTTACCAGTAAGGTGGTTTAATTTCTTACCTAGCTTGAGAATCCCATTACCTCTTAAACAAGCCAAGTCATTCCAAGTTTTATTAATCAGATTAATGCACTCATCTTCATTAATCCAATTCTTATCAAATATGAATCTTTTTAATATAGGAATTTGTGTAGCATCATTAATAACAAGAAGCATGGAGTGGTCTGACCCCATAGGGGGTAATACAGCTACCCATGAGTTAGGAAATTGGTTATCCCAATTTCTATTAACACAACATCTGTCTATAACTTCTTTAATAAGTTTATTATTTTGTCTTTTACTTGTCCAAGTAAAGCTACAACCTTTAGTATATAGATCAGACATATTCAATTTGTTGAGAAATTTGTTGATTCTATCCATATTACCCTTATTAGGACCATCACCACCCATTTTTTCATAGGCATATCTATACATATTAAAGTCTCCCACAATATTCCAAGCTAAACTAGGGAAGTAATTTTTACCATAAGAACTTTTTTCAAAGCCGAGTCCTTCAGGTTATCATAAAATGGGACATACACAAATGTAGTGCAATATTTAAGGCCATTTTCCAACGTAATGAGACAATGAATGTGGTTTACAGAGAAATCCAACACTTCAATGATACTTGAGGGTTTAGCCAGTAAAGCTAGACCCCCTTTCACCTCAATGGGGTTTTCTATGTGAATCACATTATACTTGATTTCAGCAGCAATATTTCTAACATAAAGTTCAGAGTTTTTGTTTCATATAAGAAGATTACTTGAGGGTGATGCTGAACTACAACATCTTTGAGTGTTAGAACTGTCAAAGCGTTGCCAAGGCCTTGACAGTTCCAACTCATATGATTCATTGATTAGCTTGGGGTTGATTTAGTTCAACCCTGCTCTTCAGTAGCCATCGTAGTTCCATCAGCAGCATTACTCATATCAGTATCATCCTTCTTTTCCACCTCCATTTCCATCACAAGTTTTGTGTTACCCATTTCTGGATGCCATCTAGCTTTCCATAGTTTCACACTTTAAGAGATGGCTCCTCTTTCATTTTGCGTTTCGATTCTTCTAATTTTATTTTCCTCTTTAAGCCTTTCACTACCATACGTGGATGGTCTATCCTCCATTCTCTCATCTTCAGAGTATTCATCCACCATGACTTTATAGGGAAGGAGATGAGTTTGATTTTCGACATAAGAACTAGGGTTATTTTTAGGAATTTCTTTAATTGGGACAGATAATTGAGGAGTCGGGGAGTGAGAGTGTTGTTGGTGAAGTGTATTTGGTTGGGTAATAATATCCACTTTGGGCTCTGCTGAGAGGGCCTTTTCAATATCATTTTTCTAAATAGACCCAAAAGAGAGTGTGATTGGCCCATTAGTATTTTCTTCCATTAAACTGTCTGGCCCAATAACACTAGGAGTAATGGGCTCACTTTCTTCAGGTATATTATTAATTTGAAAATGTTTTCCAAATACATTTTTTTCCGTATTACACACCTCCACAAAAGTTAATCCTGTACCATTCTCTGTATACCCTGCCGGTACCACGTACTCCTTAGTGGTGGTGGTGGTGTTTTTGTTTCTTTGCATCGCTATCGGTTTATACCTTGTACTAATTTTGTCTTTTCTTTCTCTTTTGTACTCGGTATTCTCTTTCATCTCACTCGTGGTTTGACTCACCGAGTTTGGGACTGAGTTATTTTTTTCCGCCATTGTTGTAAGCACGAAGATTGGGTTTGATTATTCCAAATCTTTGAAGTCTCTATCGTTTCCGCGTAACCATTTTCCCAATCCTTTCTTCAATTTAAGCTTGTTATTACATTCATCTTCAGTATGATCTAATTGACCACAAGTAAAGCGAAACTCGCCCAATCTTTCGTACTTAAGCATACCACTAAGGCTTCTAAATTCTGAGACATTGAAGGAGTAAATTGGGCTTAAAGTTTGGTTAATATCCCATTCCAATCGGACTCTACAGTATCTAATATCTTTGAATGTTTTAACTGGAGGAAGTTGGATATCGATCACCTTACCATATCTACTTGCAATGATTTCAACATTCTCAATTGAGATGTAATTTCCGGGTAGGCCATGAATTTGAATCCAAAAGATTGATGTATTTTGATTGTTAATAGCGAGACCTTCCTGTTCTTTCCATTCTTGTATTAGGATGTGTTTTCCTGCCAAGTTCCATGGTCTTTTCGAGAGGATGTTTTGATAGTCTTCTTCCGAGTTACAGTTAATCAAACAAGCATTGAAACCAAGCTTTTATGTAGTAACTTCATCTTTTAAACCCCATGATTTATTGATGATTTTTCTGAGGAAGTTGAAGCTTATGGGTTTTTACTCACAATTTTTGCTATGAGCTTTGGTTTTTCAATGGTAGTGTAGACAGAATTTTGAATAGGTTTGAGGATGATTTTATTCACTTTAGGTTTAAGACGGTTATGGTTTTGATTTGAGCTTTGAAATTTTTCCATTGCAGAACGGTTTGTAGTAATCGAAAGGGAAGAAAGGAGAGGGGAAAGAGAAAGGGGGTAGAGAATAAGCAACACTGACCTGATAAGAGGATTGTAAAGGCTAAAAGAGGGTGGATTGAGGTGTGGGAATAGTGGTGAGGATGGTGTTTTTGTTGGAGGTGGTGCTAGTTCTTTGGGTGGTCAATCAACATGAATCTACCAACTATACATTATTGGGTGGTCATATTCAATTAATGTATATATATTTTTGAACATAGCATTGCATTCGAAAGTTTAGATATGTCATGGGGCGAGATTGTAACCCGATTCTACAGAATCATCTAGGATTTGAGGTTAATCTTTATCGAGTAATTAATAAATGTACGGATTTACTTGCGAAAAAGAAGCAAATTTATTTGTAAAACCGTGCGTGTATAATGATCTTCCGAACTACTTGTGGAGCAATATAATGAGGGATAAGAATGGTTGTGCGACTTTTAGATTAGTAATGGTTTGATAGTTTTCTACTAATGCGGTTTAAGTCTATGATGTATGAAAAAAAAGTTCGAAGATGATTAAACTCGGTCCATTGCTAATTAAAGTATTAAATCATCTGGTCCAAACATTATTAAGAAAGTAAATTAAAAAGATAAAAGCTCAATCTCAACCGTTGAGAAAATATATCAGATCAGGAGAATCCTATACGAACTCAATCTCAACCGTTGTCTAAACCTTCCATCTTATATAATCAACCGATGCGATCTCTTTCTGCTTCATAACAACGCAAAAACCTATTCTATCTATTTCTCTCTCAAGCGAAAAAGCAAACACCAAACACCATGGCGGCAACTGTAAGCGCGTGGAGTAAACCAGGCGCTTGGGCTCTTGATTCCGAGGAGAACGAAGCTGAACTCATCCACCAGGCAAAGGAAGAGTTGTTTACCAAGTCAAACGTCGTCACCCCAGTCGTCCCTGAATCGGAATATCCTTCGCTTTCCGCCGCCATAACCACCAAAACAAAGAAGAAGAAACCTCAAGCTTTATCTTTACAAGAGTTCGCCTCTTACACCGGTGAGAAGCAATCGTACACTTCCCCTGCCGCTAGGGTTTTTGCACCAGAAGAGAACATCTCGCTTCCGACTGGTCCTCGTGAGCGTACGGCGGAGGAGCTTGACCGAAGTAGACTTGGTGGAGGATTCAGATCGTTTGATTCTAGGGGTCCTAGAGGTTCGTCTGATGATACTCGTCGGCAGTCGAGTTTTAATCGAGAACCTCGTGAAACCGCTCCTTCGCGTGCAGATGAGATTGATAACTGGGCAGCTGGAAAGAAATCGGGTACTGGTAACGGTTTCGAGAGGCGAGAGAGGGGCGAGCGAGGAGGGTTTTTCTCGGATTCGCAGTCACGAGCTGATGAAGTTGATAATTGGGCAACGAATAAAGCTTTTGTGCCTTCCGACGGAGGGAGGAGATTCGAAAGAAGAGGAGGTGGTTTTGAGTCAAACGGTGGTAGTGGAGCTTCAGATTCCGATAATTGGGTGAAGAGTAAGGTGGATGTACCTAAATTCGGTGGTTCGTTTGATAGTTTAAGGTCGAGAAGAGGTGGAAATGACAGCCCGGATTCCGATACTTGGGGAAGGAAGAGAGAAGAAGTGCCGAATGGTGGTGGTGCAGCCAGTGGCACCACCAGACCGAGGCTGAATTTGCAGCCAAGAACGCTACCTGTACCCGTGGCTGAAGTTCAACCGATTGAAGTGAAACCAGTGGCAGAAGTGCTTCAGATTGAAGTGAAACCTAAAGGGGCTAACCCTTTTGGTGCAGCAAGGCCAAGGGAGGAGGTGTTAAAGGAGAAGGGTCAAGATTGGAAGGAAATTGATGAAAAGCTCGAGTCCCTAAAACTCAAGGAAACGGCTAAGCTTGCAGATAGTAAGAGGGGGTTCGGAAATGGGCCTGATGATCGTTCTGAGCGGGCTTGGAGGAAGCCCGATAATGCTGAATCTCGTCCTTTGAGGTAATACCATCGACTATCAATATCTTTACTAAATTGATTTCTACACTTTGATATGTTTTGCTGTATGTGTGTAATATTGTTGGTTTTTTTATTTGTATTGCTGCTATAAACACTTTTCTTTATTATATCTAGGGTAAAGTAGGGTAAATAACTCATTTGGTTGCTTTGCAAAATAAATAAATAACTCGTTTGGTCCCTTATCTTTATAAATTTTGACAGAGTGGTCTCTTATATTGCAAAAGTAACATTTTAATCCCTTTTGTCTTTTGATTTTGTGACAATTTATGTTTCAAATTCATTACATTGTTGGTCCTTTTGAAATCTATGGATAAAATATGAGGCAATAGTATGGAGACATGTGGATTTAACCCCTATAATGTAATGCTGTCATATAAAATCAATAGAATGAAGGTCAAAGATGAAGGACCAAATAGGTTATTTTCCTTTTTATCTATGTTGCTTGCGTAATGAATTGGTGGTTTATTTGAAAAGCTACAATATTTTGCTATAAAATAAAAGTTTTTGGTCATATAAACCATGAGTGCATTGACTCTTGAGAATAGTTAATGCTTGTGCAATTGCATTGACGTTTTCTTTTAAATTGTAGTGCTGAGAAAAGTGAAAATGGACATGTTGAAGAAAATCAACAAGTAGAAGTGGAGGCTTGATGATGAACAGAGCAGAGTGCATTGTGGAAGTAGTAGAATTTTTGATATGGTGTTCTATTTTATCCATTTTGTAGTTGCCAAACTAATGAAGCAGTTTTGATGATAGACTTATTATAAAAGTTAATTTACTTTTACTATAGGATTGGTTGTAATGGGTGGTGTGTTTGTGGTAATTATTCACATTATCATAAATATTATCCTCGTATATTTTCTTTTCTTCTTCTGTGTTATTGGCCTATGGATAATATTATGTATTTTTCTTCTTTTGTGACAAATGTAAGTGATTTTTGATGATTTACTTTATTTATGTCTCCTGAGCATTTGGATACACTGAAATGAGAAAACCTGAAACAGAATACCTATTAGGGTATGTTTGGATGGAGGGATTAGAAGGGATGGGATTGTATTAAAGGATAATGACAATCCCATCCCTTGTTTGTTTTGGAAATAAGTAGAGAGGATAGTTTATTAAAGGATATTTGCAATCCCTTATGAACCCATATATTCAATCCCTCCAAATCGGTGGGATTAGGAAGGAAGGATTCTTTTATTACGTTGTAATGTCTAAGTTACCTTTATTCTTTCTTTATAAAATATTTTATTAGGGGTATATGAGTCATTTAGTTATAAAAAGAATCCCTTCCTCCTATTATTCTTCTAATCCAAACACCGGATAAATGTTATCCTTTAATAAAATCCCCCCTTCTCTTTTTATTCAATCCAAACAAGAGTAAATGCTCTCCTTTCCATTCCCTTGTTATACTCTCCCTTCCTATCCTTTAATAAATAATCCCCCCTTAATCCAAACATACCCTTTAGGGTTTGAAGCCCCATCTCCTCTTTTTCTTTGGTCTATTTTTCTCTTTATCACCCCACACCAAAAAAACCGCATCCACAATCTCTACCCTACCTCATCAATCGTTGCCCCATTGTGGCCTTTCTCCACGACCACCACCTTTCACGTCATCTTCACTGCCATCATCTCCATCCCTACAGAAGACCGACTCCGCTCTCTTGCACACGAAGACTGATGCCATGTCTCGGCGTTGGTCTCACCCCGCTGTCAGATCTGAAGATCCTGCTGTTCGTGTGCCACTTCGTGTGTTCGTGTGCCACTCTCCACTGCTAAGGAAGCCACCGCCGTTCTGCTGCTCACGAAAACCGACGTAAATCGGCGCCCCATAGTGGCCCTTCTCCCCCCACACCGAGATCTTACCTTCCCACCCTGAGATCTTCACGCAGAAGAAAAGCGTTAGTCTTGATCCAGGCTACACTATAATCTGACCTTCCCGTTCTCTGTTCAGATCTAGATTTGTAATTTTTTTAATTACCACCAACAGGGGATTTAACCTTCTTGTTCTCTGTTCAGATCTAGATTTGCAATTTTTAATTTTTTTAATTTTTTTAATTTTTTAATTACCACCGACTTGTGTACATACCTTTTTAGGCCCAACCCTTAGACGGGTACAACCTATTAGGGTATGGCCCTAGGGTACAACCCATGATGGATTCAGTTTTTTTTGTAATCTATGGTATTGTTTTTGTTAAACTCAAAAAAATGAGTGACTAATTTTTTTCTTTTATAGGTTGCCCACCCCTGGGGTACATACCCTTTAGGTGCAACTATTTTGTTTGTGACTGGTTTGTTTTCTATGCGAATGTGAAGATGAGATATGTGGGTTTGGGGGAACAAACCCTTTGGATGTAGCTATTTTGAATTTGATTGGTTTTTTTCCTATGCGTGTGTAGAGATGGATATGGTATTATATTTGGATTTGGGTTAGCCCCTAGGGTAGAGCTATTGGACATGGACAAAAATGCTATTTCCTAAAACTTTGACATGGACAATTACATAAAATATGCATTACAAAAATTTAAAAACTGCATAGCTACGTACCCTCGTGAGTACATACCCTCGGGTATTAATTTAAAAAAAATAAAAAATAAAATTAATTAAAAAAGGTATAATCGGAAAAAATCCAACCAAAAAATTGAATAGGCCTTATGTAAAAGGTTTGTTTAGTTAGGTTTTATAAAGAAGTACTTTTGTACATTGGACCTCAATTTGTAATTTCCTCATTAAAAGGATCCAATCAACCTTGTAAATACCAATCCAAACAACCTTGTCCTATGTCTTGAATATTTTTTTAGGCTCTTAGGAAAATACGGAACATGACTTTCATTATCATTTGAAGTGTAAAAAAGAAAAAATAACTCATCTTGCTTTCACCGATGATTTAATGCTTATTGCGAAAGGTGATACTGCATCCATTAAAATTCTTATGGATAGTCTTAAAGAGTTTGGTTATTGTTCGGGCCTTCATTTATATATTTCCAAGTCAGATATTTATTATGTGGGTGTAAATAATGTTGAGTTTACAAATATTTTGGCTACTACTCGTTTCGATAAAAGTGAGATACCTTTTCGATATTTAGGTGTACCATTTGGCTCTTTTGTGCTACTTCCAAGAGATCACAAACCCCTCTTCGATAAATTGGAGGGTGTGTAAGATCTTGGAATGCCTTTTCTCTTTCTTTTGTGGGTAGTTTGGAATTGATCGGTCCTTCAAGGGGTGATTTGCTTTTGGTTCACTATTTTTACGATTCCGATAAGTGTTTGAGATCGTATTGTTAGTATTTGTCCAAACTTTTTTTGGGATAAGAAGCCGCTACAAGTTAGTTGGAATAAAATTTGTGTCTAGAAAGAAGAAAGTGGACTTGAATTGAAAGATTTGGGAGCTTGGAACAAATTGCTACTCATGAAAATATTTTGGAAGATTGTTGCTAAAAAGGACTCTCTTTGGATCAAAAGTATTATCAAAATATAAACTTTTGGAGTTGGAAACCTAAGAAAATAGACTCCCCACTTTTTAAAAATATTTAGGAACTTAAAGAGGTGATTCGAGATTCGGTTGGTGATGAGGGTAAAGAATGCATTTTGGCTCAGTGGTTCTCACCCCATCGTAAATGAGGTATCTAGCGATTTTTTTATACATTATGTAAGAAACCTTAAGATCGTTTGTCGATCTTTTGTGATGCCTTGCACCAATATTGTTTGGGATTCACTCCCAAACATGATATTTTCACTTTGATGACATTATGGAAGAGTCTTAAAACAAAAGATAGAATGACCTATTTAGAGTTGGATCCACTTTGTCCTTTATGTGGTGAAATCTTTGAATCAAACAAGCATCTTTTATTTGAATGTGGGTATTGACAAAGAAATGAATACTCTCTCCAAGTGCTTCGAAATGACTTAGGAAGCTTAAGGCTCGTGAAAACTGAAAGAGAAAGGCTTAGAGAATAGCTTCAGGGCCACCATGTACTATGTATGGAAGGCAAAAAACTATCTTGCTATGAGAAATGAAATAACATCTCGAGAATTGGTTTTCAAGGAAGTGAAGTAACATAATTTTTCCATTTTATTTTCCTTGTTCCCTCATCATTCCTTTTTGGATGATAGTGTGAGATTTATATGTAATTTTATGAGATAATTGCTTTTCTTTTATTGCTACCTTAAGCTTTTGGGCGTAGGTAGATGACTCTTTCTACAATGTACAATTTTGTATTCTCTTATTAATATAACCGTTTACCCACCAAAAAAACAATCCACACAAACTAACACAAGAAGAGTAAACAAGGAATACAAACCAACCAAACGCTAACCAATAGAACACTCTATTGCACTTGCGCTGCAAGACAACAACCAAACACAATGTAATCGACAAGCCAATAAATAGCAACCAATAAGGCAAGCAACCATATAATAGAGATTGCATCATCAACAAGGGTGGAAAGTGCACAATACCAAATGATAGAATGAGTGGAGATAGAAAGGGATAACCAAATCGGCAACCAAGTATGAGAGGATGAACCACACAATAACGAGAGGGGATGCAATCCATGCCAAAAGATACTCGCAACAACCATCCACCAATTTGGACATAACTCAAATAAAGTTCGAGCCACTAAAAGTACTGATGAAAGATAGGCGTAACTCCCCCTATGAGAACCGTATATGAGACTTTCATCTCACCCGCTTTTACCAACACAACAATTAGAATGGGTATATGAACTAACTAGTTATAGAGAGTAATTGAGCAAAATACAATAAAGGAACATGCGCATACAAAAGAACACTAGAATACCCGCCAAAGCAAGTACATAAATCTTTGAGAGAATATTTGTCTCAAGTCCCCACCAAACCAAACCAACTATTCCAGATAAATATACAAATCATTCATGAACGACAAACACAAATATCCCATAACCTATCAAGAATAAAATAGTAAGGACAAAACCAAATGCAATCAATAAGAACCTGACTGTAGAACCCTGACCAAGCTCCGCATCCTAGCCTCCACTCCCCAAAACACAAGAGACCCGATTTGGAAGCTGAAATCCAAGAAGCAGACCCACCTAGGCATAGCCATAGGAACAAACAGATAGTACCGACCCCGCCAGACCGACTCCGCGAGGCGTCACTACGAACATTGCAAAGCAGACCAAAACCACACCCAAAAACAACCAAACAAACTTGATAAAAACCTCTTTCCAATAGTTTCGGATAAGCATAAAAAATATGAAACCAAACAACCAAATCAGAACCTCGTAACAAGCGATAAAAACCAAAAACATAATAAGAGGCCCAGTTTTAAAAGGTCTTTCCCAAAGAAGAAGGGAAAAGAGCGATTGAAACTTGAAACATTCTAGAACTTGGCTAGATACAAAGCTTTGAAGGTCTTTTGCACATCGTTGATGAGAACGGCATGGTCATGAAACCTGTTTGATGTGCTTCTAAAAAAATTGGGGCAATTGCTACACCTAGGAGACAAAGTAACAACTGATAGGGGGAGTAGGAGAATTGGGGGAGAAGCAAACGGAAAATGGAAGAAAGAGCAAAAGGAAAAAAACAGTACAAAAAGGGTTGTCGCCGTCACTGGTGGAAGGAGGACGAGGGTCATACCAACAATGACGACGGTAAGGTTAGGTTAATGAAGGGTTTTGAAATTTGATTTTTTTGGGTGACTAGCATTTTGACTAAGGTCTTGTTAAGCCAACCATTATATTCCTCGTAAGCATAGGTTATGAGTTCTCTACTCTCAGTAACACATTCTATAATATTTTGTTTGAGGAATTTCAACGAGAGAATACTTTAATGAATCGTGTTTTGACCAATTTGATTTCATACTCTCATATTCCCCAACATAATGAGAAACTTATCTAAATTGGAGAGTACTTAACTGAGTCTGGTTGTAATTTGGTTCATTCTAGAGACTTTTCAAATTGTCATTAAACGTTCATGGTCGCAAGTGTCCAAAGACTCAAGTAAGAACTAGGTAAATACGAGGTTGATTCTACAAAGAGTGGGAAACTAATGACATACCTTTTTATAATGCAAGTATGGATCGTGGAAAACGAAAATTGAATGCTAATAATGGTGCATCGATAAACACTATTGATAGAAAGAATACACGATATTTTATGATACTTGACAATAATGGGAAGAATGGGATACTAGAACATGCCATTAAATAATATTTAACAATAATGGTAGGAGTTATTCGAGATAATCTTTGTTTACCAAATTGGCATACATATGGTTCTACTAGATTAAGAGAGAATCAAGTTAAATCCCGTAGCGTTTTTCAAAAAGCACTAGGATGCAACAATATTAAGCCTATTATTCTTTCCAAGTGATCTTCTACATAGTAGGCAACACTTTAATCTCTATAGAACCACTCAAATATCGGATGGTAAGGTTATCACCTCATACATTCAACATGCGACCATTAATCCCTAAAGACCAAGAAGATTGCCAAGACCTCGGGAGATACCGAGGTAAGAAGACGAGGATTACATGCCATAAGACGCTCGATGACTTCCACCATTCTGCTTGAAGCTAGCGAATGAGGACTACCCACAAAATCCTCACATCTATTACCAGACATGGCCCACTAAGAAGACACGATACCCATTGTGAGAGTAGAGGATCAGAAAATATAGACTTACTAATTTAAGATAGTGGAAAGTAACGAGGAAAGAAAGAACGAACGTGCTAGTCTCGAAATTAGTAGTATATATAGAGCTATTGTAATATGTTATCGATAATGTAATCACAGGGCAATTTTGAGTCAAATCATTGATATAATTTATATTTTCTCTAACTCTTTTACTTGTGTACTCAAACAAGTTTGTAATATTATATCTTGATTTGCAAAAAAAGTATTCGTATTATTATATCTTGATTTGTTGTTTTACAGGACCTCGAGGAGGGATCCCCCGGAGACATGACTTGATGCCCTTTCTCTTACACCTACACCTACACACTCATCTCAATGGTAGAAGACCAGGCCAGAGCCGGTCTTGAGGGGAGGCCAAGGAGGCCATCGCCTTTGGCCCCCTCAATTCTTATTATTTTTAGGGCCCCAAATTTCTTTTTCATATATAAGTATAATTTTTATCTTATTTAAAAAAGCCTAATTTTAGCCTAACTTAAAATAAAAAGGCTAGTCCGTCTTTTTTATCTTTTTATAAAATTATTTAATTTAGTTAAGTAAAATAAAAACTATTTGTAATGCACTTAAGATTTTCTTAGGGGCCCATATTTTAAAGTTTGCTTTGGGCCCCCAAATTGTCAAGACCGGCTCTGGACTAGGCCCAAGATAACATAATTTTAAACCAAAATCGGGTTGAAGAAGATGGAAAATTGGAGGGATGAGCGCTTCTGTCAATGCGCTGTAAGTTAAAAATAATTGTGACTGAGTTCACTACATATTTTTGTGTGACTTTGTTCAATATATATAATTTTTGTGACTTATAATTTTTTCTACTTACATGTAGCATGTTGACAGAGAGCGAGGTTCGATCTCTCGGAAGAGACTTCAAGTGATGTATCGGGTTTTCAACCACACTGGCCGTGTGATTGACACGGAAAGATCAAATTAAGACGAGAGAGATGGCACATGACCATATGGGCCCACACTATAAGGTTGGACGACCGAAGTTGGACAATTCGTTCCTAGTTGAATCCAGATGTAGAGTCAGGCATAGGATCCATATACGTACATGGCTCCGATATGTATGATCGTTAGCTTTCTGCAGTTAGTCAAGACCGGGAATGATTGTGCCCTCACTGTATTTCGAGCCAGAGCCAAGGACCATGAATCAACTAGCACTACCGCAACCACCCCATTGATCCGGTCTTTATTACTGATAACTATTTGGTATTAGTTGAGCAACTCAACCATATTATGCTAGCGCTTGAGAAGGCCCCATTGAATATCATCACAACTGGTCCACCATAACCAAGTAATCCACGCTGTAGAGGATCGCTTACGAGCCGTTCAAGAGTAAGAGATGAGGATGATCCTGATGCGACCTAATCTCCTGATAGATATTCCTCTACTGACTATATTATATCTTGACTTTATTTATATTTTGGCTTTTATTTTGATTTGTAATTAATTTGTATTCGAAGTTTTATTGTAATTTCAATTTATTTTTAATCTATTCTAGGCTGTAATTTATGTTAATCAAACTTTTATTTTTTTAAAATTTTATTGTAATCGGTTTATAGATTAATTATTTTATTTTAGTCCTTTACCGGACCACCCCACCAAGGTGGTCACAAGAATTAAAAACCTCTAGCGACCGCTATAGTCGGTAATGAATCAACCTTTTTAACGACTACCTTTTAATCGACAAAGGTTTTGGACATCTGGTGGTCGCTAAGTATGATAGCCTTTACCGATTATTTAAGTGATCGTTGGTGGTAGATAGTCGGCGTTGCTTATCAATAGTCGCTAAAACGTGTCTCTAACTACGAAACACTAATGGCCAATCTTTGTTGACTGCAATCCGTCAGTCGGTCATTTAAACTTTTAGCGACTGTTTAAGTATCTTCAGCGACTTTTTAGGCGACACTACATGCAGTAGTGTCAAAGTTACACTATATAGACATATTAATTACTCGGTTAATGGCATATAGATTTTCTAGAAGTTCAAGACGAAATATTCTTGTAAGGAATCAATTTTTATTTCTGTAGGATATCGAAAAATCACCCAAGTTATAAGAAATATTTAGGCAGGACATTAATGCCGTATGAATTGGTGGATGAGAAAGAGTTTGTCAAATAAGTCGGTGAGTTTCCCATATGTTGTTTATCCTTGATACAGAGCATCAGTTATTATTAGTACTCTACTATTAATGCTCCACACAGCTTTGAAGGCTAACCAATACTCCTCACTTAGCAACTGTAACTCTTAAATTCACGTAAGAAATAAATGACCAGTCACCTTTCAGCTGGCATGAATTCACATTTAACTCTTTCTCACTTCCCACTGTTTCAACCAACATTACTTGCACACAATTCCAAAAATACCTATTTTTTCGTTTCTCGCTTACATACTACTACTGTTTTTTTTTTTAACAGAAATTGAAAACACGCTAATTCTTAACTTATCCTATCCCTATCTTCGAAAAACGAGTCGATATATCGGTGATATGAGTGAAACTTAGCTCCGCACCTAGCGCCTTTTGCGAGCATGTCTGCCTGGCTGTTCAAACGTCTCGGTATGAACCGAAACGTCACCGGACCAATTTTCATTACTAGGAAAAATTGATATGAACATTCTTATTATTCCTCCTCTTGACATCATCATACTACCTCCATTCCGTAGACATTTAGTAAAAAGAGAAAAAAAATTGGCATTTTTTTAAAATTTTAATGTAAAAGAAATAATATATTTTTTATTTTATTTTGTTTTTTATAAAAAAATTTAACACCTAATCATTCAATTATTTTCCTCTTATAATAAAGGTACATTTATCATTTTTAATCGAATCTTTCTTATTTTTTAGATTTTTTTAATATATATGAAAAATCTAAATAATAAATTATTATAGAATGGAGGATGTACACAAGATTGATTACTCTTATATAAAACCGTGTTAATATAGGTTTTTTATTATCGCGACTAATAGTCAAATGTCTTGATACTAAGAATTGTGTTGACTCGCTCATTCGCTATGTGTATGAACTTATTATATTAGTTTAGTCGTGACTCATGAAACATGTCATCTTCTAAAGTTATTGTTGCTTTAATGCCATATTTAATTTTTTTTATGATTTAAAAGTCAAAAAGTTAAGTTACATTTTTTTTTTGGTCAAAAAAAAAAAGGTTAAGTTACATATATACTGAAGATTATTTTTTATAGATATTATTGGAAATAGAAAATCATCACAAGAATAAAAATTATACTATAAGAAAGATTAAGTATTTATATAATATGATTAATTTTATATATTTTTTTTAAAAAAGTATTCATTTTTTTCTAAAAAGTTATTATTTAAATTAAATATAGCTGTTTTAACAAGGTTGTTAGTTTAAAAAATCAAGATATTTTTTTTCTTCTTTAAACTACTTTTTTTTTCTAATTAAATATTATAATATATATTTTTAATAAATTTTTAAGATATTAAGATATTTTATGAAGGATATTTTAATAATTAAATAGATAATAAATAATATTTTTTAGTTTGTGTATAAAAACAAAGAAAGTAGTCTACAAGAAAACAATATGGATGGACTATTTATAATATACTATATGGGTAATATATATTAGGTGAAGCTTGTATGGTCAGTTACCGTAGTTGTTTTACATGAAAGAAATGTTATAACTATTGACAAATAAAGTTTATAATGTAGTATGTGATTTTTTTTTTTTTTTTGAGTACATGAGAGAGCCACTTTGGGCTCGGAGTCAGCTAAATAGAAAAAGTTAATTTACTCCTTAGAGGCCTAATTAGTGTGAAGTAATTATTATTTCGACTTCTTTAGAGGCCTAATAAGTGTGAAGTAATTATTATCTCGTCCCTGATAATTATATTCACATATTATTACATTCCTTGCCTTAGGTAAGACATTCTCTTTGCACTGAACTACCATTAGGCATGACTGGAAGTTTTTATTCATTAGGAAATATACAATTATGTTTCTATATGCATTATTATCATAACAACTCCTTCAAACATGTTGAATTCATTCCCAAACAACAATTAATATCACAGTTAATTCGGGTTATTACAAACTAATACACTATAAATCTCGCTGCACTTACACTGCACCAGAAGGCAGACTTGTGCAGTTTGGTTCCGTTGGCAATTTTTCAGCGTGGAGTATGAGTTTTGCTTGTTGCCCTGTATTAAAGCAGAAAAGTGATCGACAAGGCCCGATGGGCCCACATTTTCTACACGGCATCACTTACCAACAAAAGAAACATCATTTTGACTATGGTGTACAACAACAATAAAAGCTGAGGACAGAAACTTTGAATTCCAACACAAGATTTATTACCGTACCTTTCAAATTTTTCTAAAAAAATCTTTCAATACTCATAAATGCAGACAGTTGGGAGTTTCTAACTCCCCTTTTTAACTTCAACTTTTCTCCACACATTCAATCAACTCTCTCTTACAAGTTTCTTACACTCTCAATCTTAGTTTTTCCTAATCTTGCAGCTCTACCCATCAACTTTAATGGATTGGTCATACAAGCTTCTTTTCTTGGTTGTTCTTATCAGTGCAACCATTAATCGCACTCATGGCGATGCAATGGTTAGCGGTACTGTCTTCTGTGATCAATGCCAAGATGGTTTGATTTCACTGTTTGACTATCCTTTATATGGTAAGATTAAAATCTTTTCCTTTCTTGGTTTATTTCAATTTTTATACACGCTATAGTTCATGATCTTGGTCATTGTTTGAACAATTTTTTGCATTTTTGGCACAAAAAAAAAAAAACAATTTTGTGCATTTTTAACGACTATGCTAGCTTGAATCGCTATATCTTGTCGAGAGTTATTTTATTGGAAGCCCGTTTTCAAGTGGAAACTCAGCAAAAGGACCCAAATTGACAATGAGAGAGGGACCTTTAGGCTAGGGAGACCAAAAAGAAATTTTGACCCCTATAAAAGAAAACTATACGGATAACTTATGGTCTCCCAAATTTTTATAATATTCACTTGGCCCTCTCAACTTTTTAGTATTATCTTGTTAGACTTTAATTGAGTATAAGCTATTTTGCTTAATATACGACTTATAGTGCAATTTGTGCATAATGTAGGGACTTATAGTGCAATTTTGCATAATTTAGGCACATATAGTGCAATTAACAGAAAAAAAGCTCAGGAACCCTCCTGGCCCCCCTACAATGAAACCTGTCTACGCCCTGCATATCACACAACTTTCCTTTTTGGTCCTCCGATAATCCAAATTTTCCCACATACCCTCTTCCTACTCTTATATATGACTTATAGTGCAATTTGTGCATAACATAGGAACCTACAATTCATTTTTTCATAAAATAAGGACCTATTGTGCATTTTCCCCCATAATATAAGGACCTAAAATGCAATCTTTTTAATAATATAGGGACATGTATTGCAAGTTTTGCATTATATAGCGACATATAGTGCCATTTTACATAAAACAGGCACCTATAATGTAAGTAATTAAAAAAGTGGGGATGTTTTTCTAAACACCCCTTGTCCCTTACCCCAAACAAAAAAATCTAGCTCTGCCCCTTCAAATAGCATAACTTTGCTTTCGGGCTTTCTGACGATTCAAACTGGGCCCACAGGCCCTCTTCCGACTCTTGTAGTAGATTTTGATCTGAAAGCTTTTCTGCAGGAATAAAAGTAGCAATGGCTTGCCCGGGAAGTGACGGACAAGCGACAGTCTGGGGAGAAGAAACTACGAATTGGTTAGGACAATTCACAATGAGATTCGAAGGCACCCCGGATTTAAGCAGCTGCTATGCTCAAGTCTCGGGATCAGGACAAAGTCCATCGGGCTGTGGTGCGAAAGCCGGCCCGGCCAAATCTGTACGATTAATGTTCAGAATGTTTGATATGATGATGTTCACGGTGGACCCTTTGCTGTCTCAACCATCTGAGCCTATGGGATTTTGTCCAAGATCCACGGGGTATCCACAACCTGGGCCGACCCGCCCGGTGGCATCCCCGATCGTGAAGGTTCCACCTCAACCATTGCCTCGTTTACCTCCGACCCCACCGATGCCTCATTTACCTCCCACTCCACCAATTTCCTTCATGGAAGCATCAGCTTGCCCATACAAGTAAGTATTTCACACACTTTATTGGGTTAGTTGCTTGATAGGAATCTATATTATGCCAAAATAACCTTTTTTACATTGTTAAGGCAATTTTAGTAATCAAGATGTATATATGATGCAAAACTAGAGTGGACACACATTAGTGGATGGATGAAGTAAAAGTTATAGTTCATATACTGCAATTAACTCAAATTTATTCTTTATTCAGGAGTTGGACAAGTCCCGAACATAAATGCTACTGGAAAGTGGTCACTCCGGACACAAAAGTAGCCGTGGCTTTCGGATTACTAGCAGCCGGGAGATACGGAACGGATTTAACCCTTTGGCAATCCATGCAAGGACGGGGCGACCCGTATAAAACCCTTTTACGAGAAGCCACCACAGCACTTCTCAACTCCTATAACAGCATACAATTTCCATACCACCCTCTAGGTGTTATCGCGAACATGAACGTCGCATTAATGGGGTCCACTAGACAAGCTCTTCACACTGCTCTTAGTTTTATGAGAGCTAATTCTGGGAATGGTAAAACTGTGTGCAAATTCACGGCTTGTAAGTGATTTAATCGCAGAATATACTTCCTTTGGATTCTACAAACTAGTGATTTGTTCCTAGGAATATTTCTCAGGTGGCACATTGGCTGCTTAGTGAATTATAGTATGTTATAAGTTCGAGAATTATATAGTATTTGTATTTTGTTATTTGGCCGAAACTATTTGAATGTTTTGGGATCATATTATATTGTAAAAGTTGTATTATGCGTAAAAGTATTAAATGAGAACACACTAGTTTATGTTATTTTCTCATATATAATTGACGGGGTTGGGGTGTTCTGAGGAAACAGCCTGATATTTTAGTTAATTTCACTATAGGTCCCTATATCATAAAAAATGCACTATAAGTCCCTATATTTTGAGTTAGAATTTTAAAAGTCAAGAGGCCAATTGAAGATTTTAAAAATTTGTGGGGTCATAAGAAAAAATCTTTTACTTCTAAAATGTTAAAAAAATCAATCTAGACACAGGACGGAGAAAGGATTTTTTTTGAGGGTGTGTGTGTGGAGGAGTCAACGGCCTGATTCTTGAGTTAATTGCAATATAGGTCCCTATATCATGAAAAAATTGCACTTTTAGGTCCTTATATTATGATATAATTGCATATAGGTCCTTACATTGTCTTGGTTAATTATCATATATGTCCTAAATGCAAAAGCAACCAATATATTATTATAAAAACAACAAAATATTCATACAAATGACAAAATATATCAAAGCTTGAAAAGATAACTTTAAAAAGTTGAGGGAGTCTAGTGAAAATTTCAATTTTTTTTTTCGAATATATAATAATATAGATAGTAGAAAAGGTTACAAGGTTTAGTCCACCCCGGAGGGCTCAGCTTCATTACAAATCAAAGTGGCTAAATGGGGAGGGATACATTCACCCCAATTACCAAACAGAAGCTCCTGTTTGTCAATTCAGTCAACTGTCCCATTTCTACTTCTAGATACAAAGGAAAAAGAAGGAGATGATAATTCAGCAAAATAATAAATATTACAAACTAAGTTTTTAATAGAATGACTTAACACCGATAATCCTAACAAAAGAGACTTCATAATAGTGGCTGAGTCATTCTCTATAATCACGCTTCCAAATTTTTTGTTGACATAAGGTATAAATTCTTTTTGAAAATATGGCCCCAGTTAGTCCAAGTATCCCTTTGCCACTGTGTAGGATTTATCCATCCCTTTAGCATCAACAAAATCATATCCCTATCTCAAATTAAGCAAGATTATTTGATACTATTACTTTATAATTTTTATTTACATGATAAACCTCCATGTTACCCATACCCTAATCATAGAAGACCCCAACTATTGTACAACCACTGGAGAAGGCGAAAGAAAGCTGACTATGATAACTCGGATTATTCTTTTCACATGGTTGTTCACCACCACCACCACAACCGTGAACTGTCATGACTTCAAAATTGAAGAAGCAACTATTAAAGATATTCAACAAGCATTCAAACAAAACAAGCTCACTTCAACACAACTTGTTGACTATTACTTGACCAAAATCAAGAAACTCAACCCGAAACTTCATGCTGTAATAGAAGTCAACCCAGAAGCTCAATACCAAGCAAAACAAGCTGATGAAGAAAGACAAACATATAACCATAATAACGGTAAACAACTCATTTGGTCCCTTATATGTTCATATTTTAACATTTTGGTCCTTTATCTTGCAAAAAGTAACATTTTAGTCCCTAATCGTTTGATTTTTTAATACTTTTTGTCATATGTTAATTTGTTATTTGTTAATTCCAAAAACAGAATTCTAAATTTCGCTACTGTCCACATAATACAGGGACAAACGATGCAATTATTCTGAGTGATATGCATGGTGTACCAGTGTTGTTAAAAGATAGCATAGCTACAAAAGATAAGCTTAATACAACTGCTGGATCATATGCGTTACTCAGGTCCACGGTGGCTCGTGATGCTGGTGTGGTCCAAAGGCTTAGAAAAGCCGGGGCGATTATATTAGGGAATGCTAGTATGAGCGAATGGGCCCACTTCAGATCGTTTGATATCCCCAGTGGTTGGTGTGCTAGAAGTGGCCAAGGCGTGGTAAGTCAAAGCTAATGATTTGAGCTGGTTTTGGTAATTTGTACAATATAGTACAGGGGCTAAAGATTCAATTTCTTTTATTGAATTGTTGTAGAAACCTTATGTTAAAGGAGGAAACCCGTGTGGGTCAAGCAGTGGATCAGCAATATCAGTAGCTGCAAATATGGTGACAGTTTCACTTGGGACGGAGACTGACGGCTCAATCATATGCCCGGCTGATTCTAATTCCGTCGTAGGACTCAAGCCCACCGTTGGACTCACTAGCCGTGCCGGTGTTATTCCAATTTCACCACGGCAGGACACTATAGGGTGATGTCTCTAATTTCTTATAGGATTGCCTTCAAGTCAAGAAATCAGTGGCGGAGGGACCTATAGACTGGAATTATAACACAATACCTTATGGTCCCCTAAATTGTAGAATCTTCACTTCGCTCCCAAGCTTTTTATAATTATATTTTTAGGATTTGTTTTACTTTGTTTTTTGTTTAAATATCTTGTTGTTTTCAGGATAACATATAGGTTATGTTACATAGATATGACTTATAGTGCAATTAACTCAAATATTAAATATAGGGACCTGTTCTGCAATCTTTGCATAAAGTAGGGACCTATAGTGCAATTTACTCAAATTAAATATGGGGACATGTAGTGCATTTTTTGCATAATATATGGACCTATAAATGTAATTTTTTTTATTATATAAGAATCTAGAGTGCAATTAACTCAACATAATATAGGGACCTATAGTTCATTTTTGCATAATATAAGGACTATCAGTGAGTTTTTTGCATAATATAGGGATCTATGGTGTAATTTTTCATAATTTAGGGACCTATATTATAATTTTTGCATACTATAGGGATCTATAGTGCAATTAAATTACAGTTAATATAGAGACCTGTAGCGCAATTATTGCATAATATTTGGACCTACATTGTAATTGTGCATAATACACCTATAGTGCAATTAACTCAAATATAGGGACCTACAACACAATTAACACAAAAAAATTTGGTGGCCGTTGCACACAAACCCCTACGAAATGGTAACAAAATCAATTGCAGGCCAATATGCAGAACAGTTTCCAATGCAGTTTACGTTCTTGATTCGATAGTAGGGTTTGATCCGAGGGACTCCAAAGCAACAAAAGAAGCAGCCAAGTTCATTCCTCATGGTGGCTACAAACATTTCCTAAAGAAAGACGGGCTAAAGGGAAAACGATTAGGTGTCGTTAGAAATCCGTTTTTGGCACTTACAAATAACTCTTCGCGTATTTCGGTACTTGATAAGCATATTCAAACATTAAGGTATGTTTAATTTATGGTATTTACTAGCCAGTACTAGTGAACTATCGTGTAGTGAGTATTATTTAATCTCTTTTTTGTTATTCGAGGCAAAACGGTGCTGCGGTGATAGATAATCTTGAGATTTTGAACATTAATTTAGTTCTCGACCCGATGCGAAGTGGCGAGAATGTGGCCTTGTTGGCTGAGTTCAAGGTTTCGCTAAACGACTATCTAAAGAAGCTCATCACTTCTCCGGTTAGGTCGCTAAGTGACGTTATACGATTCAACCGGAATAACCCTTCTTTGGTAGGTAATTTTTATGGTTTCATATTATTGACGATTTAAATTATTTCGCTTGGAGAACATGGGTCTGTTTGGATCATCTCAAGGGCTGAATATTTTCGAAGAGAAAATGACCGGGATGCTCAAAATGACGGAAAGTAGCGCGATTTGGGTTCTGCCACTTGTAAACGAGCCTCTGATCCAAATTCCTAGTCTAGAGGGTATTATGGTAATTTAGGAGGTTTTTTATTTGAATACGGCGAGTTATAGCACCCCGAGGCAGATTAGTTTAATAGTTTGTTGTCAGATTGTTGTATTTCTTATGTTTATAGGCAAATCCAAGATTTACAGTTTGGGGCATGGGGGTAATTTTTATCCAATAAAATTCCCTCAAGGGAGCTGTAATTTTTTGCCGGGGGCATAATATTTAGTTGGGGGCTGTAAGTTTTTCACTCAAAATTCTCATCTTTATCAATATCATATTCATTTACGATTTGGTCATGGCAGGAGAGTGGCAAAAATTCATATGGTCAAGATATTTTCATTGTTGCAAACACGACAAATGGAATACAAGAAAACGAGAGGAGGGGGATAAAAATGATGGAGAAACTTTCACAAGATGGATACGAGAAGTTGATGTTGGAGAATAAATTGGATGCGATGGTGACATTGGGATGGATGGCTTCGACTGTGTTTGCAATTGGGGGATATCCAACAATTACTGTTCCAGCCGGCTATGACCCTGATAGAATGCCGTTTGGTATATGTTTTGGGGGTTTAAAGGGTGAAGAACCAAAGCTAATTGAGATTGCTTATGCTTTTGAACAAGTCACTATGGTTAGAAAACCTCCTCCACAACATTGTTGAAGATCTCTAATCAAGTTGCAGGATATACCTTTGAGACAAGGTCTCCTTTTTTACCAAAAGAAAAAGCAAGGCCTCTCTTGCCACATTTATATGATCTTGCCCACTATGAATATTCGTTCCACACCTTTCATATTGAAAAGGAGTGTAGAAATACAAGTTGATAGATTTAAATACAAAAAAATAAAGAAAAAAATCATTGATTATTCCAATATTAAATAATTATTATTATACTTTGTGAGAATCTATAAATACTTATCACGGTAAATCAAATTTGAGAAAAAATGTTTAAACCAATAAATAATTTTTCTAAATGATCCATTACAATTACAATGATTTTTTTTCCAATAACTTATATATTAAGATAAAGAGTTTAGCCTATCCCTAAAGCAAGGGAGTCAGCTATTACAAGTTTCGTTAATTGCGGATGAATTCCTAAGCTATAACTAATGCCTAAAGGCGAATTCTTAGCTAACCAATCATCAATTTGATTGTTTTTTCTCAAAGTAAAGGAGAAAGAAGGATTACAAGTTTCAGAAATGAAATAAATACTCCTAACAATATTACAGATATTAGGATAAAGAAGAGGGAGATTAAGGGAAAGGGGTTCCAATAGAGTTTTACAATCATTCTCGATAACACATTTGATGCCTTTGAAGTTTTTAGCCCATAAGCAAGCTTTCAAAACACTTAAGGCTTCAGCTTCAATTGAACTTCCTGCTCCTATCTCCTATGCTTCCATTTTTATAATTGATTCTTTAAAGTCCTTGGCAACACATGAAATTGTTGATTTATTAGCTTTATTTGATGCATCACTATTAATTTTATAAGAGTTCATCAGGAGGGAGGCACCAGGCTGTTTTGTTGCTATTCACAATTCGTCGGTCTATTATAGTAGTACTCCTTTAAGAAACATCAGTGTTGTAATTACCATTACAATTACAATGATAGGTATATATAGATTCTAATAAAGTGGATAAGAATGACTAACAAACTAATAAATAAAGAATAACAAAGTAGTATCTACATTTAAAGAGGATTCTACAAATTAGAGCCTAAATCTCATAATTATTAGGTTTTAAAGTCTAGTTAAAAAATAGTTCTAAATAAGGCCTAGTTTCAATTTTTTGTTGGATTTTTCCTAATTCTACCTTTTTTTCTTTTAGTAATCTGTTTTTTTATTATTTCTATTTTTTCTATTTAGCGGATGGATCCGTACCCATAGGTACAAACATATATTGGTTTTTTGTTTTTAAAGTTGTGTGAAACTTTTTTATATAGTCCAAATACACTTAGGGTTGTACCCAATTTTTGTTTTTTGTATATATCCATATCTATCATGTCAAATGATGTACCCAATGGTCTATACCCAAGCCCATTTTGTCCAAATACATGTCCAATGAAGTCAAAGGTTGTCCAAGTATGTACCTCTGGGGCTGTACCCAACCCAATTTATTCACCCTCACAAACTCAAGGTCCAACTACACCCAAGCCTAGTCCAACTAGGACCAAACCCAAGCCCAATTTATTCACCCTCACACACTCAAGGTCCAACTACACCAAAGCCTAGTCCAACTACAACCAAACCCAATGGTACCCAAGCACAAGGATTCTTTCACATTACCAAGACTAAAGTACAATTACATCGAAACAAAAGCTGGACCCAAGAAGCTGGGCTCTTGCCGAGTTGGGATTTGAACAGATCTGTTCGATGGTTGACGAGTTGGCCTGCATCCCTGAAGGTTGGTGAAGTCCGGCGACGAAGGTTGGTGAAGTCCGGCGACGGAGGGGGGTGAAGTCAGGCTTGGGTGTAGTCAAACCTGGTACACGTCGAAGGTGGTAGGAGATTTGGCGGCGGTTCAGTTCGCGACAGTGGCGGCGGTGTCTCGGAGAGAAGAGAACAGCTACGACTGTGGGGCGGCGAGAAGATCCACGGCTGTTGCGATGGACCCACGAGGGCGGCGGCGTTTTACTGCTGTTTCTGTGCGAAGGTTGGTGGAGGGCTTCGGCGGTGGTGTCTCGGAGGGAAAAGAAGAGCTACGGCTGTGGGGCGGCGAGATGATCCACGGCTGTTGCGATGGACCCACGAGGGCGGCAGCGTTTTGCTGCTGTTTCTGCGCGAAGTTTGGTGGAGGGCTTCGGCGGTGGTGTCTCGGAGGGAAGAGAGGAGCTACGACTGTGGGGCGGCGAGAAGATCCACGGCTGTTGCGGTGGACCCACGAGGGCGGCGGCGTTTTGCTGCTGTAGGCGGCCATGGTGAAGAGCGCTGGTTTATGGTGAAGAACAAAGGGGAAGAAGGAGGGGAAAGAGTGCAGTGATCGCTGGTTTATGTGAAGAACGAAGGGGAAGAAGGAGGGGAAAGGGGGCGACCATGGTGATGATGATGAGAAGAGAGAGAATGGGTAGAAAAAGAGCAGAGAGGGGTCGATTTCTGAATCAAAACCCTAATAGGATATTTTGTTTGTTTACAGTGAATATAAGATTGAGGAGGGGGTTTTGAGTCTTTTATTAGGTTTTTAGTTGAAATTCAACTAATAATTAATGGATGAGAGTTGTTGGACTTTATTTTGTTAATCCAATATTATTAAGCTCTATTATATAATTGCCTCATATTTAAATAATCAACCACTTCCTCCTAGTTTCCTTGCATATGACATTTATCAACTTAAAGTGATTTTATATCCATAGCAATATTTTAGACTCTTAAAATCACTTTCAGAAAAAGCACTAGATTAGTGATTATTAAAATATTACAATTATATAGCAGCAAACATTTAGGAACCCTAAAAAAAAAAAAAGGAGATCCGCCGTGAATGGACTCCTCACAGCCGCCGCCTCCGGCCATGCCAGATGGCCAAATGAATTCAGAAAACCGCTCGAGTCAAGAACAAGCAATGGCCATGGACAACATGGTCACAGATGACTGCATAATTGTAGAAGAAGGTTTGGAAGAGTTTCCTACGTTGCATGAAGCTGTTGGGATGTTGCGCAATGGCAAGAGACCTCGTGCTTCTGATTCAGAGAAATCTCCAGGAGCCATGGGAGAGAATAGCGTCAAGCCAAGGCCAGTGTTCCCAACAAGAAACCCTACTGTGGAAAATAACACAGTTCCAGTACCAAATATGATGAAAAAAGGTTTTAACCAGGCAGTTAAAATGGGAGGGTGGAAAGGATTGGTGACGGGTAATAACTCAGTGATTCCAATAATGATAGACGAGGAAGGAGACAAAGGAAAAATAACACCAGGAGAGGAAGAACTTACTGAATTGGAAGCGCTGATAGAAGATGATGAATTAGAGGTGGAGGATACGATCCCAACGGTTCTTAGAACAAGGGAGGAGATAAGAGAAGGAATTCGGTTATGGAGGAACACGGTAGTGGTACGTTTACTTGGACGTGAGATAGGATTTACATATTTATCCACTAAACTTCGCCAAATATGGAATCCTAATGGAAAATTAGAACTAGTGGATCTGGGCAACGGGTATTATATGGTGAAATTCGAAAATAGGGAAGACTTTAATTTCGCAATCTCTGGTGGGGTTTTGGATCACTACTTAGTTGTGCGAGAATGGACACCTACATTTAATGCACTTACTAACTTGATCACCACGACTACAGCTTGGGTAAGAGTCTCTAATGTAGCGATGCATAATTATACGGCTCAGATTTTAAGGAAAATAGGAGATAAGATAGGCAAAACAATTAGAATCGATCCGTTAACGAAAGGGCGGCTCAGGGGTAATTACGCGAGGCTTGCAGTTGAATTAGATTTGAGCAAACCGCTTGAACCAGTGGTACGGATTGGTCCTGACATTTGCAAAGTTGAATATGAGGGATTGCACCTCATTTGTTTCGGATGTGGTAAGTTTGGGCATCGGAAAGATAACTGCCCTCCAAATGCGCCAAGAACTAGAGAGGCTGTTCCAGAGAATAACTCAACTCAGGTGGATATTTCAGTAGAGAAGGAGGGAGTGGGACCGGTAGAGAAATACGGTGATTGGATGACTGTTCGAAGGAATAATCGGAATTATGGGAAGACAAAAATAAGTTCTGGGCAAAACATTCAAAAGGCAACTACAAATAAGGGCTTGGGGTCGCGATATGAGGCTTTGCGGATTGATGAGATAGTTTGGGGTTCCGAAGGAAGTGGAAAAACACCGGTTAATAATGGACAAGCTTCTGGAGCGGGAAATAAATATACGAAAGGAAAAAAGGTTAATGTGAATAATGGAGCAAAAAGGAGCGGATATGGAAATGGTGGGCATAAAGTGATCGCATCGCCAAATTTCGAACAGCAAAAATCGTTACACTCGATTATCGAAGTTCAGGAATTTACAGCCGGAAATTCGGAGATTCAAAGGTCTGGAGCAAGTAGTGGTGCAAAGGGTGGAGTTTCAATGAATAAGGAGGCTGATAGTATTGGTTTGGATGGGCGAAAGGGACCTGTTACAGGGGGTTCGGCTGGAGCTTCAAGTGAGATCATAGGAGGGGCTGATGGTGTGCATAGTATGGAATCAAGGGACCAGGCTGCAATTTTTCAAAATGTCACAGAACCTGCTGCAACAAATCAGCAACAGGCCTTCCGGAAATCCAAAACACAGCAGCTTGGAGCTGTTTTATCACCGAGAGAAGCTTCTGGAGCGAACACCTTTGAAGCTTCAGACCATGATCGTGGGCCAGCGAGAGAATCCGAGGTTGACGGGAGCAAGGATCATTCAATGCCAGATTCATCAAAGTTCCCTGCTTCAGCCGAGGAGACAAGCTCTGATGTGTACAATCGAAGTTCGAAGGATGTGGTGATGACCACAAACTCGAACTAGGAGCAACTTCGGGTATCCCCTTCTCTCATTTATTTAATTTGTTTACTAATGTCTACACAAATTATTACAGCAAACAATTGGGAAAGAACGATGCAACCTATGAACATACTTGTTTGGAACTGTCACGGAGCGGCTAATGAAAATTTTCGCCGTGTAGTTAGAGATATGATGGTGAATCACAGGGTTTGGCTTACAGTTATCGTAGAACCAAGAATCAGTGGAACTAACGCGGATAGAGTTATAAATTCACTTCAGAAAGACAACTCTGTTCGGGTTGATTCAGATTGCTATAGAGGAGGTATATGGCTCATTTGGGACAATTCAGATGTGTCGGTTCGAGTAGTTTCGGCGGGAAAACAAGTAATTAACGTGGAGGTGAGTCAGAAGGATTGTGTACCGTGGATTTTCTCTGCAGTATATGCGCGGCCCCAACACAAATAAAGGGTTAAGTTGTGGGATGCACTACACCAAGCATTCCATAACTTATCTATACCGTGGCTAGTCGCAGGCGATTTCAACCAAATTGGTAAAGAAGAGGATAAATGTGGAGGCGTAGAAGGAGTGACGAGAAGAATGGAAGTATTTGAAGAGTGGAAAGAGAGTTGTGGTTTAATTGATTTGGGTTTTGAGGGTCCTCGCTTTACGTGGAGTGATTCTTGGAGTACGGGTCAACGAATTATGAAGAGGTTAGATAGAGCGTATGGTAATTCAGAGTGGTTAGGATTATTTCCGAGAGTTCGAGTTCTACATTTGACACGAATGCATTCCGATCATCTACCGATATTAATACAGTTTTGTCCTGGGCAAAATCATAAAACTCTTCCACGTCCGTTTCGTTTCGAGGCAACGTGGTGCCTTCACGAAGGGTTTCAAGATTTTATTCGAGACAATTGGGTTGGTGGCACTATGGGAGTTGGTTTGGGTATAGAAGAAATTCAGAAAAATATTCAGAAATGGAAGTTCGAAAGCTTTGGAAATATACATAAAAGGAAGCGTCTATTGGCAGCTAGGCTGGGAGGTATTCAAAAAGCTCTTCAAGTCTCGTATAACTCTTCGCTTCGGAAATTGGGTAATAGACTAATGAATGAGTACGAAAGTGTGTTAAAGCAAGAGGAAATATTGTATTTTCAGAAATCGAGGGACACTTGGATCAGGGATGGTAATCGTAATACAAGGTTTTATCATCTCTCAAGATTGATAAGGAAGAAAAAATCGAAATGTGTTAGGTTGCTTAACGATAATAATGAGTGGGTGGAGGATGAAGACGGGTTAAAATTATTAGTAAAGGAATATTTCGAGCTATTGTACAAGGCCCCGGAGGAAAATATTGGAGTTTTCTCATTACCTAGAGTTGGGTTTGTTGGAGAGGAGGTATTCACAGAACTAAACACGCCTTTTTCTAAGGAAGAAATCAAAACAGCAGTCTTTCATTCGAATCCCATGAAGGCGCCAGGTCCGGATGGAATGTCTGCTGCTTTTTATCAAAAATGTTGGGAAACGGTTACACCTTCGGTGGAAGAAATGTTTCGTTTAACACTTGATTTGGGTCACCTTCCTCCGAATTTAAACGGTACACTAATTCATCTAATTCCAAAGGTGACGGATCCTGAAAGGGTAAGCTCTTTTTGCCCAATTAGCCTTATAAATTCGCCAGTCAAATTTATTATGACAGCTATGGTGAATAGACTTCGCCCTTTGCTTGCGGAAAGAATTGGCCCTTTCCAGAGCAGCTTCTTGCCAGGAAGATCAACCACGGATAACATTGTCCTAGTCAGAGAAGTAGATCACCGAATGCGTTATATTAAAGGAAAAAAAGGTATTATGGCGGTAAAAATTGATCTTGCGAAGGCCTATGATAAAATCCGATGGGAGTTTATAGAGGACACGATAAGAGGATTTGGGTTTCCAGAAAGCTGGATTTCGATTATAATGTCCAGCATGGCGGCTAATGAGATGAAGGTGTTATGGAATGGGGAACCGTTACCAGCATTTAAACCACATCGAGGTATAAGGCAAGGTGACCCCCTTTCACCTTATATCTTTATGTTATGTATGGAGCGACTTTCCATCCTAATACAAGAGTTGTGCGAAATTGGTAGCTGGAAACCTATCAGTTTAGAAAGAAGGGGTCCGACTTTATCCCACCTTTTCTATGCTGATGATCTAATCTTGTTCTGTGAAGCTGATTTGTCACAGGTTAATCTAAGTCAGGAAACTCTCGATGTATTCTGTAAAGAAGCAGGACAAACCATAAGTGCGGAGAAATCACTCATATACTTTTCTAGAAATGTTCTGGTAGAACTACAAGAGGAACTAACTAGAATAAGTGGATTCTGTCTCAGTGACTCTTTCGGAAAATATTTGGGTGCACCTATTTGTTCGGGACGGCTTCCTAAAGGTTTTTATAAGAGGATTACGGAGAAAATGCGAAGTAAATTGACGGTTTGGAAGGCAAAAAGTTTATCTCTTGCAGGGCGAATTACTCTGGCTCAATCGGTGTTGAGTGCCATACCAACCTACCAAATGCAGATAATGAAATTACCAAACTATGTGTGTGATGATATCGACCGGATAGTTCGGAACTTTATTTGGGGTTCGTCGGATGAGAAGAGAAAAATTCATTGGGTCGCCTGGGACCAGCTGTGTAGACCAAAGGTGAATGGTGGGTTAGGCTTCCGTGGCGCGAGGAATTTTAATTTAGCTCTTCTAGCGAAATTAGGATGGAAAATCCTCACGAATCATAGTGTTGCGTGGGTCAAAATTTTGAAAAATAAATATTTTAAGCACGGGCTTTTGCAAAGGGAACAGAAGGTGTCTGACTCGAATATATGTAAAACCATACTAGCGGGAGTTGAGGTCCTTCGCAGTGGGGTAATTGAGGTGCTAGGCGGAGGTGAATCGAAGTATAAATGGGTCCGTGAAGCCTCGGGTAATTTTACGGTAAAGTCTGCTTTTGCAAATATTACGGAGGAGGCTACTAACTTATCGTTTAGATGGGATTGTATTTGGGAAGCAAAGTGTTCTCAGAATTTGCGCGTACTGTTGTGGAGACTGGTCCGAGACAGGTTACCTACAACAGCTAATCTATTTCGCAGAAATGTTCTTGAGAATTCCGAGTGCAAGATTTGTGGTGCAGAATCTGAGGACCTTTTCCATGTTTTTCTTTGCTGCAAAGTGGCGAGGGCTATATGGTCTGAATTGGGTTTGTCGAATGACAGCTTAATGCAACCTATGGCTGCAGAAATGATGAGGATCGAAAATGCTGTAGGTCCTTATAAGGAATCAAGTGCAGCGAATCAGTCAAGATCAGTGGCTGCTGAGAAATGCATATATCTGTCCATTGATTTAATTAATGCTCACAAATTTGTTTTACTCACAGGGGCCCAATCGAGTAATGGAGTACAGCAAAATGGAGCAGATACTCCTGGAGAAAGACTAAAAAAATGGGTGGAAACTAATTTAAGCTCTAAACAAAAATATGGGGGCCTGGAATGGAAACTTATTTTTATAGCAGCTGTGAATGTTATTTGGACTAGACGAAACGAGGCAATATTCGAACATCCTGGAGCAACACCCAGAATGGTAGGGCTAAGACGGGAAATAATCAGATTGGCGAGTGGTTTTGTATCCGCGTGGGGGAAGGAAAGTGATGGAGGAGTTATAAAAATGGGGAGGAGCGAGCTAGTCAAGTGGGTGAAGCCGAAAAACAAACTAAAATTGAACATTGATGGCTGTTATGATATAGCCAGAAAACGAGCGGGTATTGGAGGACTATTACGGGATGAGGAGGGTACTTTTGTAGCTGGTTTTTCCGGACCGTGTGTTATGGAATCTTCGCATTTTTCAGAAATTTTAGCGCTGCACTATGGTTTGGAATGGGTAGTAAATCGGGGTATCACTGAATTATGTATCGAAACTGACTCAAGAGATCTTCACGCGCTAGTGAAGGGCGGTGGTAGGTCTACGAGTTGGAATTGTCACATAGGCCGTGATTGTAGAGAGATTTTGAAGAATCATCCGGGGTTCGAGATACAATGCATTTATCGAGAAGCGAATAAGTGCGCGGACATGTTGGCCAAAAGAGGAGCAGAAATGACTGAGGCGGTTCGCACATTGGTGGATCCTCCAGATTATCTTTGGCGGAATATCACTCGTGACAAGAGTGGGTGTATGGAGCCTAGACTAGTGTTAGACCCTCTGTGAGGGATTTAGTTGATTTAGTTAGTCAACTTCGATTTTTAAAGCCTCAAATGTATGCAAAAAAATAAAAAATAATAATCACTTAAAGTGATTTTAGATGTCAAAATATTTTTTAATATTTTTTTCAAATAATTTAATTTTAATCAAAAAATACTTTTAACTTCAAAATAATCAATCCCAAATGGGCTTAATCTTCTACAGATGCCGGTTTTAATATAAAATGGGCTAGACTTAGAAAAAACTCCAACTTTAAGCAAGAATATTTCGGTACTATTACTTTATAACTTTCTTTTACTAAGCCTTCCAAGTTCCATGTACCCACATGTGCTTGGAACAAAAAAAAAAGAAACCCATATGTGCAGCCACACCCCTACTAATACAAGACCTCAACTATTCAACTCACTACCACCGGGAAAGGAGGCTCACTATGATATTTCGGATAATTCTCTTCACACTGTTGTTCACCACCACCACCACTGCCACTGACACATGCCACGACTTTGTAATCGAAGAAGCAACCATTAAAGATATTCAACAAGCATTCAAACAAAATAAGCTCACTTCAACACAACTCGTTGACTACTACTTGACTAAAATCAAGAAACTCAACCCGAAACTTCATGCTGTAATTGAAGTCAACCCAGAAGCTCAACACCAAGGAAAACAAGCTGATGAAGAAAGACAAAGATATAACATCAATTACGGTAAATAAACAGCTCATTTCGTCATTATCTGTTCATATATTAACATTTTAGTCGTTTATCTTGCAATAAGTAACATTTTTTTAGTCTTATATTTTATCCTAAATTTCGCTGCTTTCACATGATACAGGGACTAAGGACGCAATTATTAATTATATCTATGGCGTTTCCTTAAGTGATATGCATGGTATACCCGTGTTGTTAAAAGATAGCATAGCTACAAAAGATAAGCTTAATACCACGGGTGGATCATATGCGCTACTCGGGTCCAAGGTGGCTAGTGATGCTGGTGTGGTCCAAAGGCTTAGAGAAGCTGGAGCAATTATATTAGGGAAAGCTAGTATGAGCGAATGGTATCATTTCAGATCGTTCGATATTCCTGATGGTTGGTGTGCTAGAAGTGGCCAAGGCATGGTAAGTCGAATCTAATATCTCTTATAAGTACAATATAGTAAGGGGGCTAAAGATTCAATTTCTTTTATTAAATTGTTGCAGAATCCTTATGTTAAAGGAGGAAATCCGTGTGGGTCGAGCAGTGGATCTGCAATATCAGTAGCTACAAATATGGTTTCAGTTTCACTTGGGACGGAGACTGACGGCTCAATCATATGTCCGGCTGATTATAATTCGGTTGTAGGACTCAAACCCACGGTCGGACTCACTAGCCGTGCCGGTGTTATTCCAATTTCACCTCGGCAGGACACTATAGGGTCAATTCTCTAATATCTTATAGGATTGACTGTCCAGTCAAAAAATTTGGGGCGGAGGGACCTATAGAATTTCAAAATACCTTATGGTCCCCTAAATTTGTAGAATCTTCACTTCTCTCCCAAGCTTTTTATAATTATGTTTTTAGATTTTTGATTTATTTTGTTTTTTGTTTAAATATCTTGTTGTTTTCAGGATGACATATAGGTTTTATTGCATAGATATGACTTATAGCGCATTTAACTCAAAAATTAAATATAGGGACCTGTTGTGCAATCTTTGCATAATGTAGGGACCTATAGTGCAATTAACTCAAATTAAATATAGGGACATGTAGTGCAATTTTTGCATAATATATGGACCTACAAATGATTTTTTTTTTTATAGAATTAGAATCTAGGGTGCAATTAACTCAACATAATATAGGAACCTGTAGTTCATTTTTTGCATAATATAGGGACCTATAGTTCATTTTTTGCATAATATAAAGACTATTAGTGAATTTTTTGCATAATATAGGGACCTATGGTGTAATTTTTCATAATTTTGGGACCTATAGTATAATTTGTGCATACTATATGGATCTATAGTGCAATTAACTTACAATTGATATAGAGACCTGTAGTGCAATCTTTGCATAATATAGGGACCTACATTGTAATTGTGCATAATAGACCTATAGCGCAGTTAACTCAAATATAGGGACCTATAACGCAATTAACACAAAATAAATATGGTGGCCGTTGCACACAAACCCCTACTAAATGGTAACAAAATCAATTGCAGGCCAATATGCAGAACAGTTTCCGATGCAGTTTACGTTCTTGATTCAATCGTGGGGTTTGATCCGAGGGACTCCAAAGCAACAAAAGAAGCAGCCAAGTTCATTCCTCATGGTGGCTACAAACATTTCCTCAAGAAAGACGGGCTAAAGGGAAAACGATTAGGCGTCGTTAGAAATCCATTCTTGGCACTTCCAAATAACTCTTTGCGTATTTCGGTACTTGATAAGCATATTCAAACATTGAGGTATGTTTAATCTTTTATGGTATTTACTATCTAGTACTAGGGAACTTTGGTGTAGTGATTATTACTTAAATCTTTTTTTTTGTATTAGGCAAAATGGTGCTATGGTGATAGATAATCTTGAGATTTTGAACATTGATTTAGTTCTCGACCCGATGCAAAGTGGCGAGACTGTGGCATTGTTGGGCGAGTTCAAGGTTTCGTTAAACGACTATCTAAAGAAACTCGTCGCTTCTCCGGTTAGGTCGCTAAGTGATGTTATACTATTCAACCTGAACAACCCTTCTTTGGTAGGTAATTTTTATGGTCTCGTATTATTGACGATTTGAATTATTTCGCTTGGAGGACATGGGCCTGTTTTGATCATCTTGAGGGCATAATAGTAGCGAAGAGAAATTGACCGAAATGCCCAATATAACCAGAAGTAGCACGATTTGAGTTCTGCCACTTGTACACAGGCCTCTGATCCAAATTCCTAGTCTAGAGGGTATTATGGTAATTTAGGAGGTTTTTTATTTTAATAGGGGAGTTTTAGCATCACGAGGCAGAAATTGTTGTTTTTCTTATGCATATAGGCGTATAGGTGAATCTAAGATTTTCAGTTTGGGGGAATTGGGGCATCGGGGTACTTTTCATCCAAAATTTTTTCCTCAAGCGGGCTGTAATTTTTAGCCGGAGGAATAATTCTTAGTTGGGGGCTGTAACTTTTTTCACTCAAAATTTTCCCATTTTTATGAATATCATATTCATTTACGATTTGGTCATGGCAGGAGAGTGGCGGAAATTCATATGGTCAAGATATTTTCATAGTTGCAAACACGACAAATGGAATACAAAAAAACGAGAGGAAGGGGATAAAGATGATGGAGAAACTTTCACAAAATGGATACGAGAAGTTGATGGTGGAGAATGAGTTGGATGCTATGGTAACATTGGGATGGACGGCTTCGACTGTGTTTGCAATCGGGGGATATCCGGCGATCACCGTTCCTGCCGGCTATGACCTTGATGGAATGCCGTTTGGTATATGTTTTGGGGGCTTAAAGGGTGAAGAACCCAAGTTAATTGAGATTGCTTATGCTTTTGAACAAGTCACTATGGTTAGAAAGCCTCCTCCACAACATTGTTGAGGATCTCTTATCAAGCTGCAAAAAATACCTTTCAGACAAGGACTCCTTCTTTACCAAAAGAAAAAGACAAAGCCTCCCTTGCCACATTATATTGATGCCTCAATAATGTTTTGGATATAATTTTTAGTTATTCTTTATATTACTATCACAAATATGTTTAATATTGATGTTTTCATATTTCTGATAGATCAATTTAGTTATAAGACATCATTTTAGTTTAATTATGTGCTTAGTTTATTTGATACATTCTCGTTTCCTATCTTGTTTTGGAGATTAGTTACCTTTAAAATTATTAGGTTTAATTTGTATGTTAAGTGTGAAACTCTTAAAAGTAGAAGAAACATGCTTTGTTGGAGGTTGACGGCTAGTGTTTATCGAATTTTGACGAATAGCTAGGTTTACTCTATATTCATCCTATATATATAAAAATAAAAATGTACAATAATTGTTAAAAATTGCAGCATCGCATTACAATTTGATGGCTTGTAATATTTTTTTTTAATAAATCATGACTAACCTTTATTTTTAAAAAGTATAAATTTGTTATTTCATATATTTTATTTTATTAATTTTTTGATATAGTAAAAAAATATTTTATATAGGTCAATAGAATCATATTGTATAAGTATTTTTTTCTTTATGTTAATAGAATCATAGTGGAAAATTTAACACAAAATTCCAAAAAGAAAAAATTATGAGCAATGATTCAAAAAAATTTAATTTCGGTTTTGAGTTTAATTCAATTAAAAAAAGGTTCACTACCCTTGATGAATGGATGTAAATTTTTATTAGAGAGAGATATACATTTTTTTTCTGGTGTATCGTTTAAGTATATGAATGGATGTATATTTTTTTACTTTCATTAAAATCTATCAAAGTCTATTAAAGTCCATAAAAATTTTGACATAAAAATCCGTCAAACTCTATAAAGAATTAAAAAGAATCCGTCAAACTCTATATGAAATTAAAACAATCTGTGGAGTCTATAAAGTCTTTGAAATTTAAAAGTCCAAAAAATTCTAACAGAATCGCAATTGAATATACCCCATTAGTGTCCATTTGGAAGTACTTTTTTGGAGAAGTATTTAAAAATGCTTGTAGCATTTTAAGAGTCTTTTTGTATTTTGAAAACACTTTTATAAGAATTTGAGAGCAAGTCGACCTAAAAAGAAAACAATAGAATTAGAGTATCACAATATCAATTTTGCATTTCTCCGTCTTTACCACTAGGATAATTAACTATAGATTTTCGAGTTAACCATATCTTTAAACTTCTTATTCTTTAGTTTTATTATGCATTAAATTTTTCATAACTTGGGTTTGCACTTTATTTAACCTTGATTACTATTTTGAGGATGTCTTCTAAGATACCCTAACAAGAGTTAGAGGAAATATAAAATCCTGACTACTTATATTAGCTTAAGTCACTTATATAATTAGAATAGCGACTATTGTCCTTTGCAGTCTTATTTAATTATATAAAATAAACAGACATTTATTATATTTTATTTTTTAATTAAAACATCTAAAATCATCTTCACTAGTATACAAGTTTGAAACTAACTACCTTAAATTTTGCAAACAAACTTTTACTTATTTACTATTACTTGCGAACAGTCCGTGCACTTGCGGAGAATTTCTCGTGGTTCTTTCATTGTGTGTGCTTTTGTTATTATTATTTCATCATACCTGGGCTACACCAAACACCTCATTTGGTTCTAAAATCACGTCCTATCTCTTATGGTTTGAAGGTTTACACCCTTGCAGTCTATTCTTACAAATTTGTAACCACGTTGAGCGCCTAGCATGCAACTTGATGTAATTTTCCTTCATCTTTTAAGCTTGGTATATTGATCATAGAATTTGATGTGTGAGTATTTGTCGAGGGATACATTTTATAAATTTATTTGACATATTGAATTCCACCACCATAAGATATTTTAAAAGGTTACAACAATATCTATGTTGGTGTTATACGATTCCTTGGTGCACCCAACGCACGTGCATGTGAATTGCACTTACTATCCATAGTTAAATTGCTTATACTCCATTAATGCCTGCTCCCCCAAATGTGTACAATCTTTACTTGGTCCCAAAGCTTTTTAAAAAGAGTAAATATATCCACTACTCCCTGAAGTACACCCGTTTTGACGGTTTGTCCCCACTAATTTTTTTGCGACTAGATGCCCCTTAAATTTTATTTCCGTGTCTGGATGCCCCTTAAGCTTCATTTCGTGACTGGATGCCCCTTAAGGTTCATTTTTGTGACTAAATGCCCCTTAAGATTCAATTTGTAACTCTGAGAGATTGAATGGCGCCTATTCTGTTATGGAGTAAGTGGATGCCCTTAACATATGACCATTCAAATATAAAAAATAACTATGTTATATATCACGAAAGGGGAATCCAGAAAGGGGCATCAAGTATGGGCGGTCTGTTTACATTTCCGTGATATTTAAATAGGGACTATTTCGTTAAGGGGCATCCAGTCACGAAAATGAAATTTAAGGGGCATCCAGTCACAAAAAATTTAGTGGGGGAAAATTGTCAAAACGGGTATACTTCAGGGGGTAATGGAGACATTTACCCTTTTAAAAATTATCTTTTTAGCCTTTAATTTAATTTGTTGTATTTAGGATATAATATAGGTCATTTTGCAAATTATAGGACTTATGCAACTTTAGGCTTAAATGCACTAGAGGGTTTTTTGTGTAATTAGTGTTCTTCCCCTTAGTCCCTTCTCCAAACTTATAAGAATTACCACTCTTATCTTTATCCACGACATAAAAGCACCTACTACCCTCATGTCCCAAAGCTTTATACTTTGGGAAACACGGGGGTAGATTTTCAAACTCCACTAAAACACATGTTTTTAACCCGTGTGCGAGCCAAATTCCACCTTTGACTTTCTATCCTTACTCAAATCCAACTCGATGAGGACTCGTGCATAACCAATATCCTCACTTTCGAACGTAATCCCATCAGTTCGAATTGGTTTTCCCACTTGCGATGCAATCTAGGCTAGTCCTTCATCCGTTCTAGCTTGTTTAGGAAGATTTCTTAAAGTGACCCAAGTAGGAATCTTACTAATCTCAAGATTTCAAATCGAAAAAAATTCAGAATCTCTGTGAGAAGGAGGAGTCGACCATACGAAAGAAACAGACCTTTAGAGAGAAAGTTGCAACATTTTACCTTCCACGGGTTCGTATACTTGAGTTCCTTTCCAACCGATGACTTTCTATTATTCAAAAGAATATCTTTATAGTCTACTATCTTTTCCTTTACACACTGAGTGGGATTCACCCGAGCACTTAGTGTTGGCGTCAACGGATTTCTTGATGGTCCTTTCACGCCCTAAACTGACCACGTTCTTTAACACGGAAGTGCCCTCAATGTCTACTTCATTAGATTCTTCAATCACTAACGCATGTGATTGAGCAACTTTGTCAAACACTTGGTGTGCTACTAATGCTTCTTTCTCATTTTCCATAATCACTCCAAAAGAAGCTCAAATGAGACCATTTCTCGGCGGGTAATGGTCTAGCGTGAGGCTAGCCATGCCCGAGGAGGATCGAGGATCCGGGTTTGCCCACGACGTGAGGTTCGTGGGATCCGGTGGTTCATTGGTGGAGGAGGCTTGGGGAAAAAGAAGATCATCTCCCGGGAAATTCTTCGATCTTAAGACGAGTGAGTTATGTTCGTCATTTTAGTAAAGTTTTGTGAAGAAATATTCGTAAAATACGTATAAGATCAGAAAGATTTAGAAGAAAACTCTCTAACCTCTTTTTCGAATCACACATAGTACCTTATTATGAAAGTATTTTTTACATCCCCAATGTTTTGACCAGATAATAAATTACATCCCCAAATGTTACCCACATGTGGAGCCACCTGTCTATTTTTTCAAGACACATGAGGGGAAAGGAAGTATGACTATGATATTGATTATTCTCCTCGTACGGTTGTTCACCGCCACCGCCGCTGCCACCGCCACCGCCAACTTCCATGACTCCAAATTCACTAACCTCATGAACAACTTTGAAACTTTTAAAATAGAAGAAGCAACAATTCAACAATTTCAACAAGCTTTTACCGATAAAAAACTAACATCAAGAATTTTAGTTGATTTCTACTTAAACCAAATCCATACCCTTAATCCACTCCTTCGAAGTGTCATAGAAGTCAATCCCGACGCACAACGTTTAGCTGACGAAGCGGACTACCAAAGAAACAACCTCAAAGATGGTAAGATCTCGTCTCCCATTCTTTTTCTTCTTACAACCTTAATCATCCTTGCTTGTGTTACTGACTATAGTCACTATACTCTCACGAGTTGATCAATTTCGAACCTCTAAGATGGTCACCATCAATGGTCTTGCTCAGAAGTCTATTTTTTATATGGTCCCCCATGTTTTCAGAATGTTCGCTTGGTCCCAGCATTTTCAAATTTAACTACAGTAGTTCTGTAATTATGTCAATATAATTATCATGTGAATTTTCTACTACGCAGTGCTGATTTATTTCCGCCCGGTAAATGTTGTTTCTACACTTTTGCAAATGAAAAATCATATAGTGCAATTAACTAAAAAATAATTGGGCCGCCCCTGGCTCTTAACATAAATTTCTGGATCCGCCCCATATAGTTCAAGTGGTTATGCAAAAATTACACTATAGATCCCTGGATTAATTTTGCTTAAATTAATGGCACTATATGGATTTTTAGTGCAATAAATTAAAAAGAGATTAATATAGGTACATGTATTGCAATATTTGCATAAATTTAGGGAGCATATGATGTATTTAGTATTGTGGGCCTATACCAGGGTTGAAGTTGAGTGAGCTGCATGGTATACCAATACTTTTAAAGGATACAATTGGTACAAAGGATAAGTTGAATACTACAGCTGGATCCTACGCACTGGTGGGGTCCACGGTGGTGCGAGATGCCGGGGTGGTGGAGAGGCTGAGAAAGGCCGGTGCAGTGATATTAGGGAAAGCTAGTTTAAGTGAGTGGTATAGGTTTCGTTCTTTAAGTGGTGTTCCTAATGGATGGTGTGCTAGAAGTGGACAAGGAGTGGTTAGTATAGCTTTTCTTTTTGTATCCTTTGGTCCCTTATCTTTGTATATTTTGACAGTTCAGTCCCTAATTTTGCTAAACTAACAATTTAATCCCTTATCTTTTGATTTTATAACCAAACATAACTTTTAATTATGTGTCTTTAGATTTTGTGACAATGTTAGTCATTTTTGTAGATTTTTCATTATGTTATAAATGTTTTTGACAAAAATAGGTGGCTATTTGGTCCTTTTATCTTTGATCGTTTTGACAATTTAGTCCCTTATTTGTAAGTTTAACAATATAGTCCTTCATCTATTCATTTTATGACTGCGTTCGTCCTTTTTTGTGTTTTCATTAGCATTAAATCCACGTGTCACCATATTATCAATGTGATAAAAGACTATAATACCCTTAAAATTGTCACTTCATAATTGCCATATATTCTGCCAAAAGATAACATAATGAAAATACAAAAAAATGATACAAAATCAAAAAGGTAAGGGATTAAAATGTTAATTTTTTTGTAAGATAAGGGACTAAACTGTCAAAACATACAAAGGTAAGTGACCAAATGATGACTAACATTGTGACAAAATAAAAAAGTAAGGACAAGCGTGTTATGCTTACAAGAAAAGGGACTAAAAGTGTAAATATAAGCAGAATCCTTACGCCCCTTCGGAAACCCCGTGTGGATCAAGTAGTGGATCAGCAATATCTGTAGGGGCAAATATGGTAGCTGTTTCACTAGGGACTGAAACTCACAGCTCTATTATTTGCCCTTCTGATCATAACTCAGTTGTGGGATTAAAACCAACCGTGGGTCTCACTAGTAGAGCTGGGGTCATACCAGTGGCCCCACGTTGGGACACTGTCGGGTAATTTACTTGCTCCTTTATCTTTTACCTTTTTGATAACTTTATCGTTTATCTTTGTAAACTTAATGTTTTATTATATATCACATTATAAGTTAAATTCACGTGTAGCCATATCATTGAAGTGATAAAAGACTAATATACCCTTAAAAGTGTTATTTTGCTATTGCCACGTCCAGGTTATTTATTTGGGGGGTTGGGGGCAACGGGCACAAATTTAATTGTATTACAGGTCTCTATGCTATGTATAAATTGCAGTATAGGCCCCACGTATCTTTTGATAATGCATATAGGTCCCTACGTTATGCAAAATAAGCTGTAGTTTTTAACTATTGCACATAGGCCCCTTTATCATCAATTGCACATAATTAATGACCAAAGATGATAATCTACGAAAAAGGTCTGATATGGTCAGAAAATCTGAAGATAGGGATTAAAATGTTATGTTTGCAAGACAAAGGACTAACATTATCACAGAATTACAAAATAGGGGTGTAAAATGTTATTTTTGTAAGGTAAGGGATTAAAGTGTCAAAATATATAAACTAATAAAAGTATTCTCGATTATTATAAACAGGCCAATAGGGAGGAGTGTATCGGATGCAGTTTATGTGCTTGACGTAATTGCTGGTTTAGATTCGAGAGATGAAGCTACCTTTGAAGCGGCTAAATTCATACCCGAAGGGGGCTATAAACAATTTCTTAATCCTGAAGGACTCAAAGGGAAAAGATTAGGAATTGTTAAACATCCATTTGTAGACAAGATACATGGCGCTGTTGAAATCGCAAGTTTTGAACAACATATTGATACATTACGGTATGCAAACTTATACACAACTTACTAATATCCCCTGGGTTTTAAGACAATCTTTTTGACCCCTATAACAACTTTGTCATATAAAATCACATTCTGGTCCCTCATCTTCTCTCTTAGGATTTTTTGCATAATATAGGGGACCTATAGTGCAATTAATAAAGTGAATTGCAGACAAAGAGGCGCGATTATACTGGACAACTTTAATATTGAGAATATCGATATAATTTTGGATCCAAATCATAGTGGTGAGATATCAATTATGATGGCTGATTTCAAAACCTCGATAAACGTGTATCTCAAAGAGCTTAAAGATTCTCCAGTAAGTTCATTGGCTGATATTATCGCCTTCAATGAGAAGAATTCTGAACTGGTATGCTCTTATGACAACCATAAACATCTTATTTTATATAATATATGGACTTACAGTGCAATTAATTTAAAAAATATATATATATCTCTATATTGCAATTTTTGCAAAATATAAGAATCTACAGTGTAATTAACTCATAATTAATATAGGGACCCGTAGCGTAGTTTTTGCATAATATAGGGACCTATAGTGTAATTCTTGCGTAATATAGGGACCTATGGTGCAATTTTTTCATAATATAGGAACATATACTGTAATTAACTCAAAATTAATATAGGGACATGCAGTGCAATTTTTGCAGAGTATAGGGACATATGGTGTACTATTTGCATGATAGGGAGCCATAGTGTAATTTTTGCATAATATAGGGACCTGTAGCGTAATTAACAAAAAAAGGGCCATTGCCCCCCAAAGCCTCTCAAATTCCCCAACATAATTCCAGGCTCTGTAGATGTGGCTTGTGCAATTTATGCTTACTAAGCTTGATTACAGGAAAAGCTAATGGAGCATGATCAGAAGACTTTCATAGCAGCCGAGGAAACCAATGGAATAGGGGAGAAAGAGAAGGAAATAATTGAGAAGCTTGAAAATCTTTCGAGAAATGGTTTTGAGAAAGTAATGAAGAAGCATGAATTAGATGCATTGGTGACATCAGGTTCACGTGCATCCCCTGTTTATGCGATTGGAGGGTACCCTGCCCTAACTGTCCCGGCTGGGTATGAAACTAATGGGATGCCCTTTGGAATATGTTTTGGAGGTTTAAAAGGAACTGAACCAAAACTTATTGAAATTGCTTATGCGTTTGAACAAGCCACTAAAGTTAGAAAACCTCCATCCAGTTTTGGGTCGGAATTCAACCATGATATGTCGTGATCTAGTTTATTGTATTTATGTATAAATTATCGGTTCATTGTTGAAATAAGAAAATGCTGTTATTATATTATTATTTCTTGCAATGAGTTTAAAAATTACAAACTTGCAACTTAAGCAAACAAATTTAAACACTTTTCGGCCTTAATTATTAATTGTCTTGCGTGATCATCAAATATCAACTCAACATGCATTTTCAGAAGTTGCGAAGCTATGCTTGAGGAACATGAGGTGGTGGAGCTTTACGGTGGCGGGACAACTTTGGAGGAGCCTCAGGAATCTCGGGTAAATTAGGAATCTCAGGAATCTTAGGAATTTTGGGAATGTTAGGAATCTCTGGAATCTTGGGAATGTTAGGAATCTCCGGAATAGATGGGCAAGGTTTCCCGGGCTGAGATGGAGGGTTTTCTTTTTTGGGAGCTTCTGGTTTCGGTTTCTTTGGTTCAGATGGAGGGTGTTCTTTCTTAGGTGCTTCAGGCTTTGATTTCTTGGGCTCTGATGGTGGTAGTGGCTTCTCGGGTGCTTCTGGCTTTGGCTCCTTTGGTTCTGAGGGAGGGTGTTCTTTCTTCGGTGCTTCTGGCTTATGTTTCTTAGGATCAGTTGGAGGGTGTTGTTTCTTAGGTGCTTCTGGCTCAGGTTCCTTTGGCTCTGAAGGCGGTTTGGGCTTAGGTTCCTTGGGTTCGGAAGGCGGTTGGGGCTTAGGTTCCTTGGGTTCTGAAGGCGGTTGGGGCTTAGGTTCCTTGGGTTCGGAAGGCGGTTCGGGCTTAGGCTCCTTGGGTTCTGAAGGCGGTTTGGGCTTAGGTTCCTTGGGTTCGGAAGGCGGTTCGGGCTTAGGTTCCTTGGGTTCTGAAGGCGGTTCGGGCTTAGGTTCCTTGGGTTCGGAAGGCGGTTCGGGCTTAGGTTCCTTGGGTTCTGAAGGCGGTTTGGGATTTGGTTCCTTGGGTTCTGAGGGCGGTTCCGGCTTGGGTTCCTTGGGTTCTGAAGGTGGTTCGGGCTTAGGTTGCTTGGGCACTGAAGGTGGTTCGGGCTTAGGTTGCTTGGGCACTGAAGGTGGTTCGGGTATCTGGACAGGAGGGGCAGGATCGTTGTAAATCGGAGGAAATTTGAAATGATGGTGATACCACGTATCAGTGGTTACATCGTTTGCCTGGCAAAAAATTCCGAGAAACAATAAAGATACCACGAATCCGAAAACTACTCTACAGAATAAATTGATCGCCATTGATGATTTGGGGGGGATCAAGAAGGTATTAGCTTGATGGGTGAAGGCTGCTTGAGTGATTTGAATGGAAGAAACTTTAGTCTTATATATACATAGATTCTGAAAAGTGTTTAAAGATGGTTAAACCTACATTAACTTAAGATGTAAGAACCTCATGTGATAGTTGGTCACTTGTCACTGGGCAATAACAATTTCATCAATGGACATTATCTTCCTTTAATGAGTCGGGCTCATGTAGTCTCATTAATTAAGTTTACTTCTCCATGGTAGTAACCTTTCTAGTTTGTTACTCTGGTAGGAGATGAGATAAGAAAAACAATTAATTTATCACTTTTGATAAATATGTTACTTTTTCGACTAAAAAAAAAGATAATTATGCTACCAAAATCGATTGTCTAATAAACAAAATTACACCAAGAATTGCCAAACTCTCCGTTGTGAAAATTGAATAAAGGATTGTCACACATGTGCTCACACTTGTGTAGTAGTCTCGGTCGGCTTAGGTGTTAACTGTTATGGAATTACTCCACTAGGAATTAGGTTTAGTATCGTTAACCACACTCCTAATACTGTTTTAATACTAAATTAAGGTTTAACTGACGAATTCCAGTGATGGTCTTAAGAATAACAGAAGTGCAATAACTATTACATGATTGTGCATAAAGTTCAATGGGCTCAGCTTACGGTTGGGAAGCATACAGCTAAGGTTATTAACAGTGTAATGGTATGTTAATGCATGACAACTCGTCAGAGATTCCACAAACCATGAGGGATCCACATTAAGGCTGAGCATAGTTTTAACAAAACCGAAAACCGACCCGAGTTTTAGTCAAACTGATCTAAAAAAGAGAGTTACCTAGGCCAACTTTACCTTTCGGTTTACCTATGATTTTTCGGGTCCAACTAGGGCTGTACACGAGCCGAGGCAAATACTAGATGTACACACTTGTTTGTTTAATTTCTCGAGCCGAGCCGAGTTGAGCCGAGCCGAATACTAGATGTACATGCTTGTTTGTTTAATTTCTTGAGCCGAGTCAAGCTCATATTTAAACGAGTCGAGCCCGAGCTTCAAATGATCCAAACCAGAAATGTTAGAACTTGTTTGTTTAACTTATTAAACAATCTTTTTTAGTTGTTTTTTGTGGTTGAAATCGGATTTTCATGAACGATTGGTATTTGATGGAGCGTGTGGTATGAAATTATGAAACATAACATTAATGAAAAAATAAATATGTAAAAAATTTAAAATATCCAATTTGATATTGAAGGTTTAGTAATATATTTATAAGTAGATAATATATTAATTTACAATTCATAATTTTAAATGAGCTCACGAGTCGAGTTCGAGCAGACTCGTTTACTTATCGAGCTTAAAATAGAGCTTGAGTTTGAGCTTGTTTATATTCGAGCCGATCTCGAACGAGTTTTTCTCCGAGCCGAGCTCGAGCTACTCGCGAGCGGCTTGGTTCATTTACAGCCCTAGGTCCAACTATTTTGCCCATAAATTACCCAAACCATTGGGCTGGGTAAACCCAAACCGAAATAATGGTTCCAATCGATAATATTTACATTTAAAGTGAGAATATTTTAAGAAGAAAACTCTAATATAGTATATAATCAACAAACTATTTAGATTTTTCAATTATCAAAATTTGTTTTGTAAAGTTATTCGTTTATAATAGGTGCAATTCGAGTTTAATTTTTAATGATAGTAATTTTATGTTACATAAAAGTTTGGTCATGGTTAACTCTGAGTAATTGAAGAGTAATCCGATTTAACCTGAGGGTAAACTTTTTTTTCCCTGCCCTTGAGTTATCTACGCTATTCCTAAAATCGAAATATATTACTTTTGGTTTATCCTAACCTCAAAACCGGGTAAAACCAACCCGTACTCTTCCCAGTCCACGTGACAAAGTATACTCCCATGTTATTATGTTCCAAATTTGACTAACCAATCTACGTACTATTTACTACTTATAATGTATTTTTTGCATAATGTAAGAATTTATAATGTAAGTAAGTAAAACAAATATGCTATTGTCAGGGGAGTTCAGGATTTTACTTTGAGGGGCTAAACGTTAAAATAACAAAACAGATTTTGAGGCGTCAGTCTTAAAAAAAAATTGGGCTAATTTTTAAGTTCGAGGATTAAAAATCTAAAATTTAGGTTTGGAGGAACTAAAATTTATGTTTGTGGGGTTTGTGTCAAATTTTACCTTAAAAAACGGGCAATTTTCTCATTGCACCCCGAGCCTGGGGCCGCAGCCCCAACCCACCCCTAGGTCCAACCCCTCTCAGCTCCCAACATAATTCCTGGCTCCGAAAGGCATTCATAGGGGTCTCTCTTGATCTTGCTCGTGCTATTTATGCTTACTGTATAAGCTTTATTAGAAGAAGAGCTAATGGAGCATGATCAAAAGACTTTCATAGAAGTTGAGGAGATAAATGGAATAACGAGAAAGAGAAGGAATTAATAGAGAAGCTTGAAAATCTTTAGAAATATGGTTGTGAGAAATTGATGAAGAAACATGAACTTAGATGCATATGGTTGGGTATTAGACATTCTGCACTCTCAAAAATACAATATTCTAAGATTATGAGTGAAAAAATTCCATCAGAACATATAAGATCAATGTAGAAACAGACACTCTCATCTAAGAAAAAAGGGCAATTCATATTACGATTCAAATCAAATAACATTTTAAGACAAGATAATGTATCATTACACGAATCAAATCAATCATCCTAAAACACGAAAAAAATAAAATCATAGTTATAAAGTCTTATATAATTGTCATGAATCCCTAGTAAATGAAAAACCCTGATAACTAATTATCATCTAAACAAACAATCAATACTTAGGCAGTCCTTCGTTACTCTGGCAATTATCAGTCTTTATGCATGGCAGAACCGGTTGTTGCGTCCCCGTAAAATTTCTTCTCAAGTAGCCAATATTTTCGTCATACAACACATTATCAACCCCCTGAGATGACAATTCAGGATACATTTGTTGCATAAATGACCCATAATGAACATCATTATTGCTTGGCACCCCCACAAATTGCATGTTATTGACTAGATTGTACTGAACCTCGGGACAAGCTGTCTTCTGTTCAGAGAAACCATAGCTGGTATTGTAGACTTCAGAATTAACCATTTGCTGCATCTCAAACGGGTTGTATTGAAGATAATTCATTCCTGTATTCGCTCCCATGCTGTTAGTCTGATGTTGCATCATCTCGATCATCGAGTCAATAACATCAATCTTACTACTCAGATCACTCGAAAACTCCCTCAAATGATTCTCGGAAATATCGTTTAAAAACTCGACAGACATGTAGTTATTAGGTTCCATGTTGGATTCTTGTAACTTGGACAACTCTTCCTCCATTTTCTTGCTTCGATCTTTCAGATAGTCGGCTAAACCTACAACCTTGTTTTCGCAATTCTTCTTCTTGTTTCGGTGAAAGTCGATTATTCTCTTCACTTCACCCATGTTTTCCGGCCAAACCAACGGCTCCTGTGAACAATCTTTAGGACCATATACGATCATACATGCACTCACGTCACATAATGTTGTAAACTCTTTTATCTTTTTCACCAGACCATCTTTTCTTTTCTTGAATGTTAAATGGCGAGACTTTTCTTTAGTGATATATTCCATCTTCAGTTTAGCTCGTCCCATGTCGAATCTGTCATATTAACAAGAGTAATGATTATTAAAAAATTGTCTCAAAATTAAAAGAAATATTTGATATATTAGGTATAATTTCACATATTCTTAGGATTTATATACCAGATAAAAATTAAAACACGTTAAAAGAAAAAGGGGACAACTACGTAGATCTTACGTAGTTCTGATCTATTACAATGAAACAACCATGAAAACTTATCAATATATGCATGTCCAACATAAATAATAGCAGAAGGATTAAAATTTTGTTGATTTACATTAGAAGCAACCATTTATCTTACAAAAACTCTCAATTTCAGTGCATTTCAAATCAGAACTATTAAGTTCTTTAATTTGCTTTTTTTTAGTTCGAAAGTTTAATTGGCTTTTTTTTAGTTCGAAAGTTTAATTGGCTTAACTTCAATATAAAGTATAAACTTAACAATATATAGCGTAATAAACATAACTCAAAGATGCTTCATAATTAATCAATAAGAGAACCTTAACCGTTAAATAATAACAGTGTAATAAAGCAAAAGCAATGCATAATCAAAATATTATATTCTAAATAAAGCAGCATAATAATTGAAGAAAATAATACCTAAAATTACTTCTTTTAAGTTCTTCTTGAGAAGAAAACAAACGTAAAACCCTTTAAAGAAGACTGATTAATTAACTCACTTATTTTGGAAGAGCGAGTCTATAATATAAATATTAATACTGTCTTTGTGTGATAAATGTAAAATATTAGAATTGATTACTACATTATAATAAGATTATTTCCTTGTATGTTTCATATATTTAAAAGGAAATTACGCGTAATATTAATATTCTAGCGATGTCAAGGATTCTGAATTAAGTGGTAAACTGGATTTTTTTTAGTAACAATCTGTTCAAAAATCAAGCCTTATCCAACTCATAATATAAATTGTCTTACAAAGTGAATAATTTATATGCCTAATTACCGGCATTTTTCTTTTGCATCCTTATCTTTCGCTCATTGTTTGGGAAATATCATGATTGATTTCTAATTGCGGGTTAAAGTAATCCTAAACTTAGCGAGACAAAGAAAACAATTGACTGCAATAATGCTGTTTTCCAGCAGGGGGAAAACTGCACAAATGACCCGGGAAAAATCGCTGGATCTTAATTCCGTCCCGGAGGTAGATATAACTTGTGAGGTAAGCGCTTTACGAGTAGGTTCGACTTCTGGCTCTGCCGCTATGGTAGTATTCTCGGAAATCGAAGCGGATAAACACTTGAATGATCGGGAAATCGTGTTTGAGAGTATAAAGGAGAGTCCTTTTGAGATAGTTTTTAGTAAGAAAACGAAAAAACGTGAGACAAGTTATAAAAAACTCACACTTGCTAGACGAGAGCGCGCGCGGCAAACGAAACAATATTGGAAGGCTAGAAGCGCGGAACTTAAATGCGCAAATAAGGGAAAACCCACCGAGTGTTCTAAATGATTATTAAGACTTGGAATACAAGGAGTTTCGACTCAACCCATAAGAGACGAGGAGTAGTTGTTATTCTTGGTATTTTGGAGACGAAAAGTAACACCGTTCGAGTGGATTTGTTCATGAATAGTATGCTTAGAGGATGGAAGAGTGTAAATAACTTTGATCTTGTTGAACATGGGAGAATTCTTGTCGTTTGGGACTCGGGTAAGGTGGAAGTGGAGGTTATTGAGAGAACATCACAAGCAATTCACTGCAAAATTATGTGCAAGGTAACTTCTTTAAACCTTTACACCTCTTTTATATATGGCTTGAATGATAAAGATTTGCGTAGAGATTTGTGGAAAAATCTTAGATTTTGTCACTACTTTTGATGAATCGTGGCTTCTTTTGGGTGATTCTAATAATATTTTAGCTTCAAATGAAAGAATTAGACGAAGAAGTGTTACGATTGGTGATTTTGAGGAATTTGCGGATTGTTGTAATTCTTTGGACTTGAAGATATTCAATACACCGGTAGTTCTTTACTTGGGATAATAATCATGTCCTAAGCAAGATAGATCGGGCTTTGGGTAATCGGAAATTAGATGAATTCGATCAATATATTCAAGCGGAGTTCTTAATCAAGTGCGTTCGACCATTCGCCTTGTGTGGTAAATATTTTCTTACGAAATGTAAATCGAGTAGTTCCGTTCCGTTTTTTTAATATGTGGGTGGAGCATAATAATTATAATATAATGGTGGAAAATAGATGGAATAAGACCGTTGTCTCGGGTACTAAACAATACATCCTTTGCCAAAAATTTAAGGCTTTAAAATTTGATTTGCGGAAGCTTAATAAAGAACACTTTTCTCATATTTCCGCAAGAGCCAAGAAAGCTGAGGATTTTGAAAAGGCCGAGGTAACTTTCCAACAAAACTTAAATAGTGATTATAGCTTTGATGTTTTAGTTGGGCTTCGGAATAGTGCGAGACTTCTTGAGAAAGCCCCGATTAGCTTTCTTTAACAAAAAGTTAAGCTTGGCTATACTATTAAAAGTGATAGATGCTCAAACTTATTTCATGGGTTTATGAAAAGTAAACAAAGGAGGATATTTATTCCTAATATTATTTGTGCTAATGGATAATTATAGAATTCATGTACCCAAGTGTATGAAGAGTTTATTAATCGTTTTCAAGCTTTATTGGGAACAAAGGAAACATCATCTCATATTGAATCTGGTGTTTTTAATTGGGGGAGTGTACTTTCACAAGAGAAAGGTGTTGAGTTGTGTAGAAATATTATCGAGAGTGAGATAAAGGAGACTATTTTTAGAATAGCAAATGATAAAGCTCCCAGATCCGATGGATTTTTGTCTCTTTTCTTTAAGTGTTCGTGGGATATTATTGGAGAAGACGTTTTATTAGCGGTACGTGAATTCTTCACTTCTGGATTTTTACTTCGTCATTAAATACTACGATAAACTATTTAATTCCCAAGATAGATATTCTGACGTGTTTAGATCATTTCGACCTATTTCTTGTTGTAACGTGGTGTATAAGGCGATTACTATGATAATGGCAGATCGACTTAAACCGATGCTAAATAGTTTAATTGATAAATTTCAAAATGCATATCTACGAAAAAGGTCTGATATGGTCAGAAAATCTGAAGATAGGGATTAAAATGTTATGTTTGCAAGACAAAGGACTAACATTATCACAGAATTACAAAATAGGGGTGTAAAATGTTATTTTTGTAAGGTAAGGGATTAAAGTGTCAAAATATATAAACTAATAAAAGTATTCTCGATTATTATAAACAGGCCAATAGGGAGGAGTGTATCGGATGCAGTTTATGTGCTTGACGTAATTGCTGGTTTAGATTCGAGAGATGAAGCTACCTTTGAAGCGGCTAAATTCATACCCGAAGGGGGCTATAAACAATTTCTTAATCCTGAAGGACTCAAAGGGAAAAGATTAGGAATTGTTAAACATCCATTTGTAGACAAGATACATGGCGCTGTTGAAATCGCAAGTTTTGAACAACATATTGATACATTACGGTATGCAAACTTATACACAACTTACTAATATCCCCTGGGTTTTAAGACAATCTTTTTGACCCCTATAACAACTTTGTCATATAAAATCACATTCTGGTCCCTCATCTTCTCTCTTAGGATTTTTTGCATAATATAGGGGACCTATAGTGCAATTAATAAAGTGAATTGCAGACAAAGAGGCGCGATTATACTGGACAACTTTAATATTGAGAATATCGATATAATTTTGGATCCAAATCATAGTGGTGAGATATCAATTATGATGGCTGATTTCAAAACCTCGATAAACGTGTATCTCAAAGAGCTTAAAGATTCTCCAGTAAGTTCATTGGCTGATATTATCGCCTTCAATGAGAAGAATTCTGAACTGGTATGCTCTTATGACAACCATAAACATCTTATTTTATATAATATATGGACTTACAGTGCAATTAATTTAAAAAATATATATATATCTCTATATTGCAATTTTTGCAAAATATAAGAATCTACAGTGTAATTAACTCATAATTAATATAGGGACCCGTAGCGTAGTTTTTGCATAATATAGGGACCTATAGTGTAATTCTTGCGTAATATAGGGACCTATGGTGCAATTTTTTCATAATATAGGAACATATACTGTAATTAACTCAAAATTAATATAGGGACATGCAGTGCAATTTTTGCAGAGTATAGGGACATATGGTGTACTATTTGCATGATAGGGAGCCATAGTGTAATTTTTGCATAATATAGGGACCTGTAGCGTAATTAACAAAAAAAGGGCCATTGCCCCCCAAAGCCTCTCAAATTCCCCAACATAATTCCAGGCTCTGTAGATGTGGCTTGTGCAATTTATGCTTACTAAGCTTGATTACAGGAAAAGCTAATGGAGCATGATCAGAAGACTTTCATAGCAGCCGAGGAAACCAATGGAATAGGGGAGAAAGAGAAGGAAATAATTGAGAAGCTTGAAAATCTTTCGAGAAATGGTTTTGAGAAAGTAATGAAGAAGCATGAATTAGATGCATTGGTGACATCAGGTTCACGTGCATCCCCTGTTTATGCGATTGGAGGGTACCCTGCCCTAACTGTCCCGGCTGGGTATGAAACTAATGGGATGCCCTTTGGAATATGTTTTGGAGGTTTAAAAGGAACTGAACCAAAACTTATTGAAATTGCTTATGCGTTTGAACAAGCCACTAAAGTTAGAAAACCTCCATCCAGTTTTGGGTCGGAATTCAACCATGATATGTCGTGATCTAGTTTATTGTATTTATGTATAAATTATCGGTTCATTGTTGAAATAAGAAAATGCTGTTATTATATTATTATTTCTTGCAATGAGTTTAAAAATTACAAACTTGCAACTTAAGCAAACAAATTTAAACACTTTTCGGCCTTAATTATTAATTGTCTTGCGTGATCATCAAATATCAACTCAACATGCATTTTCAGAAGTTGCGAAGCTATGCTTGAGGAACATGAGGTGGTGGAGCTTTACGGTGGCGGGACAACTTTGGAGGAGCCTCAGGAATCTCGGGTAAATTAGGAATCTCAGGAATCTTAGGAATTTTGGGAATGTTAGGAATCTCTGGAATCTTGGGAATGTTAGGAATCTCCGGAATAGATGGGCAAGGTTTCCCGGGCTGAGATGGAGGGTTTTCTTTTTTGGGAGCTTCTGGTTTCGGTTTCTTTGGTTCAGATGGAGGGTGTTCTTTCTTAGGTGCTTCAGGCTTTGATTTCTTGGGCTCTGATGGTGGTAGTGGCTTCTCGGGTGCTTCTGGCTTTGGCTCCTTTGGTTCTGAGGGAGGGTGTTCTTTCTTCGGTGCTTCTGGCTTATGTTTCTTAGGATCAGTTGGAGGGTGTTGTTTCTTAGGTGCTTCTGGCTCAGGTTCCTTTGGCTCTGAAGGCGGTTTGGGCTTAGGTTCCTTGGGTTCGGAAGGCGGTTGGGGCTTAGGTTCCTTGGGTTCTGAAGGCGGTTGGGGCTTAGGTTCCTTGGGTTCGGAAGGCGGTTCGGGCTTAGGCTCCTTGGGTTCTGAAGGCGGTTTGGGCTTAGGTTCCTTGGGTTCGGAAGGCGGTTCGGGCTTAGGTTCCTTGGGTTCTGAAGGCGGTTCGGGCTTAGGTTCCTTGGGTTCGGAAGGCGGTTCGGGCTTAGGTTCCTTGGGTTCTGAAGGCGGTTTGGGATTTGGTTCCTTGGGTTCTGAGGGCGGTTCCGGCTTGGGTTCCTTGGGTTCTGAAGGTGGTTCGGGCTTAGGTTGCTTGGGCACTGAAGGTGGTTCGGGCTTAGGTTGCTTGGGCACTGAAGGTGGTTCGGGTATCTGGACAGGAGGGGCAGGATCGTTGTAAATCGGAGGAAATTTGAAATGATGGTGATACCACGTATCAGTGGTTACATCGTTTGCCTGGCAAAAAATTCCGAGAAACAATAAAGATACCACGAATCCGAAAACTACTCTACAGAATAAATTGATCGCCATTGATGATTTGGGGGGGATCAAGAAGGTATTAGCTTGATGGGTGAAGGCTGCTTGAGTGATTTGAATGGAAGAAACTTTAGTCTTATATATACATAGATTCTGAAAAGTGTTTAAAGATGGTTAAACCTACATTAACTTAAGATGTAAGAACCTCATGTGATAGTTGGTCACTTGTCACTGGGCAATAACAATTTCATCAATGGACATTATCTTCCTTTAATGAGTCGGGCTCATGTAGTCTCATTAATTAAGTTTACTTCTCCATGGTAGTAACCTTTCTAGTTTGTTACTCTGGTAGGAGATGAGATAAGAAAAACAATTAATTTATCACTTTTGATAAATATGTTACTTTTTCGACTAAAAAAAAAGATAATTATGCTACCAAAATCGATTGTCTAATAAACAAAATTACACCAAGAATTGCCAAACTCTCCGTTGTGAAAATTGAATAAAGGATTGTCACACATGTGCTCACACTTGTGTAGTAGTCTCGGTCGGCTTAGGTGTTAACTGTTATGGAATTACTCCACTAGGAATTAGGTTTAGTATCGTTAACCACACTCCTAATACTGTTTTAATACTAAATTAAGGTTTAACTGACGAATTCCAGTGATGGTCTTAAGAATAACAGAAGTGCAATAACTATTACATGATTGTGCATAAAGTTCAATGGGCTCAGCTTACGGTTGGGAAGCATACAGCTAAGGTTATTAACAGTGTAATGGTATGTTAATGCATGACAACTCGTCAGAGATTCCACAAACCATGAGGGATCCACATTAAGGCTGAGCATAGTTTTAACAAAACCGAAAACCGACCCGAGTTTTAGTCAAACTGATCTAAAAAAGAGAGTTACCTAGGCCAACTTTACCTTTCGGTTTACCTATGATTTTTCGGGTCCAACTAGGGCTGTACACGAGCCGAGGCAAATACTAGATGTACACACTTGTTTGTTTAATTTCTCGAGCCGAGCCGAGTTGAGCCGAGCCGAATACTAGATGTACATGCTTGTTTGTTTAATTTCTTGAGCCGAGTCAAGCTCATATTTAAACGAGTCGAGCCCGAGCTTCAAATGATCCAAACCAGAAATGTTAGAACTTGTTTGTTTAACTTATTAAACAATCTTTTTTAGTTGTTTTTTGTGGTTGAAATCGGATTTTCATGAACGATTGGTATTTGATGGAGCGTGTGGTATGAAATTATGAAACATAACATTAATGAAAAAATAAATATGTAAAAAATTTAAAATATCCAATTTGATATTGAAGGTTTAGTAATATATTTATAAGTAGATAATATATTAATTTACAATTCATAATTTTAAATGAGCTCACGAGTCGAGTTCGAGCAGACTCGTTTACTTATCGAGCTTAAAATAGAGCTTGAGTTTGAGCTTGTTTATATTCGAGCCGATCTCGAACGAGTTTTTCTCCGAGCCGAGCTCGAGCTACTCGCGAGCGGCTTGGTTCATTTACAGCCCTAGGTCCAACTATTTTGCCCATAAATTACCCAAACCATTGGGCTGGGTAAACCCAAACCGAAATAATGGTTCCAATCGATAATATTTACATTTAAAGTGAGAATATTTTAAGAAGAAAACTCTAATATAGTATATAATCAACAAACTATTTAGATTTTTCAATTATCAAAATTTGTTTTGTAAAGTTATTCGTTTATAATAGGTGCAATTCGAGTTTAATTTTTAATGATAGTAATTTTATGTTACATAAAAGTTTGGTCATGGTTAACTCTGAGTAATTGAAGAGTAATCCGATTTAACCTGAGGGTAAACTTTTTTTTCCCTGCCCTTGAGTTATCTACGCTATTCCTAAAATCGAAATATATTACTTTTGGTTTATCCTAACCTCAAAACCGGGTAAAACCAACCCGTACTCTTCCCAGTCCACGTGACAAAGTATACTCCCATGTTATTATGTTCCAAATTTGACTAACCAATCTACGTACTATTTACTACTTATAATGTATTTTTTGCATAATGTAAGAATTTATAATGTAAGTAAGTAAAACAAATATGCTATTGTCAGGGGAGTTCAGGATTTTACTTTGAGGGGCTAAACGTTAAAATAACAAAACAGATTTTGAGGCGTCAGTCTTAAAAAAAAATTGGGCTAATTTTTAAGTTCGAGGATTAAAAATCTAAAATTTAGGTTTGGAGGAACTAAAATTTATGTTTGTGGGGTTTGTGTCAAATTTTACCTTAAAAAACGGGCAATTTTCTCATTGCACCCCGAGCCTGGGGCCGCAGCCCCAACCCACCCCTAGGTCCAACCCCTCTCAGCTCCCAACATAATTCCTGGCTCCGAAAGGCATTCATAGGGGTCTCTCTTGATCTTGCTCGTGCTATTTATGCTTACTGTATAAGCTTTATTAGAAGAAGAGCTAATGGAGCATGATCAAAAGACTTTCATAGAAGTTGAGGAGATAAATGGAATAACGAGAAAGAGAAGGAATTAATAGAGAAGCTTGAAAATCTTTAGAAATATGGTTGTGAGAAATTGATGAAGAAACATGAACTTAGATGCATATGGTTGGGTATTAGACATTCTGCACTCTCAAAAATACAATATTCTAAGATTATGAGTGAAAAAATTCCATCAGAACATATAAGATCAATGTAGAAACAGACACTCTCATCTAAGAAAAAAGGGCAATTCATATTACGATTCAAATCAAATAACATTTTAAGACAAGATAATGTATCATTACACGAATCAAATCAATCATCCTAAAACACGAAAAAAATAAAATCATAGTTATAAAGTCTTATATAATTGTCATGAATCCCTAGTAAATGAAAAACCCTGATAACTAATTATCATCTAAACAAACAATCAATACTTAGGCAGTCCTTCGTTACTCTGGCAATTATCAGTCTTTATGCATGGCAGAACCGGTTGTTGCGTCCCCGTAAAATTTCTTCTCAAGTAGCCAATATTTTCGTCATACAACACATTATCAACCCCCTGAGATGACAATTCAGGATACATTTGTTGCATAAATGACCCATAATGAACATCATTATTGCTTGGCACCCCCACAAATTGCATGTTATTGACTAGATTGTACTGAACCTCGGGACAAGCTGTCTTCTGTTCAGAGAAACCATAGCTGGTATTGTAGACTTCAGAATTAACCATTTGCTGCATCTCAAACGGGTTGTATTGAAGATAATTCATTCCTGTATTCGCTCCCATGCTGTTAGTCTGATGTTGCATCATCTCGATCATCGAGTCAATAACATCAATCTTACTACTCAGATCACTCGAAAACTCCCTCAAATGATTCTCGGAAATATCGTTTAAAAACTCGACAGACATGTAGTTATTAGGTTCCATGTTGGATTCTTGTAACTTGGACAACTCTTCCTCCATTTTCTTGCTTCGATCTTTCAGATAGTCGGCTAAACCTACAACCTTGTTTTCGCAATTCTTCTTCTTGTTTCGGTGAAAGTCGATTATTCTCTTCACTTCACCCATGTTTTCCGGCCAAACCAACGGCTCCTGTGAACAATCTTTAGGACCATATACGATCATACATGCACTCACGTCACATAATGTTGTAAACTCTTTTATCTTTTTCACCAGACCATCTTTTCTTTTCTTGAATGTTAAATGGCGAGACTTTTCTTTAGTGATATATTCCATCTTCAGTTTAGCTCGTCCCATGTCGAATCTGTCATATTAACAAGAGTAATGATTATTAAAAAATTGTCTCAAAATTAAAAGAAATATTTGATATATTAGGTATAATTTCACATATTCTTAGGATTTATATACCAGATAAAAATTAAAACACGTTAGAAGAAAAAGGGGACAACTACGTAGATCTTACGTAGTTCTGATCTATTACAATGAAACAACCATGAAAACTTATCAATATATGCATGTCCAACATAAATAATAGCAGAAGGATTAAAATTTTGTTGATTTACATTAGAAGCAACCATTTATCTTACAAAAACTCTCAATTTCAGTGCATTTCAAATCAGAACTATTAAGTTCTTTAATTTGCTTTTTTTTAGTTCGAAAGTTTAATTGGCTTTTTTTTAGTTCGAAAGTTTAATTGGCTTAACTTCAATATAAAGTATAAACTTAACAATATATAGCGTAATAAACATAACTCAAAGATGCTTCATAATTAATCAATAAGAGAACCTTAACCGTTAAATAATAACAGTGTAATAAAGCAAAAGCAATGCATAATCAAAATATTATATTCTAAATAAAGCAGCATAATAATTGAAGAAAATAATACCTAAAATTACTTCTTTTAAGTTCTTCTTGAGAAGAAAACAAACGTAAAACCCTTTAAAGAAGACTGATTAATTAACTCACTTATTTTGGAAGAGCGAGTCTATAATATAAATATTAATACTGTCTTTGTGTGATAAATGTAAAATATTAGAATTGATTACTACATTATAATAAGATTATTTCCTTGTATGTTTCATATATTTAAAAGGAAATTACGCGTAATATTAATATTCTAGCGATGTCAAGGATTCTGAATTAAGTGGTAAACTGGATTTTTTTTAGTAACAATCTGTTCAAAAATCAAGCCTTATCCAACTCATAATATAAATTGTCTTACAAAGTGAATAATTTATATGCCTAATTACCGGCATTTTTCTTTTGCATCCTTATCTTTCGCTCATTGTTTGGGAAATATCATGATTGATTTCTAATTGCGGGTTAAAGTAATCCTAAACTTAGCGAGACAAAGAAAACAATTGACTGCAATAATGCTGTTTTCCAGCAGGGGGAAAACTGCACAAATGACCCGGGAAAAATCGCTGGATCTTAATTCCGTCCCGGAGGTAGATATAACTTGTGAGGTAAGCGCTTTACGAGTAGGTTCGACTTCTGGCTCTGCCGCTATGGTAGTATTCTCGGAAATCGAAGCGGATAAACACTTGAATGATCGGGAAATCGTGTTTGAGAGTATAAAGGAGAGTCCTTTTGAGATAGTTTTTAGTAAGAAAACGAAAAAACGTGAGACAAGTTATAAAAAACTCACACTTGCTAGACGAGAGCGCGCGCGGCAAACGAAACAATATTGGAAGGCTAGAAGCGCGGAACTTAAATGCGCAAATAAGGGAAAACCCACCGAGTGTTCTAAATGATTATTAAGACTTGGAATACAAGGAGTTTCGACTCAACCCATAAGAGACGAGGAGTAGTTGTTATTCTTGGTATTTTGGAGACGAAAAGTAACACCGTTCGAGTGGATTTGTTCATGAATAGTATGCTTAGAGGATGGAAGAGTGTAAATAACTTTGATCTTGTTGAACATGGGAGAATTCTTGTCGTTTGGGACTCGGGTAAGGTGGAAGTGGAGGTTATTGAGAGAACATCACAAGCAATTCACTGCAAAATTATGTGCAAGGTAACTTCTTTAAACCTTTACACCTCTTTTATATATGGCTTGAATGATAAAGATTTGCGTAGAGATTTGTGGAAAAATCTTAGATTTTGTCACTACTTTTGATGAATCGTGGCTTCTTTTGGGTGATTCTAATAATATTTTAGCTTCAAATGAAAGAATTAGACGAAGAAGTGTTACGATTGGTGATTTTGAGGAATTTGCGGATTGTTGTAATTCTTTGGACTTGAAGATATTCAATACACCGGTAGTTCTTTACTTGGGATAATAATCATGTCCTAAGCAAGATAGATCGGGCTTTGGGTAATCGGAAATTAGATGAATTCGATCAATATATTCAAGCGGAGTTCTTAATCAAGTGCGTTCGACCATTCGCCTTGTGTGGTAAATATTTTCTTACGAAATGTAAATCGAGTAGTTCCGTTCCGTTTTTTTAATATGTGGGTGGAGCATAATAATTATAATATAATGGTGGAAAATAGATGGAATAAGACCGTTGTCTCGGGTACTAAACAATACATCCTTTGCCAAAAATTTAAGGCTTTAAAATTTGATTTGCGGAAGCTTAATAAAGAACACTTTTCTCATATTTCCGCAAGAGCCAAGAAAGCTGAGGATTTTGAAAAGGCCGAGGTAACTTTCCAACAAAACTTAAATAGTGATTATAGCTTTGATGTTTTAGTTGGGCTTCGGAATAGTGCGAGACTTCTTGAGAAAGCCCCGATTAGCTTTCTTTAACAAAAAGTTAAGCTTGGCTATACTATTAAAAGTGATAGATGCTCAAACTTATTTCATGGGTTTATGAAAAGTAAACAAAGGAGGATATTTATTCCTAATATTATTTGTGCTAATGGATAATTATAGAATTCATGTACCCAAGTGTATGAAGAGTTTATTAATCGTTTTCAAGCTTTATTGGGAACAAAGGAAACATCATCTCATATTGAATCTGGTGTTTTTAATTGGGGGAGTGTACTTTCACAAGAGAAAGGTGTTGAGTTGTGTAGAAATATTATCGAGAGTGAGATAAAGGAGACTATTTTTAGAATAGCAAATGATAAAGCTCCCAGATCCGATGGATTTTTGTCTCTTTTCTTTAAGTGTTCGTGGGATATTATTGGAGAAGACGTTTTATTAGCGGTACGTGAATTCTTCACTTCTGGATTTTTACTTCGTCATTAAATACTACGATAAACTATTTAATTCCCAAGATAGATATTCTGACGTGTTTAGATCATTTCGACCTATTTCTTGTTGTAACGTGGTGTATAAGGCGATTACTATGATAATGGCAGATCGACTTAAACCGATGCTAAATAGTTTAATTGATAAATCTCAAAATGCATTTGTGAAGGAAAGATCTATGATTGAGAATATACACCTCATGCAAGAGCTTTTAAGGGGGTACAACAATAAAAGTAGCTCCTCGAGATGCACTACTAAGATCGATTTTTAAAAGGCGTATGATTCGATCTATTAGGAATTCCTTCATGAGATATTAAAGGGATTAAATTTTCCTGAAAAAATTGTGAATTGAATAATGACTTGTGTTTCATCTCCTTTTTATTTGGTGGCTATTAATGGAGAAATTCATTGTTATTTTAAAGGCGAAACAGGAGTAAGACAAGGTGACCCTATTTTCCCTTATCCTTTTATCCTTTGTCTTGAATACTTCTCTAGACTTTTAAAGATAAATACGAGTATTGATTTTAAGTATCATCCTAAATGTGAGAAACAAAAGATCACACATCTACACTTTGCGGGTGATTTAATGCTACTTTCAAAAGGAGACAAGAAATCGATAAATTCTTATGGATAGCTTGAATAGTTTTGGGGCTTGTTCGGGACTTCGATTAAATGTTGAAAAGTCTAATATTTATTATATTGGGGTATCTAATTATGATAATGAAAATGGTGTGGCACCTACACTCTTGGAAAGAGGTGTCATTCCTTTTCGTTATCTTGGGGTCCCACTTGGCTCCTCCGTTTTACTTTCAAGAGATTATAAACCTCTTTTTGGTAAGTTGGAAGGTTATGTGAGGTCTTGGAGAGCTTCTTCTATTTCTTTTGCGGTGAGGTTGGAATTAATTAGATCAGTTCTCCAAGGAGTTATTTGTTTTTGGATTTCTATTTTTCCGATTTCGATTGGTGTTCGAGATCGTGTGATTAGCATATGCCGGAATTTTATTGGGAAAATAAATCTCCTCAAGTTAGTTGGAGTAAGATTTGTATAGTAAAAGATGAATGGGGAATTGGGTTAAAAAATTTAGAAGAATGGAACAAAACATTATTATTAAAAATGCTTTAGAAAATTGTGAAAAATAAAGATTCACTTTGGATTAAATAAAACATGGAGAATATTTTCAAACTTGTGGATTTTCGGACTGGAAAACGAGAAAGGGTGATTCTCCTTTATCGAAAAATGTTTGGGAGTTAAAAGGATGTTATTTATGGGTCCTTAGGAATGGAAGGTTGGGAGAGTATTTTGGTTTTTGTGGGTTTCCTCGAGAAATGCGAGACACATTAAACTTGGGATATCAAGTATGAAATTTTATTCTTTACATACAAACCTTATGATTTATTCTGCCGAAAATATTATATTAAACCTTGGGCGAATATTGTTTAGGACTCGTAATATTTTCTAAGCATGCAATTATTGTGTGGATGACTTTTCAAGAGAGGCTTAAGCCTAAAGATCGTATTACTTATTTGGAGTTGAATCCTTTTTGTAATTTATGTGGAAAAGATTTTAAGTCAAACAAGCATCTCTTTTTTAAAATGTACTTATTCGAGGTCTATTTGTTTTAAGACAAAGTTTTGGATAGGATTGAAAAATGAGATAAACACGCTCCTAAATGCGCTTTAAATGACTCAAAAACTTAAAACTAGAAAATATTAAAAGAAAAAAGCATGAAAAATTAGTTTTGAAGCTACTGTGTATCTAAAAAGCGAAAAATCACCTAACCATGAGAGGTGATTCTTCAGCTAGTATCTAGAAAGTTAAGTGATGCAATTATTTTCCTTGTTCCTCATCGTTCGTCTTTAGATAATAATAAAGAAATTAGCTTGTATTAGTAATAGTATGAAATAGTCGTTTTTAACTTCTTAGTTATTTTCTTTAGTGCGTTTGGAAGTGCTTTTTTGGAGAAGCACTTAAAAGTGTTTTTAGTATTTTAAGAGTTTTTTTTGACTTTGAAAAGCACTTTTATGAAAAGCACCTATTAGGTGCTTCTTTAAAAAAGCACTTAAAATAATTTTAGATTTCAAAATTAATATTTTTTAAAATTTTGAATTTTATTCTAAAAACGCTTTTTTACTCTAAAATAAGCACTTCCAAACAGACCCTTAGCCTTTTGGCTTAGATAGGTAACTCTTCTAACCCAAAAAAAAAAAAAAAATCATTTGACACTTTTTTTTATTTTTTAGTTTATTTAAAATTGTGGGTCATTTCCTACTTCTATTTGATTTTTGTTTTTTATTTAAAAATATTTTTACATTTCACCGCTCATAAGAAGTCGTGGCATTTTTCAAAATGAATATTTTCCCTTTCACAGTTGGATCACCCTCACCCTTAATGTAAAAATGATAACCTTTTTTATATATTATTTTATTTTGGTAAGAAAATTATTACCAAACCAAATAAAGAAAATGTTAATTGCATTATTAGTCCCTATGTTGTGCAAAACAGTCAAACACACCCGTGTTTTAAGTAGATTTTAAGTAGATGTGCCTGTGGTATACATTCATTACCGATGTTGTACAACAAAATCTATAAGCAAAAGTCAAACAAAATCACTAAACATAATCTATTTTGAGTATTTGTTGCTTCTGTTCAGGATTATAATAAGAGTAAATGACACTTTTGCCCCCTGGGTTTATACGCGATTGACAGGTTGCCCCCTAACTCTTAAAATGCGCCTCGATGCCCCCTAAGATTTAGTTTTGTGACCCGTTACCCCCTACTGCGTGTTCCGTCCATTTTTACCGTTAAATGTGACGTGGCATTTCCATGTCACAATTTTTTTTTTAATCCAGATGTCAATTAATTATTTAATTAATTTAAACCAAGGGCAAAAATGAAATTTCATTAATAGGTTTTATAATATTAAATATAATTAATAAAATAACACCCCCCACCCCCAACCCCACCGCACCCCCTACCCCCCCCCCCCCTCCCCCCTCCCCTTCTTCTTCTTCCCCTTCTTCTTCCCCGATGACCTACCTGCAACTCCTTTTCTTTAAAAAAAAAAAAAATCAAGCAAACTTTAACAATATTTTCTTATCCAAAAGCAAGGAATTAGCAAATAAAAGTGAACAATTACATAATTGGAGGCTAATCACAATCTCCATAGGCGAGTGTTCATGGGTATTAATTTTTTTATTAACGGCCAAAGGGGTAATGGTCCATACAGAAAAGCACAACAACAAGTAGTATCGAACATAGGAGCATCGAAATTGGACCAAAAACCCCAGCTCCAACTGAAAATCCTAAATAGAAAAACCGATTTCCTACTATTCTTAGGACTTGGGCTTTGCACATTAGCTTCAATATGTCCTTCTGTGGCTGGTGGAAACTGTTACTTACTTTGCAAATAACTCGAGTTGATTCAAGGTGGAATAGCATTGCTAGGAAGAATATTATTATCACCATCACAGTTTTCAAATCCACCATGACTTGAAAAAAGACCGGGGCTATGTATAAACATAGTATAAGTGATGAAATAACTATCGATGATGATTCGTAGGTATAAATTTTTAATTAACAGGAATCACATATACATTCCTTTATAAATGTTCTGCGTTATTGCAATTTGGATGAATCTCTTCAAGGAGAAGCTAGTCTTGTTTGTGATCAAGCTTTGGAGCGTCATTTCAAAGCAAAAGAACTTGACTATATGAGTTACATTGTGTTGCGTATGTTTGAGAACCTTGAGGTTGGTATTTTTACTTCCATATTTACCCTTTTAAAGTTAATTGCACTATAGGTCCCTATAGTCACTTCAATCTATCAATGGAGAACTTCGTTAATTTGTGCAGGTGCCTTTGGAAGACCCAAATAGATTTCGCATTGACTTGACATTTAGCCGGGGTGCAGATTTATCTCCCTTGGAGGTATATAACTTTAAATGAGGCGGGTTCGCACATTCCTTTTCTTCACTGTGTTTGCTTGATTTGCAAATGAAATTAAACATTGTTAGTTGTTAAAGAATGCTTAAAATGAGGAATAGATTTGCAAATGAAATTAAACATTGTTAAAGTTTGCTTGATTTTTTTTTTTTTTTTTTTAAAGAAAAGGAGTTGCAGGTAGGTCATCGGGGAAGAAGAAGAAGGGAAGGGGGGGGGGTAGGGGGTGCGATGGGGGTGGGGGTGGGGGTGGAGGGTGTTGTCCAGACACCCGTCAGGGTTTCAGGATTAGCTTACTAGCCAAGATTCTTCTTCTAAGAGATCAAGATAAGCTTCTGGTGGAAGCTATCCTTTGAAAAATAATTATCTCGTTTCTTCTAGGTCCAACTACCGGTTGTCAGTGGTCTTCTTAGAGCTTGCTTGTTTCAGCTTTTGATTGATTTGTGATAGGGTTCTTCATCCATACGAGATGGGAATCCAGGAATTTTTTGATTGTGAAAATTCTAAAAAATTGTGAACTTTGAAGTTAAACTGTATTTACATCATCACTGTCTAAAAATTCATTTGATTTTTATAATGACTGCATTTAGGACTTGTGGGACTAGTTTTCCTAAAAGAAAATTTGACATATTTGCATGGCATATAAATCTGAGGTTTGTGGGCTATGCAGGTTACACTTCCCCCTTCCCTCCTGCATCTACCTATGACACTGTGGTTCATAATACAATGTTGTCGAAATTTAAGATAGGGGTATAAATAGATTATGAGAAAATGACACTTAGGGTCTTGACCACACCCCCCTCTTCGAGTTAGCACCCCCACCTAGAGCCTCTTCTTACTAAAGACCTCAGAAACTTTTTAACACATGAACCCCAAAACCCCTGTTACCTTTCTACCCTTTTAGACTTATATATATACTAAATATTCTATTACAAATCTTAAAAAATCATTCCCGTGAAAAACACTCTCTCTCTTCCCTTGACCTACTTTCTCTCTCTCTCTCTCTCTCTCTCTCTCTCAGAAAACCAAACCCGCCACCACCACCTCTTCGCTGCTTCCCTCATCAAGTCCGGCGAAGCACCACCGCCACTGCACAGAAACATAGCTCCGAAGCACTGAAGCACCACCGCCGGAGCTCCCTTCTTCTACAGTAATGGAAGCTCGAACACTCCATTTCGCGAACTCTCTCCGGCAAGATCCAACACAGCAGGAGCAAGATGGATTCGCCGCCTATGCTTCACGAACGAAGCACCGCCATGGATTCCTCTGCCGAGATCCGTTCGCGAAGAAGAAAAAGGAGTAGCAACAAGAGTCTTCTGTCCAGATCTGTTCGCGAAGAAGAATCGAAGGTCGAGATCCGAGCACCACCACCGCTAAGCTCGAGAAGCTTCATGCAGCAAATGGCTTCTTGACCAGATGTACAGGCTCCGTTCGTCAACATCGGAGCTGCTCCTCCATCGCCGAGCTCGAGAAGAAGATGCGAAGTTGCTGTGGAGTGGAGTTGCTGTTCGTGGCTCGCCGGAGAGAGATGAGGCTCGACGAACAGGCGAACTGGGTTGCAGGTCAGTTTGCTGTGGAGTGGAGTTGTTCGTGGCTCGCCAGAGAGAGATGTGGCTCGACGAACAGGCGAACAGGTGTAGTAGTTTCGATTTGCAGTGGTGGTGTAGCATCTCGGCGATGAGAAGGCGCTGGCGAGTAGTTCAGTTTTTTTTTTCTTTTCTCGCGTACACAGTACGCTGTATTTTTGTTTTTTTTTTCTTTTTTCAGATCTGGTCAACCTTGTAATTAGTTTAGGTTTTTTTTTTATCTATTGTAAATGGTTTAAATTTTGAATAGAAATGTTATTAAATAGATACACATGATTTTTATAGAGTATTTATTTAATTTCAAAGAGTACTCTCAATATTTTATAGAGTACTCTCTATATTTTATAGAGTACTCTCTCTATTTCATAGAGTACTCCGACTATTTTTATAGAGTATTCTAGGAAGAATATTATTATCACCATCACAGTTTTCAAATCCACCATGACTTGAAAAAAGACGGGCACAGCTATGTATAAACATAGTATAAGTGATGAAATAACTATCGATGATGATTCGTAGGTATAAATTTTTAATTAACAGGAATCACATATACATTCCTTTATAAATGTTCTGCGTTATTGCAATTTGGATGAATCTCTTCAAGGAGAAGCTAGTCTTGTTTGTGATCAAGCTTTGGAGCGTCTTTTCAAAGCAAAAGAACTTGACTATATGAGTTACATTGTGTTGCGTATGTTTGAGAACCTTGAGGTTGGTATTTTTACTTCCATATTTACCCTTTTAAAGTTAATTGCACTATAGGTCCCTATAGTCACTTCAATCTATCAATGGAGAACTTCGTTAATTTGTGCAGGTGCCTTTGGAAGACCCAAATAGATTTCGCATTGACTTGACATTTAGCCGGGGTGCAGATTTATCTCCCTTGGAGGTATATAACTTTAAATGAGGCGGGTTCGCACATTCCTTTTCTTCACTGTGTTTGCTTGATTTGCAAATGAAATTAAACATTGTTAAAGTTGTTAAAGAATGCTTAAAATGAAGAATAGATTTGCAAATGATATTAAACATTGTTAAAGTTGTTAAAGAATGATTAAAATGAGGAATAGATTTGCAAATGAAATTAAACATTGTTAAAGTTTGCTTGATTTTTTTTTTTTTTTTAATTTTAAGAAAAGGAGTTGCAGGTAGGTCATCGGGGAAGAAGAAGGGGAAGAAGAAGAAGGGGAGGGGGGGGGGGGGGTAGGGGGTGCGATGGGGTGGGGGTAGGGGGTGTTATTTTATTAATTATATTTAATATTATAAAACCTATTAATGAAATTTCATTTTTGCCCTTGGTTTAAATTAATTAAATAATTAATTGACATCTGGATTAAAAAAAAAAAAATTGTGACATGGAAATGCCACGTCACATTTAACGGTAAAAATGGACGGAAGACGCAGTAGGGGGTAACGGGTCACAAAACTAAATCTTAGGGGACATCGAGGCGCATTTTAAGAGTTAGGGGGCAACCTGTCAATCGCGTATAAACCCAGGGGCAAAAGTGTTATTTACTTTTATAATAATATCAAAGTATGAAGAATGTACAAAAAGATCAATCATATTACCATGAACCTGCACATTATCTCAACTTCGGACAACATCACTAGGTTATTGTTAATTTCTAGTATCGTCCACCAAACAAGGTGACAAAGATGAATCATATAAACAAAAAGACAATTAATGTAGAAAGACGTATAAGACTATAAGTCATAGATATAAAAGTGCATTGTCCTTCATTTGAGGGAGTCTCTTTCATCTGAGGGAGTCTCTGAGGGATATCACTCAGCATCCTATCTCTTGTTGGGTTATCACCTCCATCTCCCTTGCACAAGATGCAGCTAATTGTGCACAGAAACTGGAACTACATAAGTCATCAAATTACTATTATAATTCAAAGCTAGGATAAAGCAAGTAAAAATCGAAAGATAAAGTGCACAATTAATTAATGAATGTGAAAGTAATATAAGTACCTCAACAATACACAATCATATATTGAAATGTCATGATCAACAACCTTGTACTCCAACATGAACAATTTCTTGAAGATAATCTCCTCCTCTTCTTCTGAATATTACTGTTATATCCTGCACATCATATTTGATCAAGATCCACTTTCTAGGTACTAAATTACGGGTGTTAAGTTAAAACTACTTACCAAATGAACCAGAGTAGCTAATTCCAGCATTGAAACTACCAGAGGGAGAAATTCTCCCTTTGACTGAAATATTCCACAATCTGTAGTTAAATGCAAATAAAAATTTCAGACAAGTTGATGAAACATGAGTTAGCTATCGAATTTTACTGATGAAATGATCGAATTTAACTAAACGAACGATGATCTACAAAAAGAATTAAATGTAAATACCATCAAATCTATTATAGATTATATAGTATTAGTTTCCTATCGCAATCCTACTATAAATTTAGTTGTATATTCTTCATCTGAATTTTGTCGGAAAACTAGGGCTTCGGTCAGCCCCAGGATCTAATTCATTAAACAAAGTCGAAATCTTTTTAGCTAAATTCTATTAACTAGAGCTCCTTTACTATGACTACTCAGATTACCTCAATTTAAGAACCATAACTACATAGTATTACACATACATAATACAGAACAGTAGAATTTAGAATAATTACAATGAAAATGATATCACCTCATCGAAATTACAAATACCGGCTAATTCAAAATTCTGTAAATCATTTGAAACATTATACGATCATACACCAAATCTCTTTTAGCTAAATTTCTGAGGAAAAAAAACCAATTTACTAAATTGAATTAAAGCCAACCCCAATTAAATTTAACTCATACCAATATTTTTTTTAACAAACAAATCAACTAAAAATTTTATACCCATCAAAATTATTGAAAAAATTTAAAACTTTTGAATCAGATTGATAAAAGCTTTAAAAGGCATATCCTAAATATCATCATTTAAATAATTAAACATAATTTACTAATTATTATTTGATTAAAACTGAATTGAAAAAGAAGAGACGATTTACCAAGGAAGATACGACACGAGAAAAAGAGAAAAGAGTCTACCTTCAGTGTAGATCTTCTAGCTCTTAAACTTTGTACAGAGATTTCAGATCACTACCACTAGATTATTTATGTATCTGACTAAAATACCTTGCTCATAGGAGGTGTTGACACGTGAACTTGAATAGCCACGTTGCTTAATGGAGGTGTTAACACGTGAAGAAGAATAGTTACGTTCCTTATACGAGTCTACCAGGTGTTAACACGTAAACAAGAATAGTAGTTACGTTCCTTATACGAGGTGTTAACACGTAAACAAGAATAGTAGTTACGTTCCTTATACGAGGTGTTAACACGTAAACAAGAATAGCCGAGTATTGAAATTTGTAACATACCACCAGGTGTATGTAGACATATAGGAGGAGGAGTTGACACGTAAACACGAGTAGCTAGTGCGTAAGATATCTAAAAAGAAAAATAATACGAAAAAACTCGTGAATAAACTATTTGATAGTGAAAAAAATTATTTAATATTTAAAAGCTTGTTGTTTGATGGATATATTAATTTAAAATTATCGATATATATATAAAAAGAGTAAATACTATTTTTGCCTCTTAGGTTTATACCCGATTGACAGGTTGCCCCCTAAATCTTAAAATGCGCTTTCTTGCCCCCTACGATTTACTTTTGTGCCCCGTTACCCCTTGGTCGTGTTTTCCGTCTATTTTTGCCGTTAACTCTGACGTGGCATTTCCATGTCACCTTTTTTCTTTTTTTTTAATCCTAATTCTAATTAATCATTTAATTAAGTAAAACCAAGGGCAAAATAAGTTTTTGATAATAATTTTAATATTATTAATAAAAATTATAACCCCCCACCGAGACACCCCTACCCCCCCTCCCCCCCTCTCTTCTCCTTCTTCTTCTTCTTCCCGACCTGGTTCTTCTAAAAACAAAATTGAAATCTCAGTTGACGTTAGGAGCTTTGGAGCAGACCCTTTAAACATGCCGGAGCTTCCAGCTTCCATTGCCGGTGAGATGGCTCAAAGCTTTCACCGGAGATGTGCAGCAGCATCAACGCTCTTTCCATGGAAGGCTTCGAGCTCCGTTTTCAGGTGATGATGATGCGAAGCCCAATTCGAGCAACAACAGATCTACTCCATTCGTGAGCAGATCTACTCCGTCTGTGAGCACAATTCCTTAATCAAGCCCAGACGATTTTCATATGCAGATGAGTTGAGCTCTAGGCAAAGCAACGAGATCCATCAACTGTGCCAGATTAATTATTAATTCTACAATTCAATAACTAAGAAAAATAAATAAGCGGCTAGGAGACTTATGCTTTGAAGAAACCTGAAAATGAGATTCTGCAAACGTCAAATTAACAACAATAATTAATAAATATATATAAATAAAAAAGATAAATATACACAAAAATATATGTAAAGGGGAGAAGAGCGGAAGTACGATTGGTTGGGTCATTATCCTCTGCACTTTAGTGCTCGCCATGGCTGCTGATCCTTCCTCTGCAACAAAATCTTCTGCTTTTGGTTGGAATCGATAGAGAATAGCGATAAATCCTAGTTTTTTTGGTCATTCAATCAATTTTTTTTTGACATTAATGCCGATCCTTTATGTAAGAGTTGTCAAAGCCAAAGAGTTGCCACAAAAAGATGGAGATGATGGTAATCCTGGTCCTTTTGTTGAAGTTAAGTTAGCTAGTTTCAATGGACATTAATACTCGAGCTAAGATGCAAGAACTAGATAAGAGACACGCATCAACTCTGGAAGCTATTAATTCTAAAATGATGTTGATCGATGACGATTTGTGTGCTAATGGAGATCATGATACTAGCGCTAAATCGATAAAATCAGTTGATATAGCAGCAAAATGAACATTCAAAATAGTTATGGAGCTCTTTCTGCTATACCTGAGGAGGAAAATGGACGTATTCGAGCCACTAATTTAATTAAAAATACATTTGGAATGGTTCTGAAAACTTCGGGGGCTGAATCGTAATTTTGAAAACTTCGGGGTTGATTTGATATATTTGAAGAATAAAGGATCTGCTTATGTCTCAGGGCAACCCATGCATATTATGATAATTCAGTTGCCTCTACTTCGCTTCCAAGAAACTATAGTACCGATGTCCATAAAAAATCAACTCAAGAGCTGCTCTTATGTATAGCACTAAGAAGAGCATATCAAGCACAACTATTTGAGTTAACAAAATCTCGGGGACCTGTGGTGCAATTTTTCAAGGTTTTTGGGGTATCAGTCCATCGACAAGGACCGCTGCTTTGAGCCCTTATAACTCAGGGTCTATTTTGAAAATTATCAAAAATTTGGGGGTTTATCATATATATCATATTATTCTAAAATTCACTACTGCAGAGAGTCTTTTCGAAGCATTGTTTCTGAGAGTTTGAGAGTTATGTTTTGGGGTCTAATTCTCTAAGGACCAAACCTCAAAGTCTTCAACTTAAAGGGAGCTGAAATATGGACTTTGATCACAGCTTTATCTACGCTCGATTCTCCTCTATTTTTACTTCAAAATTCGGAGGCTACAGCTATATCATATATATTCGATGCTAATTGTTTAAATTAATAACCTATCTAGATGCAACACTATATTTGTTAAAACAATCTAAAACAACATTAAAATTATCTCTATAGGCTTTTAAGAAAAACAAGGAACATAATAATGCTTCTTGATATGATCCATGTTAACAGAGCTAGTAATTGCAGGGATTTGATATATCTCCTTAGTGTAATTAACTAGATTTGGATACTCGTGTATACTCGTGTACTAAACATTTCGAGAAAAACTCTAATCCTGAATGGAACCAAGTTTTTGCATTCTTGAAAGATAGGATTCAATCGAATGTTTTTGAAGTTTTAGTAAGGGGTAAAGCTAGAAATGGTAACGATGATTTGATTGGGATGGTTGTGTTTGATGTTAGCGAGATTCCAAGCATTCTTGATTTTTTTTAGAAGAACTAGACGGGAATAAGAAGAAGGGGTAGGGGTGTCTCGGTGGGGGTGGGGTGGGGGAGGGGAGAGGGGGGGGGGTTTATTATTTTTATTAATAATATTAAAACTATTAATGAAAAACCTTTTTTACCCTTGGATTAAGTTAATTAAATGATTAATTAGAATTAGAATTAAAAAGAAAGTGACATGGAAATGCCACGTCAGAGTTAACGGCAAAAATGGACGGAAAACACGACCAGGGGGTAACGGGGCACAAAAGTAAATCTTAGGGGGCAAGAAGGCGCATTTTAAGACTTAGGGGGCAACCTGTCAATCGGGTATAAACCCAGGGGCAAAAATGATATTGACTCATATAAAAAAAGCAAAATCAAAATAGATTATTATCCCAAAAGTCTTAAAGACACCATCCTAAGATTGGATGAATTACTTTTTTTACTAAAGTCCATAATAAAAAAAATTAACACTGCATTTCAATATCCCAATTACTATCCTACCCTTTTTTGTTTTTTATTGTATATATAAAACTTTTTGTCAAAAAATAATTAAAGGTTAAATACTCTCCCTCTTAGCTCTAGGGTTTGCTGCAACGACGGTGGCAAGCTTTTCGAAGCTTTTCAAATCCCGACGACCTGTTGTAAACTCCCCGGTGAAGAAGAAGCGGCCGGTGAAGGCTGAGAAGAATCATCGTCGTCTTCGTCTTCCAAAATCGACCCAAACAAGAAGCTTAATCCATCATCATCATCATTGACCCAAATCGACTCCGCGACCTCCATTTCCGTTTTTCACAGCGACACCGCCTTTTTGCTGTGACAATCACGGGCTGGAGTCGTCAGATCTTGCGCCGGAGAAGACGAAGCTCGTGATTTAAGGGTTTTTCGGCGGATCTACTCGCTGCCCTCCGTGAAGAGATCTTCTATGGCATCAAGGTGGTGGTTCGAGGTGGTGGTTCGGTAGGGAGGGAGGATGTGGTGAGATGTAATTCAAGGAAATCTCAAGAATAAAAAATTTCAAGAGGCAATCATATTCATTAAGGAAATGAAACAACTTGGGTTTTCAGTGGCTCCAGCTACTTACAAAATGTTACTTAAAATAAATTACTTGTGGTGATGTTGATGGAGATAATGTGCTTAATATGATTCAACAGATTTTTTGACTTCAAATCATGATGATGAATGTTTACTGAGTGTTTGATAATATATCAAATCGTCAAGGAATGATTTGCAAAACCACCAATCAAAGTATGATGACAGTGCAAGAAATAGCAGGTGATTGGAGGTTTGAGGAAGTATTCAAGTGAGGTATTGTTTTGAGGTGTTAGTCTCAATTTTCACTGCTTACACTATACATATATACTCAATTTTCAGATGTAATAGTTTGACTAATAAAGATTGTAGACTAATTTGTGAATTTTAGCATTTCTTTTGTAATTTTTTTTTCCAGATATAATAGTATGGGTCAACTAATCAATTTCTCAATGAATGCTAAGTAAAAATCTCAAAAACTCATTGAAATTTTTTGCATACTCAGTAAATTTAATGAGTATGCTTAGTAAAATTACTAAGCAAACGAGAATGCTTTGTAAAGTTACTGAGCTTACGAGCATACTCAGTAAAACGACTCAATAAAAAAAATCGAATGCTTAGTAATTTTTTCGATACTCGGTACTTTTTTCGATGCTCAGTAACTTTTTCCATACTCAATACTCCATGCTCAGTAACTTTTTCCATGTTCAAAACTAATTACGGAGGTGCTCGGTAGTTGTGGTCGGAGCTGGAAATTATTGATAGTTAATGAAGGATGAGAGAGAAAAAATGATAAAGGAGGAAAGAGATGAATGGTAATGGAGGAGAGAGAAGAATCTATTTTTTTTTCTTATATATAGTATAATGGTAGTAATGTCTTAGAGGCCTCTATAGAGGAGAGAAAATCAGTGGGTTCCTTTGTGGCACTAATATGGTCCCCAAGACCTTATAGGTAATTCACCCAAATAAGAACAATAGTTGGTCTAATAGTTTAGTACGAAACTTGTTGGGGCTAGCTCAACTGGCTAGGTACTTGGTTATCCTTCTAGGCGGTACAAGTTCGAACCGTGTCAATGACACCGAGTGCAAAAGTGGCTCTCCCATGTAACAAAAAAAACAGTTTAGTACGACAATGTATTGAAAAAAAATCAAAATTATGTAAAACTTGGTATATATAATCATAATAACTAAAATATTCAATATCTAATATGTATTTCTTTTTTCTCTTCAAGTCAAATTATATAATGTATAATGTATTAATTTTACTTGACTTCATTTTATACCACCGAAACTTTTCAAAATAAATGTGTATATATATATATATATAAAACAAATAAAGAATCCTTAAATGAGCTTTAAACAAACCAAACAAAACAAAACTGAACTCAAGTTTTGAAAATAATTAACAAACCAAGCGCAAGCTTAATAATAAGGCTTATTTCAAACTCAAACCAAGCTCAAAATTACTAAAATATTACCAAACCAAGCCCAAAATAGCTAAAGTTCGGCTTGACTCGCTTCGTTTGTAACCTTACTTTTAACTATAATGATAACACTTATTCAATGAAAAGTGACATATTAAAATAGTTTGGTTTCAATAAATAATACACAGATTAGTTTTTAGGTTGGATAAAGGTGTTCCTAATTGTTTTTGAGAAATAACTTTAGTTGTAGTTTTCGTAATGAAATACATACATGCGTGATATATTGTTTGAGAAAAATCTAGCTTAAAAATGTATTGGGAAAGAGAGGAAATATATTGGTCAAATAAGGCACGACAGCAGTGGATTCATTATGGAGACAAAAACACAAAGTACTTTTTTGCTTAAACAACGAAATGCAGAACTTCTAATAAAATTAATCGAATGAAAGACAAGGACTGTAATAGGATGTAATCAAATAATGATATTGAAACAAAATTTTCAGATTTTTATAGGAACTTATTCACTGAATTGGGTGGTCCTGATATGTAAGAAGCTGTCAAATACATTGCCCGAACTGTTACGGCTGAAATGAACGACAACATCACCAGAATCCCTGTCATATAGGGAGTTCGGAAAGCTCTTTTTGATATGGGCCCAGGGAAGGAACCTAGACCGGATGGACTTAACGACAAATTTTATCAGGAATACTGGGACATTATCAAGGAAGATGTATTATGGATGGACTTTATAAACAACATTTCTTTGGATAGTCTTAATGAAACCCTTATCACTCTTATACCCAAAGGAGAATTACAAGAAGGCATGGGTATTACCGGCCCATTTTATGCGTGAACGTTGGATACAAAATTATTTCTAAAATTCTAGCACACGGGTTACATGAACTAATGCAGATATTGACCGCTCCCACCCAAACAACGTTTATTAAAAGAAGAGCAAATCATTGTGCAAGAAGAAGAATATGGCCAAAGTTTATGACCAGGTAAGGTGGAAATTTGTTATTATCGTACTAACAAGAATGGTTTTCAACCATGTCTGGGTACAGTGGATTCTGAATGTCATATCGATCGTATATTTTCAAATTAATATAAATGGAGAAAGGTTGCCCGCTTTCATCCCAGGTAAAGGTTTAATACAGAGTGATCCTCGTTCTCTACTTCTCTTTTCTCTTATGAAGGAAGATCGTATTAGCCTTATTGGACATAAAATTACGGAGAGGACTATTAAAGGGGTACAAATCTCTAAGAATTGCCTGATAATTTCTCACTTGTTATTTACTCGTTGTTTTTTCTCACTCTTGAGGGAACAAAAATAAATGAATTCCTCAAATGTATTAAAACTTGTTGCTCAAGCTCAGGTCAACGGGTCAACTTTGCCAAATCTTCAGTCTGTTTTAGCAAGGGAACCCCAGATAACATCAAGAAGTACACTATTGACTTTATTCATATAAAAGAAACGAATGACTTGAGAAAGTACTTAGGAATCCCGTTATGTCACAAACGATCAAAGATTGAAACATTGACGTGGATACAGATAAAGTCTTCTCCAAAGCGCAAGATGGATGGCCAAGCTAATTTTGGAGGATAGGAAGGAAATCCTTATTAAAGCGGTGGCGATACCGGCTATGCTATGTCTATATTCTCATTTCAGATCACTTTTTGTAGGAAGCTGACCTCTATCATTGCAAAATTTTGGTGGAACACCCACGAAAGACGTAAGATTCATTGAGATCGCATGAGAGAAAAGGACACTCGCTAAAGTCGGGATGAGATTTAGAGATTTGAAGAAAATGAATACAACATTGCTTGTCACATGCATGGCACAATTTACAGAATCCAAATTCCTTAGCGACCAAAGTACTTAAAGGAATATACCACATGAAGGTGGATTTTTTAGATAAAAAACTGAAACCGAGTAGATCATGGTCATGGGGGAGTCTCTTAGAATGGAGGGGCTTACTATTTCAGGAAGGGATCATCCAAATTAAGAATGGAAAAAGCACTAATATCTGGGAGCACCAGTGGTTAAGATCAGGATGCATTCAGGAAAGACCATCTGTAACAAGCATCAAAACGGTGGATCAACTAATAAAATAAGGGGGAGATGCATGGAACTTAGAAATGGTAGATACGATGTTTTTGGAACCGGTTCGCATCAAGATCAAAAGACTATTAGGAGACAGAGACATGATATGTTCACTTGGCCTCACACCCGATCAAAAGAATACCCGACAAAATCAGGATACCAAATGCTGACTAAGAATGCCATATTTGAACTGGAGCAGTCCTTCGCTCAAGGAAAAATGAATACCCTAGAGTTTGGGAAACTGTGTGTATATAAAGTTTATATTTTTGTTTGGAAAGCGTGCAGGAATATTTTACCTACCAAAAAGCACCTTAAATCTAGACATTGTGTGATTGATAATTGGTGCAACGTAGTGGTGAGATGAACAAGTGGAAACAATTAATCATTTATGAATATTGGTCTAACGTTCTTTTTTAATCATGTATTAATATTTGACAAATCGTTTTTAATATCTTGGAAATATCGTATAGTGCTTAAAGTGTTATAAACTTAGTATATATAGATGATATTTTATTTAACAAATGTTTTGAAGAATCTTTTTCAGATTCGAAACGACATATCGGTGCCAGGATCGGCAATGCCGGTGGTGGCCGTTGGGAAACGGACGCATGACACGTAAGATTATGTACGTTGGACTAAATGAAAAAGTCGTACGGTATTACAATCTGTATGACTGGTATATCGATGCGAGACAAAAATTGGACAATTCTTGGGCTATTAAAGGGAGCTTTGTCAAAGGCAATAACTACCGCTTAAAAATCAATTATTTGATACAAATTCACATCCAACATTAGAGGTCTCAAGCTAACATATTTAATCATTCAAGGTCGATCATTCAACATATCAAATCTAGCCATTCAAGGAGTTAATCAAAGAAGTTTCAAATGTCATCTACTCAAGAGGATTGGTCGTTCCTAGATTGTGATAAAAATCAACACTAAAGAAGAGAAGCGACTACCGTAAGTGTATGGCTTGTCCAAGTAATAATAGGTAAAACGGGTTAATCGTCTCCACAGGGATTGCTAGATATGATTGATGTGTTTAGATATAGAAGTAGAATTAATTGCAATGCGGAATAAAATATAATATAGATAGATTTTTGTTTGGTTTTTAAATGTGAAAAGACAGGACACGAGAAATTAAATGCACTAAAGATTAAAACGGAATGAAAATAAAATATATACTAAAGACTAGACGCAAATATGACAGGTATACTTGAGTCTCGCTAAGGATTCACCTAAGTTCACGTAATTAATGCTTTCGTTAAGGGTAGAATTGGTATTTCTATAATAGTCAGGACTCTAATATTTCCTAACTCCCGTCAGGATAGGCTTAGAAACTATCTTATAGTATTACAAACCCCGTCAGGGGGATTTTAAGTTATGTTCAGATGATTACAAAATTACCCAATTGTCTACACGATTAGTCAAGCCTGGCAGGATCAATGACGCATACCACGCGTTTATTTTTATGTTCAGTAGATAACCCCCCTCCCTCCCGGATGATCACCGCCACTAGTGAATATCCTAATTACTATGATCTATCTCTGATTAGCTAATTCATTGATAGTAAATAAATTCAAAATAAAAATCACTATGTAATACCAAATTAAAATTAAATTAGAAACTAATCCCAAATTGAAACACATTAATTAACTAAATTAGGGTTCATCCCATCACGCGATTCTCAAGTATAAAAGTATTTAGCTTGTATTCGAAATAAAAACTAAAAGGAAATTAAAAAAAATACATAGTTCCTAAAAACGGAAATAAAATGAAGAACCTAATTGCTAGGATGATTCGAGATGTTGTTGAAGAAAGGAGCTTCTTCAGCTTCTGCTCTTGCCTCTGCTTGTTCTCCCTCAGAAAGTTGTAAATGAAATTAAGCGTATCTAATTTTGAGGTCTAAAGAGTCTTTTATAATGTCCAAAACTGATTAGGCCTATAAATGGGCTTAATTAAGTAATTAAGGCCCAAATCTGTTTTGTTAATCTCGCATTTGCTTTACACCACTTAGTAAAATAGACATAACTTTTTCATCATAAGTCCAAATCACCTAATTCCCCTTCTCAAATTTTGCTAACTCATAGGTGCATCTTTCTCATTTGAATCACTAGGTCTGAATCTGCACCATTTGGGCTCAGGAAGGGCCAGAAGTGATGACTTTCCAGTTTCTAGTGCTCCTCCTCTTTCACTAAACTGATGTCTTTTGCTCTTTTGACACTTCTTTTTGCTCTAGGAATTTAAACTTCACGTCTTATCATCATTTTGGTGCCTCCTTGCAACCATCTACCTAATAACTTCACACTAAACAAGCAAATTAACGCACAAAATCTCTAAAGGAAACAATATTATAATTCCAAAGAAAGAAAGTGCAATATAGCAAAATATACTTATACATCAATTAACTAATTCCAATTTATACCTAAAATAATATCCCTATGGGTATTTATTTATTACAAAAAGGGAGACATCAAAGATATTAAAGCTTACCATTTTTATTCACTCATTAAGGAAATCTTAGAAAAGTTTATAACACCATTGAAACACTTGTTATGTCCTCTCAATTCTAGTCTTTTAATAGATAAATCAAGAGACTGTGTGAGTATAGGTAGTATTCTCGGTGTTCCTTGTGTTGCGATAGAACAAGAGTTTTCTTCATGGATTCAAAGTGGTTGTAACGGGTATTGTGTTCTTGTCCCGGTTAAGAGAGACAGAGAGCTTAGTTTAAGAAGTTTGAAAACCCTAAGGTGGCTACCTTAGGTAGTGGAGTAGGAAAACCGAACCACAATAAGTGATTGTGTGCTTTCTTTCCCTTGTCTCTTTACTTATAGTATTTTGCTTGCTAATTTTGCCTTTTATATCGAATCACTAGTGATCCTTTGTATGATCCCCTAAATGTTTGACATTTTGCCTTAAAAAAAAATTCCAACTTATAATTGTCGAAAATATTTTAGTTAGGCATTATTTATATTAGTATCCTATTCATCCCCCTAGGACTTTCAGTTACTTTCATATGCAGATTATAAACCAGCTTTGGTCAGCTGCTCTCTGAATCAGCATCGATGATCATCTAGAAGGTGGTCTGGTGAATGGATATTTAAAGTATCAATTGGGATTGGAAATTAGGGCTGGGAAAAAGGATAGTTACAACTTATATAAAAAAAAGGTTGTCCGTGTCAATATAAGCTGATCATCCTTGTAATTGTATTTAACATGCATTATTTCATTGAAATACGGGGTTGTCCAGACACCCGTCAGGGTTTCAGGATTAGCTTACTAGCCAAGATTCTTCTTCTAAGAGATCAAGATAAGCTTCTGGTGGAAGCTATCCTTTGAAAAATAATTATCTCGTTTCTTCTAGGTCCAACTACCGGTTGTCAGTGGTCTTCTTAGAGCTTGCTTGTTTCAGCTTTTGATTGATTTGTGATAGGGTTCTTCATCCATACGAGATGGGAATCCAGGAATTTTTTGATTGTGAAAATTCTAAAAAATTGTGAACTTTGAAGTTAAACTGTATTTACATCATCACTGTCTAAAAATTCATTTGATTTTTATAATGACTGCATTTAGGACTTGTGGGACTAGTTTTCCTAAAAGAAAATTTGACATATTTGCATGGCATATAAATCTGAGGTTTGTGGGCTATGCAGGTTACACTTCCCCCTTCCCTCCTGCATCTACCTATGACACTGTGGTTCATAATACAATGTTGTCGAAATTTAAGATAGGGGTATAAATAGATTATGAGAAAATGACACTTAGGGTCTTGACCACACCCCCCTCTTCGAGTTAGCACCCCCACCTAGAGCCTCTTCTTACTAAAGACCTCAGAAACTTTTTAACACATGAACCCCAAAACCCCTGTTACCTTTCTACCCTTTTAGACTTATATATATACTAAATATTCTATTACAAATCTTAAAAAATCATTCCCGTGAAAAACACTCTCTCTCTTCCCTTGACCTACTTTTTCTCTCTCTCTCTCTCTCTCTCTCAGAAAACCAAACCCGCCACCACCACCTCTTCGCTGCTTCCCTCATCAAGTCCGGCGAAGCACCACCGCCACTGCACAGAAACATAGCTCCGAAGCACTGAAGCACCACCGCCGGAGCTCCCTTCTTCTACAGTAATGGAAGCTCGAACACTCCATTTCGCGAACTCTCTCCGGCGAGATCCAACACAGCAGGAGCAAGATGGATTCGCCGCCTATGCTTCACGAACGAAGCACCGCCATGGATTCCTCTGCCGAGATCCGTTCGCGAAGAAGAAAAAGGAGTAGCAACAAGAGTCTTCTGTCCAGATCTGTTCGCGAAGAAGAATCGAAGGTCGAGATCCGAGCACCACCACCGCTAAGCTCGAGAAGCTTCATGCAGCAAATGGCTTCTTGACCAGATGTACAGGCTCCGTTCGTCAACATCGGAGCTGCTCCTCCATCGCCGAGCTCGAGAAGAAGATGCGAAGTTGCTGTGGAGTGGAGTTGCTGTTCGTGGCTCGCCGGAGAGAGATGAGGCTCGACGAACAGGCGAACAGGGTTGCAGGTCAGTTTGCTGTGGAGTGGAGTTGTTCGTGGCTCGCCAGAGAGAGATGTGGCTCGACGAACAGGCGAACAGGTGTAGTAGTTTCGATTTGCAGTGGTGGTGTAGCATCTCGGCGATGAGAAGGCGCTGGCGAGTAGTTCAGTTTTTTTTTTCTTTTCTCGCGTACACAGTACGCTGTATTTTTGTTTTTTTTTCCTTTTTTCAGATCTGGTCAACCTTGTAATTAGTTTAGGTTTTTTTTTTTTTTTATCTATTGTAAATGGTTTAAATTTTGAATAGAAATGTTATTAAATAGATACACATGATTTTTATAGAGTATTTATTTAATTTCAAAGAGTACTCTCAATATTTTATAGAGTACTCTCTATATTTCATAGAGTACTCTCTCTATTTCATAGAGTACTCCGACTATTTTTATAGAGTATTCTAGGAAGAATATTATTATCACCATCACAGTTTTCAAATCCACCATGACTTGAAAAAAGACGGGCACAGCTATGTATAAACATAGTATAAGTGATGAAATAACTATCGATGATGATTCGTAGGTATAAATTTTTAATTAACAGGAATCACATATACATTCCTTTATAAATGTTCTGCGTTATTGCAATTTGGATGAATCTCTTCAAGGAGAAGCTAGTCTTGTTTGTGATCAAGCTTTGGAGCGTCTTTTCAAAGCAAAAGAACTTGACTATATGAGTTACATTGTGTTGCGTATGTTTGAGAACCTTGAGGTTGGTATTTTTACTTCCATATTTACCCTTTTAAAGTTAATTGCACTATAGGTCCCTATAGTCACTTCAATCTATCAATGGAGAACTTCGTTAATTTGTGCAGGTGCCTTTGGAAGACCCAAATAGATTTCGCATTGACTTGACATTTAGCCGGGGTGCAGATTTATCTCCCTTGGAGGTATATAACTTTAAATGAGGCGGGTTCGCACATTCCTTTTCTTCACTGTGTTTGCTTGATTTGCAAATGAAATTAAACATTGTTAAAGTTTAAAAAATGCTTAAAATGAAGAATAGATTTGCAAATGAAATTAAACATTGTTAAAGTTGTTAAAGAATGATTAAAATGAGGAATAGATTTGCAAATGAAATTAAACATTGTTAAAATTTGCTTGATTTTTTTTTTTTTTTTTTTTAATTTTAAGAAAAGGAGTTGCAGGTAGGTCATCGGGGAAGAAGAAGGGGAAGAAGAAGAAGGGGAGGGGGGGGGGGGTAGGGGGTGCGATGGGGTGGGGGTGGGGGGTGTTATTTTATTAATTATATTTAATATTATAAAACCTATTAATGAAATTTCATTTTTGCCCTTGGTTTAAATTAATTAAATAATTAATTGACATCTGGATTAAAAAAAAAAAATTGTGACATGGAAATGCCACGTCACATTTAACGGTAAAAATGGACGGAAGACGCAGTAGGGGGTAACGGGTCACAAAACTAAATCTTAGGGGACATCGAGGCGCATTTTAAGAGTTAGGGGGCAACCTGTCAATCGCGTATAAACCCAGGGGCAAAAGTGTTATTTACTTTTATAATAATATCAAAGTATGAAGAATGTACAAAAAGATCAATCATATTACCATGAACCTGCACATTATCTCAACTTCGGACAACATCACTAGGTTATTGTTAATTTCTAGTATCGTCCACCAAACAAGGTGACAAAGATGAATCATATAAACAAAAAGACAATTAATGTAGAAAGACGTATAAGACTATAAGTCATAGATATAAAAGTGCATTGTCCTTCATTTGAGGGAGTCTCTTTCATCTGAGGGAGTCTCTGAGGGATATCACTCAGCATCCTATCTCTTGTTGGGTTATCACCTCCATCTCCCTTGCACAAGATGCAGCTAATTGTGCACAGAAACTGGAACTACATAAGTCATCAAATTACTATTATAATTCAAAGCTAGGATAAAGCAAGTAAAAATCGAAAGATAAAGTGCACAATTAATTAATGAATGTGAAAGTAATATAAGTACCTCAACAATACACAATCATATATTGAAATGTCATGATCAACAACCTTGTACTCCAACATGAACAATTTCTTGAAGATAATCTCCTCCTCTTCTTCTGAATATTACTGTTATATCCTGCACATCATATTTGATCAAGATCCACTTTCTAGGTACTAAATTACGGGTGTTAAGTTAAAACTACTTACCAAATGAACCAGAGTAGCTAATTCCAGCATTGAAACTACCAGAGGGAGAAATTCTCCCTTTGACTGAAATATTCCACAATCTGTAGTTAAATGCAAATAAAAATTTCAGACAAGTTGATGAAACATGAGTTAGCTATCGAATTTTACTGATGAAATGATCGAATTTAACTAAACGAACGATGATCTACAAAAAGAATTAAATGTAAATACCATCAAATCTATTATAGATTATATAGTATTAGTTTCCTATCGCAATCCTACTATAAATTTAGTTGTATATTCTTCATCTGAATTTTGTCGGAAAACTAGGGCTTCGGTCAGCCCCAGGATCTAATTCATTAAACAAAGTCGAAATCTTTTTAGCTAAATTCTATTAATTAGAGCTCCTTTACTATGACTACTCATATTACCTCAATTTAAGAACCATAACTACATAGTATTACACATACATAATACAGAACAGTAGAATTTAGAATAATTACAATGAAAATGATATCACCTCATCGAAATTACAAATACCGGCTAATTCAAAATTCTGTAAATCATTTGAAATATTATGTACAACTAGATGATCATACAACAAATCTTTTTTAGCTAAATTTCTGAAGAAAAAAAAAAACCAATATACTAAATTGATTTAAAACCAACCCTAGTTAAATTTAACTCATACCAATATTATTTAACAAACAAAATAACTAAAATTCTTATACCCATCAAAATTATTGAAAAACTTAACTCTTTTGAATCAGATTGATAAAAGCTTTAAAACACATCTCCTAAATATCATCTTTTAAATAATTAAGCATAATTTAAGATAAAATAATTATTGCTTGATTGAAAGTGAATTGAAAAAGAAGAGACAATTTACCAATAATAATACGAAACGAGAAGAAAGAGTAAAGAGTCCACCTTCGCTGTTGATCTTCTAGCTCTTAAACTTTGTATAGAGAATTCAGATCACTACCTCTAGATTATTTATTTATCTTACTAAAAACCTTGCTCATAGGAGGTGTTGACACGTGAACTTGAATAGCCACGTTGCTTAATGGAGGTGTTAACACGTGAAGAAGAATAGTTACGTTCCTTATACGAGTCTACGAGGTGTTAACACGTAAACAAGAATAGTAGTTACGTTCCTTATACGAGGTGTTAACACGTAAACAAGAATAGCCGAGTATTGAAATTTGTAACATACCACCAGGTGTATGTAGACATATAGGAGGAGGAGTGACACGTAAACACGAGTAGCTAGTGCGTAAGATATCTAAAAAGAAAAATAATACGAAAAAACTCGTGAATAAACTATTTGATAGTGAAAAAAATTATTTAATATTTAAAAGCTTGTTGTTTGATGGATATATTAATTTAAATTATCGACGAGTAAATACCATTTTTGCCTCCTGGGTTTATACCCGATTGACAGGTTGCCTCCTAAGTTTTAAAATACGCTTTCTTGCCCCCTACGATTTACTTTTGTGCCTCGTTACCCCCTGGTCGTGTTTTCCGTCCATTTTTTCCGTTAACTCTGACGTGGCATTTCTATGTCACCTTTTTTTCTTTTTTTTAATCATAATTCTAATTAATCATTTAATTAAGTAAAACCAAGGGCAAAATAGGTTTTTGATAATAATTTTAATATTATTAATAAAAATTATAACCCCCGACCCCCACCCCCACCCCACCCCCACCGAGACACCCCTACCCCCCCTCCCCCCTCTCTTCCCCTTCTTCTTCTTCTTCCCGACCTGGTTCTTCTAAAAACAAAATTGAAATCTCAGTTGACGTTAGGAGCTTTGGAGCAGACCCTTTAAACATGCCGGAGCTTCCAGCTTCCATTGCCGGTGAGATGGCTCAAGCCTCAAAGCTTTCACCGGAGATGTGCAGCAGCATCAACGCTCTTTCCATGGAAGGCTTCGAGCTCCGTTTTCATGTGATGATGATGCGAAGCCCAAATCGAGCTACAACAGATCTACTCCATTCGTGAGCAGATCTACTCCGTCTGTGAGCACAATTCCTTAATCAAGCCCAGACGATTTTCATATGTAGATGAGTTGAGCTCTAGGCAAAGCAACGAGATCCACCAACTGTGTCAGATTAATTATTAATTCTACAATTCAATAACTAAGAAAAATATATAAGCGGCTAGGAGACTTACGCTTTGAAGAAACCTGAAAATGAGATTCTGCAAACATCAAGTTAACAACAATAATTAATAAATATATATAAAAAGAAAAGATAAACATACACAAAAATATATGTAAAGGGGAGAAGAGCGGAAGTACGATAGGTTGGGTCATAATCCTCTGAACTTTAGTGCTCGCCATGGCTGCTGATCCTTCCACTGCAACAAAATCTTCTGCTTTTTGTTGGAATCGATAGAGAATAGCGATAAATCCTAGTTTTTTTTGGTCATTCAATTAATATTTTTTTTGACATTAATGCCGATCCTTTATGTAAGAGTTGTCAAAGCCAAAGAGTTGCCACAAAAAGATGGAGATGATGGTAATCCTGATCCTTTTGTTGAAGTTAAGTTAGCTAATTTCAATGGACATTAATACTCGAGCTAAGATGCAAGAACTAGATAAGAGACACGCATCAACTCTGGAAGCTATTAATTCTAAAATGATGTTGATCGATGACGATTTGTGTGCTAATGGAGATCATGATACTAGCGCTAAATCGATAGAATCAGTTGATATAGCAGCAAAATGAACATTCAAAATAGTTATGGAGCTCTTTCTGCTATACCTGAGGAGGAAAATGGACGTATTCGAGCAACTAATTTAATTAAAAATACATTTGGAATGGTTCTGAAAACTTCAGGGGCTGAATTGTAATTTTGAAAACTTCGGGGTTGATTTGATATATTTGAAGAATAAAGGATCTGCTTATGTCTCAGGGACCACCCATGCATATTATGATAATTCAGTTGCCTCTACTTCGCTTCCAAGAAACTATAGTACCGATGTCCATTAAAAATCAACTCAAGAGTTGCTCTTATGTATAGCACTAAGAAGAGCATATCAAGCACAACTATTTGAGTTAACAAAATCTCGGGGACCTGTGGTGCAATTTTTCAAGGTTTTTGGGGTATCAGTCTATCGACAAGGACCGCTGCTTTGAGCCCTTATAACTCAGGGTCTATTTTGAAAATTATCAAAAATTTGGGGGTTTATCATATATATCATATTATTCTAAAATTCACTACTGCAGAGAGTCTTTTCGAAGCATTGTTTCTGAGATTTTGAGAGTTATGTTTTGGGGTCTAATTCTCTAAGGACCAAACCTCAAAGTCTTCAACTTAAAGGGAGCTGAAATATGGACTTTGATCACAGCTTTATCTACGCTCGATTCTCCTTTATTTTTACTTCAAAATTCGGAGGCTACAGCTATATCATATATATTCGATGCTAATTGTTTAAATTAATAACCTATCTAGATGCAACACTATATTTGTTAAAACAATCTAAAACAACATTAAAATTATCTCTATAGGCTTTTAAGAAAAACAAGGAACATAATAATGCTTCTTGATATGATCCATGTTAACAGAGCTAGTAATTGCAGGGATTTGATATATCTCCTTAGTGTAATTAAATAGATTTGGATACTCGTGTATACTCGTGTACTAAACATTTCGAGAAAAACTCTAATCCTGAATGGAACCAAGTTTTTGCATTCTTGAAAGATAGGATTCAATCGAATGTTTTTGAAGTTTTAGTAAGGGGTAAAGCTAGAAATGGTGACGATGATTTGATTGGGATGGTTGTGTTTGATGTTAGCGAGATTCCAAGAATTCATGATTTTTTTTTAGTGGGGTGGGGGAGGGAAGAGGGGGGGTTTATTATTTTTATTAATAATATTAAAACTATTAATGAAAAACCTTTTTTACCCTTGGATTAAGTTAATTAAATGATTAATTAGAATTAGAATTTAAAAAAAAAGTGACATGGAAATGCCACGTCAGAGTTAACGCAAAAAATGGACGGAAAACACGACTAGGGGGTAACGGGGCACAAAAGTAAATCTTAGGGGGCAAGAAGGCGCATTTTAAGACTTAGGGGGCAACCTGTCAATCGGGTATAAACCCAGGGGGTAAAAATGATATTGACTCATATAAAAAAAGCAAAATCAAAATAGATTATTATCCCAAAAGTCTTAAAGACACCATCCTAAGATTGGATGAATTACTTTTTTTACTAAAGGCCATAATAAAAAAATTAACACTGCATTTCAATATCCCAATTACTATCCTACCCTTTTTTGTTTTTTATTGTATATATAAATCTTTTTGTCAAAAAATAATTAAAGGTTAAATACTCTCCCTCTTAGCTCTAGGGTTTGCTGCAACGACGGTGGCAAGCTTTTCGAAGCTTTTCAAATCCCGACGACCTGTTGTAAACTCCCCGGTGAAGAAGAAGCGGCCGGTGAAGGCTGAGAAGAATCATCGTCATCTTCGTCTTCCAAAATCGACCCAAACAAAAAGGTTAATCCATCATCATCATCATTGACCCAAATCGACTTCGCGACCTCCATTTCCGTTTTTCACAGCGACACCGCCTTTTTGCTGTGACAATCACGGGCTGGAGTCGTCAGATCTTGCGCCGGAGAAGACGAAGCTCGTGATTTAAGGGTTTTTCGGCGGATCTACTCGCTTCCCTCCGTGAAGAGATCTTCTATGGCATCAAGGTGGTGGTTCGAGGTGATGGTTCGGTAGGGAGGGAGGATGTGGTGAGATGTAATTCAAGGAAATCTCAAGAATAAAAAATATCAAGAGGCAATCATATTCATTAAGGAAATGAAACAACTTGGGTTTTCAGTGGCTGCAGCTACTTACAAAATGTTACTTAAAATTAATTACTTGTGGTGATGGTGATGGAGATAATGTGCTTAATATGATTCAACAGATTTTCTGACTTCAAATCCTGATGATGAATGTTTACTGAGTGTTTGATAATATATCAAATCGTCAAGGACTGATTTGCAAAACCACCAATCAAAGTATGATTACAGTGCAAGAAATAGCAGGTGATTGGAGGTTTGAGGAAGTATTCAAGTGGGGTATTGTTTTGAGGTGTTAGTCTCAATTTTCACTGCTTACACTATACATATATACTCAATTTTCAGATGTAATAGTTTGACTAATAAAGATTGTAGACTAATTTGTGAATTTTAGCATTTCTTTTGTAATTTTTTTTTCCAGATGTAATAGTGTGGGTCAACTAATCAATTTCTCAATGAATGCTAAGTAAAAATCTCAAAAACTCATTCAAATTTTTTGCATACTCAGTAAAGTTACTGAGTATGCTTAGTAAAATTACTAAGCAAACGAGAATGCTTTGTAAAGTTACTGAGCTTACGAGCATACTCAGTAAAACGACTCAATAAAAAAATCGAATGCTTAGTAATTTTTTCGATACTCGGTACTTTTTTCGATGCTCAGTAACTTTTTCCATACTCAATACTCCATGCTTAGTAACTTTTTCCATGTTCAAAACTAATTCCGGAGGTGCTCGGTAGTTGTGGTCGGAGCTGGAAATTATTGATAGTTAATGAAGGAGGAGAGAGAAAAAATGATAAAGGAGGAAAGAGATGAATGGTAATGGAGGAGAGAGAAGAATCTATTTTTTTAATCTTATATATAGTATAATGGTAGTAATGTCTTAGAGGCCTCTATAGAGGAGAGAAAATCAGTGGGTTCCTTTGTGGTACTAATATGGTCCCCAAGACCTTATAGGTAATTCACCCAAATAAGAACAATAGTTGGTCTAATAGTTTAGTACGAAACTTGTTGGGGCTAGCTCAACTGGCTAGGTACTTGGTTATCCTTCTAGGCGGTACAAGTTCGAACCGTGTCAATGACACCGAGTGCAAAAGTGGCTCTCCCATGTAACAAAAAAAACAGTTTAGTACGACAATGTATTGAAAAAAAATCAAAATTATGTAAAACTTGGTATATACAATCATAATAACTAAAATATTCAATATCTAATATGTATTTCTTTTTTCTCTTCAAGTCAAATTATATAATGTATAGTGTATTAATTTTACTTGACTTCATTTTATACCACTGAAACTTTTCAAAATAAATGTGTGTATATATATATATATATATATGATGTCTCCCTAATTGTTCTTATTTTCGACCCTTGGGAGACATCATTTTTGGTGTTTATTTAATTAATTAGATAGACTTTTGGACTAAATATGCAATAATCCGGAATTCCCTTTTTATTTCTAGCATTTTTAATTTATTAAACTTTTGCGCGTAATATTGGTATTTTTAGTGTAAAGTTTACAGGTTTTAGATGTTAGCTAGGAGAGGAATCCAAGGAGAAAGTCAAAGATCGTGAATTAGAGTCAAGACTTGAAGATAAATCCGGAAGATATTATTTTTAGAGCTGAAAATCCATTTTCCAGGCCATAGAGTGCTGATCTCGAGGTGCTTAAGCGATGATTTAGCCGTTGACCTTTGAAGAGAAAACATTCCTTATCGAGTTACGGAACTTTAGAAACTGGAATGAGGTCAATCGGAGTCATAACGCATCGGGAAAAGCCGTTTTAGTGAAGGTGTATCAGCAGTTACGGGATTTTGGGCTTAGAAAGTGGGCTTGGACATTTAATTAATATTCTATTTTCTGGTCCAAGCCCCAGAACGAATTTATGCTTATAAAAGGAGGTCTGGACTTCTATTTTCACACAATTCACATTCCACAAGATTAAAACACCAGAGAGAAGCAACAGAAGGAAGAAAGAAGAAGCTACAAGAGCTGGAGTGGGTCTATAGCTCCGTTCGTAGTCATTCCAATTCCGGAAATTAGGTTCTTTTTATATTTTAATTCTGTAAACAATATGAATTCCATTTCTTTTAATTTAGTTTTTAATTTTAATATGAGCTAAACTTTTAATAGTGCTTGAGAACAAACAATGGGTGAATCTTAATTTTATGAAATAACGAATGTTGAATTTGGGTTTATATTAAATTAAATTAGATTGGGTTCATTACTCTTTTCGATAATTTGTGATTATTTACTGATTTTAGCGTCGCGAACTAAAATTAGGTATTAGTATCTAAGCTATTCTACATATGTGGCGTGTGGATCATCCTGACGGAGGGTTTAGGTATAGAATTAATTATTCAATCTAGGATAAAAGCTATTGATTCTGACGAACTTAGCTAATTCTAGGGCCAATGAGGTAAAACACTTAATCATCCAACGGTGGATCATATTTACCCTGACAGGACTAGTGACACTTTAGGATTGCCTTATAGTCCACCCTGACGGGGGTATAAGGATTTTAGAATCCCGGCCATTGTAATTGACCAATTTAACCCTTAAACAACATAAGTTAGGAAGTAAGATTAGGAGGATCCTTGCGTTCTCAAGTACTACATCTCATATTGCGTTTTCACTTATTTTACTTGCGTCTTAGCTTTTACTTGCATTTATAATTTGTCTTTCATTTAGTAGTTTTAATAAACAAAACCAAACAAACATTTTATTATCTTTTACTTTCATAAGTGCATCAATCACTACTTGCTAAACATTGTGATCAACCATCCGTCCTTGGAACGAATCTGATTTATCAGTTATACTACTTGGGACAACCGTACACTTGCGGTTGTGGTTCGATTAGCATTTGCATTTATTTTTAGAACACACAAAGGACCACCAATATAACAAATAAAGAATCCTTAAATGAGCTTTAAACAAACCAAACCAAACAAAACTGAACTCAAGTTTTGAAAATAATTAACAAACCAAGCGCAAGCTTAATAAGAAGGCTTATTTCAAACTCAAACCAAGCTCAAAATTACTAAAATATTACCAAACCAAGCCCAAAATAGCTAAAGTTCGGCTTGACTCGCTTCGTTTGTAACCTTACTTTTAACTATAATGATAACACTTATTCAATGAAAAGTGACATATTAAAATAGTTTGGTTTCAATAAATAATACACAGATTAGTTTTTAGGTTGGATAAAGGTGTTCCTAATTGTTTTTGAGAAATAACTTTAGTTGTAGTTTTCGTAATGAAATACATACATGCATGATATATTGTTTGAGAAAAATCTAGCTTAAAAATGTATTGGGAAAGAGAGGAAATATATTGGTCAAATAAGGCACGACAGCAGTGGATTCATTATGGAGACAAAAACACAAAGTACTTTTTTGCTTAAACAACGAAATGCAAGACTTCTAATAAAATTATTTGAATGAAAGACAAGGACTTTAACAGGATGTAATCAAATAATGATATTGAAACAAAATTTTCAGATTTTTATAGGAACTTATTCACTGAATTGGGAGGTCCTGATATGTAAGAAGCTGTCAAATACATTGCCCGATGTTACGACCGAAATGAACGACAACATCACCAGAATCCCTGTCATATAGGGAGTTCGGAAAGCTCTTTTTGATATGGGCCCAGGCTATGCTGTAGATATCGCCGCCTAGGCTCACCTAGGCGCCGTCTAGGCGTCAACTCCCCCCTCAACCGCTTACGCCTAGTAAAAATGCTAGGCATTTTTGCCCAACGCCTTAGTCGTCGTGGAAGAGACGCCTAGTCCGCCTAGGCACCGATTAATGGTAAAAACTTGCCGCCTAGGCCCTCCATTAAATTTATTTTACTCTAAAAAATTCTTGAATTGATATTATAACTCTAATTTTAGTATTTTTCATATTCAATATAGTGGTGTTAGATGAATTTTATGACTTAAATAGATAAAATTATCATAATTATACACGTGTATTACTAAATATATAAAATTACATAGCAGGATTCAAAACCGCGTAATCCCGCCTATGCCCCGCGTAGTCCCTCCTAGCCGCTAGGCCCCAGTCGACCGCCTAGGCCGCGGAACCGAGATCTACAGCATAGGGCCCAGGGAAGGAACCTAGACCGGATGGACTTAACGACAAATTTTATCAGGAATACTGGGACATTATCAAGGAAGATGTATTATGGATGGACTTTATAAACAACATTTCTTTGGATAGTCTTAATGAAACCCTTATCACTCTTATACCCAAAGGAGAATTACAAGAAGGCATGGGTGATTACCGGCCCATTTTATGCGTGAACGTTGGATACAAAATTATTTCTAAAATTCTAGCACACGGGTTACATGAACTAATGCAGATATTGACCGCTCCCACCCAAACAACGTTTATTAACAGAAGCGCAAATCATTGTGCAAGAAGAAGAATATAGCCAAAGTTTATGACCAGGTAAGGTGGAAATTTGTTATTATCGTACTAACAAGAATGGTTTTCAACCATGTCTGGGTACAGTGGATCCTGAATTTCATATCGATCGTATATTTTCAAATTAATATAAATGGAGAAAGGTTGCCCGCTTTCATCCCAGGTAAAGGTTTAATACAGAGTGATCCTCGTTCTCTACTTCTCTTTTCTCTTATGAAGGAAGATCGTATTAGCCTTATTGGACATAAAATTACGGAGAGGGCTATTAAAGGGGTACAAATCTCTAAGAACTGCCTGATAATTTCTCACTTGTTATTTACTCGTTGTTTTTTCTCACTCTTGAGGGAACAAAAATAAATGAATTCCTCAAATGTATTAAAACTTGTTGCTCAAGCTCAGGTCAACGGGTCAACTTTGCCAAATCTTCAGTCTGTTTTAGCAAGGGAGCCCCAGATAACATCAAGAAGTACACTATTGACTTTATTCATATAAAAGAAACGAATGACTTAAGAAAGTACTTAGGAATCCTGTTATGTCACAAACGATCAAAGATTGAAACATTGACGTGGATACAGATAAAGTCTTCTCCAAAGCGCAAGATGGATGGCCAAGCTAATTTTGGAGGATAGGAAGGAAATCCTTATTAAAGCGGTGGCGATACCGGCTATGCTATGTCTATATTCTCATTTCAGATCACTTTTTGTAGGAAGCTGACCTCTATCATTGCAAAATTTTGGTGGAACACCCACGAAAGACGTAAGATTCATTGAGATCGCATGAGAGAAAAGGACACTCGCTAAAGTCGGGATGAGATTTAGAGATTTGAAGAAAATGAATACAACATTGCTTGTCACATGCATGACACAATTTACAGAATCCAAATTCCTTAGCGACCAAAGTACTTAAAGGAATATACCACATGAAGGTGGATTTTTTAGATAAAAAACTGAAACCGAATAGATCATGGTCATGGGGGAGTCTCTTAGAATGGAGGGGCTTACTATTTCAGGAAGGGATCATCCAAATTAAGAATGGAAAAAGCACTAATATCTGGGAGCACCAGTGGTTAAGATCAGGATGCATTCAGGACAGACCATCTGTAACAAGCATCAATACGGTGGATCAACTAATAAAATAAGGGGGAGATGCATGGAACTTAGAAGTGGTAGATACGATGTTTTTGGAACCGGTTCGCATCAAGATCAAAAGACTATTAGGAGACAGGGACATGATATGTTCACTTGGCCTCACACCCGATCAAAAGAATACCCGACAAAATCAGGATAGCAAATGCTGACTAAGAATGCCATATTTGAAGTGGAGCAGTCCTTCGCTCAAGGAAAAATGAATACCCTAGAGTTTGGGAAACTGTGTGTATATAAAGTTTATATTTTTGTTTGGAAAGCGTGCAGGAATATTTTACCTACCAAAAAGCACCTTAAATCTAGACATTGTGTGATTGATAATTGGTGCAACGTAGTGGTGAGATGAACAAGTGGAAACAATTAATCATTTATGAATATTGGTCTAACGTTCTTTTTTAATCATGTATTAATATTTGACAAATCGTTTTTAATATCTTGGAAATATCGTATAGTGCTTAAAGTGTTATAAAGTTAGTATATATAGAAGATATTTTATTTAACAAATGTTTTGAAGAATCTTTTTCAGATTCAAAACGACATATCGGTGCCAGGATCGGCAATGCCGGTGGTGGCCGTTGGGAAACGGACGCATGACACGTAAGATTATGTACGTTGGACTAAATAAAAAAGTCGTACGGTATTACAATCTGTATGACTGGTATATCGATGCGAGACAAAAATTGGACAATTCTTGGGCTATTAAAGGGAGCTCTGTCAAAGGCAATAACTACCGCTTAAAAATCAATTATTTGATACAAATTCACATCCAACATTAGAGGTCTCAAGCTAACATATTTAATCATTCAAGGTTGATCATTCAACATATCAAATCTAGCCATTCAAGGAGTTAATCAAAGAAGTTTCAAATGTCATCTACTCAAGAGGATTGGTCGTTCCTAGATTGTGATAAAAATCAACACTAAAGAAGAGAAGCGACTACCGTAAGTGTATGGCTTGTCCAAGTAATAATAGGTAAAACGGGTTAATCATTTTCACAGGGATTGCTAGATATGATTGATGTGTTTAGATATAGAAGTAGAATTAATTGCAATGCGGAATAAAATATAATATAGATAGATTTTTGTTTGGTTTTTAAATGTGAAAAGACAGGACACGAGAAATTAAATGCACTAAAGATTAAAACGGAATGAAAATAAAATATATACTAAAGACTAGACGCAAATATGACAGGTATACTTGAGTCTCGCTAAGGATTCACCTAAGTTCACGTAATTAATGCTTTCGTTAAGGGTAGAATTGGTATTTCTATAATAATCAGGACTCTAATATTTCCTAACTCCCGTCAGGATAGGCTTAGAAACTATCTTATAGTATTACAAACCCCGTCAGGGGGATTTTAAGCTATGTTCAGATGATTACAAAATTACCCAATTGTCTACACGAGTAGTCAAGCCTGGCAGGATCAATGACGCATACCACGCGTTTATTTTTATGTTCAGTAGATAACCCCCCTCCCTCCCGGATGATCACCGCCACTAGTGAATATCCTAATTACTATGATCTATCTCTGATTAGCTAATTCATTGATAGTAAATAAATTCAAAATAAAAATCACTATGTAATACCAAATTAAAATTAAATTAGAAACTAATCCCAAATTGAAACACATTAATTAACTAAATTAGGGTTCATCCCATCACGCGATTCTCAAGTATAAAAGTATTTAGCTTGTATTCGAAATAAAAACTAAAAGGAAATTAAAAAAAATACATAGTTCCTACAAACGGAAATAAAATGAAGAACCTAATTGCTAGGATGATTCGAGATGTTGTTGAAGAAAGGAGCTTCTTCAGCTTCTGCTCTTGCCTCTGCTTGTTCTCCCTCAGAAAGTTGTAAATGAAATTAAGCGTATCTAATTTTGAGGTCTAAAGAGTCTTTTATAATGTCCAAAAATGATTAGGCCTATAAATGGGCTTAATTAAGTAATTAGGGCCCAAATCTGTTTTGTTAATCTCGCATTTGCTTTACACCACTTAGTAAAATAGACATAACTTTTTCATCATAAGTCCAAATCACCTAATTCCCCTTCTCAAATTTTGCTTACTCATAGGTGCATCTTTCTCATTTGAATCACTAGGTCTGAATCTGCACCATTTGGGCTCAGGAAGGGCCAGAAGTGATGACTTTCCAGTTTCTAGTGCTCCTCCTCTTTCACTAAAGTGATGTCTTTTGCTCTTTTGACACTTCTTTTTGCTCTAGGAATTTAAACTTCACGTCTTATCATCATTTTGGTGCCTCCTTGCAACCATCTACCTAATAACTTCACACTAAACAAGCAAATTAACGCACAAAATCTCTATAGGAAACAATATTATAATTCCAAAGAAAGAAAGTGCAATATAGCAAAATATACTTATACATCAATCAACTAATTCCAATTTATACCTAAAATAATATCCCTATGGGTATTTATTTATTACAAAAAGGGAGACATCAAGGATATTAAAGCTTACCATTTTTATTCACTCATTAAGGAAATCTTAGAAAAGTTTATAACACCATTGAAACACTTGTTATGTCCTCTCAATTCTAGTTTTTAATAGATAAATCAAGAGAGTGTGTGAGTATAGGTAGTATTCTCGGTGTTCCTTGTGTTGCGATAGAACAAGAGTTTGCTTCATGGATTCAAAGTGGTTGTAACGGGTATTGTGTTCTTGTCCCGGTTAAGAGAGACAGAGAGCTTAGTTTAAGAAGTTTGAAAATGCTAAGGTGGCTACCTTAGGTAGTGGAGTAGGAAAACCGAACCACAATAAGTGATTGTGTGCTTTCTTTCCCTTGTCTCTTTACTTATAGTATTTTGCTTGCTAATTTTGCCTTTTATATCGAATCACTAGTGATCCTTTGTATGATTCCCTAAATGTTTGACATTTTGCCTTAAAAAAAAATCCAACTTATAATTGTCGAAAATATTTTAGTTAGGCATTATTTATATTAGTATCCTATTCATCCCCCCTAGGACTTTCAGTTACTTTCATATGCAGATTATAAACCAGCTTTGGTCAGCTGCTCTCTGAATCAGCATCGATGATCATCTAGAAGGTGGCCTGGGTGAATGGATATTTAAAGTATCAATTGGGATTGGAAATTAGGGCTGGGAAAAAGGATAGTTACAACTTATATAAAAAAAAGGTTGTCCGTGTCAATATAAGCTGATCATCCTTATAATTGTATTTAACATGCATTATTTCATTGAAATACGGGGTTGTCCAGACACCTGTCAGGGTTTCGGGATTAGCTTACTAGCCAAGATTCTTCTTCTAAGAGATCAAGATAAGCTTCTGGTGGAAGCTATCCTTTGAAAAATAATTATCTCGTTTCTTCTGGGTCCAACTACCGGTTGTCAGTGGTCTTCTTAGAGCTTGCTTGTTTCAGCTTTTGATTGATTTGTGATAGGGTTCTTCATCCATACGAGATGGGAATCCAGGAATTTTTTGATTGTGAAAATTCTAAAAAATTGTGAACTTTGAAGTTAAACTGTATTTACATCATCACTGTCTAAAAATTCATTTGATTTTTATAATGACTGCATTTAGGACTTGTGGGACTAGTTTTCCTAAAAGAAAATTTGACATATTTGCATGGCATATAAATCTGAGGTTTGTGGGCTATGCAGGTTACACTTCCCCCTTCCCTCCTGCATCTACCTATGACACTGTGGTTCATAATACAATGTTGTCGAAAATTTAAGATAGGGGTATAAATAGATTATGAGAAAATGACACTTAGGGTCTTGACCACACCCCCTCTTCGAGTTAGCACCCTCACCTAGAGCCTCTTCTTACTAAAGACCTCAGAAACTTTTTAACACATGAACCCCAAAACCCCTGTTACCTTTCTACCCTTTTAGACTTATATATATACTAAATATTCTATTACAAATCTTAAAAAATCATTCCCGTGAAAAACACTCTCTCTCTTCCCTTGACCTACTTTTTCTCTCTCTCTCCCAGAAAACCAAACCCGCCACCACCACCTCTTCGCTGCTTCCCTCATCAAGTCCGGCGAAGCACCACCGCCACTGCACAGAAACATAGCTCCGAAGCACTGAAGCACCACCGCCGGAGCTCCCTTCTTCTACAGTAATGGAAGCTCGAACACTCCATTTCGCGAGCTCTCTCCGGCGAGATCCAACACAGCAGGAGCAAGATGGATTCGCCGCCTATGCTTCACGAACGAAGCACCGCGATGGATTCCTCTGCCGAGATCCGTTCGCGAAGAAGAAAAAGGAGTAGCAACAGGAGTCTTCTGTCCAGATCTGTTCGCGAAGAAGAATCGAAGGTCGAGATCCGAGCACCACCACCGCTAAGCTCGAGAAGCTTCATGCAGCAAATGGCTTCTTGACCAGATGTACAGGCTCCGTTCGTCAACATCGGAGCTGCTCCTCCATCGCCGAGCTCGAGAAGAAGATGCGAAGTTGCTGTGGAGTGGAGTTGCTGTTCGTGGCTCGCCGGAGAGAGATGAGGCTCGACGAACAGGCGAACAGGGTTGCAGGTCAGTTTGTTGTGGAGTGGAGTTGTTGTTCGTGGCTCGCCGGAGAGAGCTGTGGCTCGACGAACAGGCGAACAGGTGTAGTAGTTTCGATTTGCAGTGGTGGTGTAGCATCTCGGCGATGAGAAGGCGTTGGCGAGTAGTTCAGTTTTTTTTTTCTTTTCTCGCGTACACAGTACGCTGTATTTTTGTTTTTTTTTCTTTTTTCAAATCTGGTCAACCTTGTAATTAGTTTAGTTTTTTTTATTTATCTATTGTAAATGGTTTAAATTTTGAATAGAAATGTTATTAAATAGATACACATGATTTTTATAGAGTATTTATTTAATTTCAAAGAGTACTCTCAATATTTTATAGAGTACTCTCTATATTTCATAGAGTACTCTCTCTATTTCATAGAGTACTCCGACTATTTTTATAGAGTATTCGTTAAAATTGTTGGAGTATTCTTTTAATTCTCGGAGTACTCAACAAATTGTCGCAGTACTCAGCAAATTTAGAGAGTACTCTCAGTTTTTTCCGATACTCTATGTTTTTTCCGGTGACTGGTGGCCTGAGGTCGGTGGTCGGTGGTCGGAGGTCGGTGGTAGATGGTGGGAAGTTGGAGGTATGTGGGTAGTGGTAGGTAGAGGAGAGAGAAATAGTGACATCACACTTTTTTGTCTTTTAGTGATAGTAAGGGTAGGAAAGACTATTGTAAAAAATGAGGTCCCTAAGAATAACAACTTTCAAGACACTACTCTATAGAGAAGAAATAGTGTTTCTAAGACCCTATATATAATTCACCCATAGATTATTTGGTGGGGCTTAGGGCTGCAAACGAACCGAACCGAGCCGAACTTTAGCTTTCTTGAGTTTGTTTGCTAATATTTTAGTGAGCTTGAGCTTGGTTTGAGTTTGAAACGAAACGAGCCGAACCAAGCTTTAGTTTTCTTGAGCTTGGTTTGTTAACTAACGAGCCGAACTCAAACAAGCCCTTAGCGAACTCAAACTCGAGCCCTTGGCGAGAGTATCGGTTCATTTTTAGCCCTAGATACTAGTAGTATATTTATTAGATATAAAAAACAATTACTTATTAGATATAAAATATTTTAATTATGACTAATTACATAATACAAAAGTTTTACGTAGTTTTGACTTTTTGCATGTATACATATATAATTTTTAATTGAATATATCTACCAAGCCTATTAACGAGCTTTTAAAGAACCCTTACCAAACTGTTCACGAGCTTAACGAATCGAGCTTATATAGGTTTGAGTTTGTCTCGTTTAATAAACGAGCCCGAATTTAAAGCTTGAGCTTGGCTTGTTTAACTAACGAGCCGAACTCAAACAAACCCTTAACGAACTCAAACTCGAGCCCTTGGTGAGAGTATCGGTTCATTTGCAGCCCTACTGGGGCTAGTAAAAATTAAAATAATGCATTTTTGTCTTGAATTATGTTTTGTATTTGTATTGAACTTTAGAAAAATTCCATTTTACCCCATATGATTTAAATTATAGGATTAATGCCCAAGAAACACCTCAAATCAAATTTAATGCGCCCTCACCCCTGCCGCTCTCCTTTTGCCCATAAAAGGCACCTCTTTTAATTTTTATCCTATCCTACCCCTTTCTACCGCCGCCGCTCTCTCTCTCTCTCTCCACGAGTTCATAAACAAATAACTATGATAGCCGCTCTCTCTCTTTCGTTTAAATCATCAGCATATACACAAACACTGTGAATTATGAGAGCACCCATTAATGACGAATTTAGCAAGAAAAATAAAGAAACAGAGAGAAGAATAAGAAGAAGAATGAATAAGAGAGGAAGAAGAGATGTTTTATTTCTTGTTACAGTTACAATGTACAAAACTAGTTTATATACAATCATGTCTAACTAGATATAGCTGTAATCTAACTAATTTTTATGTAGAAGAAACAATTTGCATTTTGGTCCCTGCATTATTTCTTTTTATCCAATTCATTTGTTGTATTCAAAGATAGATTGACATCTCCACTGAAACATGATATTTGAGTATTGGGAAAGTAAGAAATTATGATTGAATTGTGTGAAAGTTTGTATAGAATAAGGTGATTGATTAACGTTGAAAAACTAGAAGAAAAAAACAATTCAAATGAGTAATGGGAATCTCTTCCAGAACTCAATATTTAGTCCACAAGTACAAAAGTGTACTTGCTTAGCGTTTTCTGAGTTCTGGGAATTTATCTCAGTACTCAACATTTGCCACAAGTCCAAAAGTACAAAAGTGGGCTTGCACAAGTACAATCCGAGTTCTAAGTAATGGGAATCTATCCCAGAACTCAACATTTAGTCCACAAGTACAAAAGTGGACTTGCTTAGCCTTTTCCGAGTTCTGAGTAATGGGAATCTATCCAAGAACTCAACATTTAGTCCACAAGTACAAAAATGTACTTGCTTAGCTTTGAATAGAAAATTTGAAGATTTGAAGGAATGTGGAAAAGTTTTATTACTCCAGCTTGAATCTTCTCTCGAGTAATCTTACAATCGATGTCTACATGCTTTGTGCGCTCGTGATGTATAGGATTTGAAGACATAGCAACAGCAGACTTGTGGAAGAGATCGTTGGCCACAGCGCTGTTAAAGAAAAGCAAATTTGTGGTGAGTGGGAGAATCGGCCGGCAGCGCTGTTGAAGAAGAGCAAATAAGGGACAAGGGCATTTTTGTATTTTGCAGCAAGGTGCCTTTTATGGTCAAAGGTGTAAGGTGGCAGGTGTTTAATGGGCATTAACCCTAAATTATATCCCAAGATTTCCAGTAAGCTTTAAATATTACTCACGCCTGCCTAAGATATCTAGTTAACTGATTTTGAAAATTCTTTTTCACAACCAATCAACCCAACTTATAACATTTTTTCTCAAGAAAAGAAAAAAAGAACTAGAACTAATAAAATCATATAAAAAATAAAAACTTCTTCTAATTTATGTCCTCTGTTGTTATATTATAAAGTCAAAGTCTCTTGGTCAAAGTTATGAGTTGGCAGCTTATGTGGAGATACACTTCAGCAATTGGAAGTTGTTATGTTCTCGGGTTATAACTTGCACCGACTTACTTATGTGGCTTAATCTTATGCGTTGATCAAATGTCACTATAGACGGCTCACATTAAAGCTCCTACCGAGGTGATATATATACCCCAAGTCTTCAGACTTGGTCATAACACACTTAGCGTCTTTTGACTTCTTCTCTCTGCCCTCTCTCTTCTTCTTCAGATATTGTTAGGGTTTCTTGTAAACATTATCAATCTATCTATAAAGATTGTTAATTAGAATAGATTAGATCAAGTGTTATACTTGAAGATTGAGTAGCGTTTCTCGATTGAGTTCTTAGGGTTTCACGCTGAAACCCTTTGTGGTGTTCTATTCTTGTAACCTTGTAATCTGAAGTTGTAACTGTGTTCTTATAAGTGTGCGAAGCATCATCTGAGGGTGGCTTCAACGTGGATGTAGGCATATTGCTGAACCACGATATATCCTTGTGTTCTTTAATTTCTGCATTTTTCTTTTCTGGGTTTGATTTGTTTTTCAACCGTAGATCTATTTGATCTATTTTCGCCAAAAGTTTACAACGTTTTATTAAGGGTTTTTACAACATCCTCCATACATATCTTTCTATCCTCGACAACTCCATGTAAATCATCATTGTAAATATTTTTCATGTTATGTACATTTGCTAATGCATATCAATATTCGATAATGTAACTTCTTCTCTTTCATCAGATCCTCAACTCTTTAGCTAAAGAACGATCAAGCTGTCCACCCACCTGTATCGGAGACATAGGACTACAACCTCCATATTTTTCGTTATCTTCGAAGCCACCCCTCCTTCGCTCACAGTAATCTCAAATCATTTGGGATTCTTAATCTAACAAAAAGAAAACAGTCGGTTTTAATGTTGTTCTTCGGGTTTACCTACCTATTTATCGAAAGATGAATGTTTATAGAATTATGTTTTATGTCCTGAAATAATTGGTGTAATGCAAAAATAACCAAATATATTACATGGGACTGATCGGAAGGGTATAGTTGCTACCTTTTAAAACACATAGATTTTTTTAATGCAATTTTACAGAACTTCAACTACAGGTTGTAGAATTATTAAATACTAATTGTCTTAATTGGCATGTTTTCATTTTACTTCTTCCCTGGTATATGGTGTTTATTGAAGACTTAACTGCATTATTAGTCACTGTATTATTTAAGTAGGAGATGTACACGTTGTTTACATTCATTCCTTTGAAATAGTTGTATAAGAAAAAGCGATATAGTTGTTGCTTCTGTGAGAATTACAATAATATCAAGCTATGAAGAATGTACAAAAAGATCGATCATATTAATATCACATACCAAATTAACTTCACAAGTTACACTAATTTTTGCTTCATAAGAATCACTATGTGAACTAGACTTGTTTAGCATGTTCCTCACATTATATATACATTTACATAAAAGTCATAGATATACATTATCCTTCTTTTGAGGGAGTCTCTGGAAATAGTCCGCATTTCTCTCCCTAGTTGGGTTACTATTACCTCCATATATTCCTTTTTGCACGGAATGCAGCTGATTGTGCATTCGTATGAAACTGGAACTACATAAGTCATCAAATTACTATTATAATTCAAAGCTAGGATAAAGCAAGTAAAAATCGAAAGATAAAGTGCACAATTAATTAATGAATGTGAAAGTAATATAAGTACCTCAACAATACACCATCATATATTGAAATGTCATGATCAACAACCTTGTACTCCAACATGAACAATTTCTTGAAGATAATCTCCTCCACTTCTTCTGAATATTACTGTTATATCCTGCACATCATATTTGATCAAGATCCACTTTCTAGGTACTAAATTACGGGTGTTAAGTTAAAACTACTTACCAAATGAACCAGAGTAGCTAATTCTAGCATTGAAACTACCAGAGGGAGAAATTCTCCCTTTGACTGAAATATTCCACAATCTGTAGTTAAATGCAAATAAAAATTTCAGACAAGTTGATGAAACATGAGTTAGCTATCGAATTTTACTGATGAAATGATCGAATTTAACTAAACGAACGATGATCTACAAAAAGAATTAAATGTAAAGACCATCAAATCTATTATAGATTATATAGTATTAGTTTCCTATCGCAATCCTACTATAAATTTAGTTGTATATTCTTCATCTGAATTTTGTCGGAAAACTAGGGCTTCGGTCAGCCCCAGGATCTAATTCATTAAACAAAGTCGAAATCTTTTTAGCTAAATTCTATTAATTAGAGCTCCTTTACTATGACTACTCAGATTACCTCAATTTAAGAACCATAACTACATAGTATTACACATACATAATACAGAACAGTAGAATTTAGAATAATTACAATGAAAATGATATCACCTCATCGAAATTACAAATACCGTCTAATTCAAAATTCTGTAAATCATTTGAAATATTATGTACAACTAGATGATCATACAACAAATCTTTTTTAGCTAAATTTCTGAAGAAAAAAAAAACCAATATACTAAATTGATTCAAAACCAACCCTAGTTAAATTTAACTCATACCAATATTATTTAACAAACAAAATAACTACAATTCTTATACCCATCAAAATTATTGATAAAACTTAACTCTTTTGAATCAGATTGATAAAAGCTTTAAAACGCATCTCCTAAATATCATCTTTGAAATAATTAAGCATAATTTAAGATAAAATAATTATTACTTGATTGAAATTGAATTGAAAAAGAAGAGACAATTTACCAATAATAATACGAAACGAGAAGAAAGAGTAAAGAGTCCACCTTCGCTGTTAATCTTCTAGCTCTTAAACTTTGTATAGAGAATTCAGATCACTACCTCTAGATTATTTATTTATCTTACTGAAAACCTTGCTCATAGGAGGTGTTGACACGTGAACTTGAATAGCCACGTTGCTTAATGGAGGTGTTAACACGTGAACCAGAATAGTTACGTTCCTTATACGAGTCTACGAGGTGTTAACACGTAAACAAGAATAGTAGTTACGTTCCTTATACGAGGTGTTAACACGTAAACAAGAATAGCCGAGTATTGAATTTGTAACATACCACCAGGTGTATGTGGACATAAAGGAGGAGTTGACACGTAAACACGAATAGCTCGTGCGGAAGATATCTAAAAAGAAAAATAATACGAAAAAACTCGTGAATAGTTTGGTAAAAATTATTTAATAGTGAAAAAATTTATTTAATATTTATAAGCTCGTTGTTTGATGGATATATTAATTTAAAATTATTGATATATATATATATAAAAGAAAATCAAAATAAGAATAGATTATTACTCAAGGAGGTTTGAAGACTCTAAGGTCCTCTTTGGTTTGCGAAAATATTAACTGTTTTCGTTTTTAAGGGTAAGACTTCCATCCAATATTGGATGGTTTAATATATATATCGCAGCCATTGATTAAAATAACATAACACATGTCATTAGATTAATAAATTAGTTACTTTTGTATGTTTAAAACATGGGGTATGTGTATAAATTTAATTGGTGTAGGATCATCCAATATTGGATGGAAGAATTTTCCTTCTAAATATGTTTTTCGAAAATTATTTTCGTTTTCTTTTCAAAATTTTAGAAAATATGGAAAACGTCGATTTCACGTTCTCCAATATAGCAGCGTTTCATTTAATTTTCTAGAAAATTGTTTTCATTTTCTCTAGCCAAACACGTTTTTATTAGTATTTTGGAAAATATAGAAAATGAAAACAGAAAATACCCATTATTTTCACAAACCAAACGGGGCCTAAGATTGGATGAATTATTTCTTTTTACTAAAGGCTACTAACAAAAAATTAACACTACATTTCAAAATCTCAATTATTATTCTATCTCCTTTTGTTTTTATTGTATATATATACAATTTTTTATCAAAAAATAATTAAAAGGCTAAATACTCTCCCTCTCTGCTCTAGGGTTTGCTGCAATGGCGATGGCAAGATTTTCAAATCTCGGCGACCTGTTGTAAACTCCCCGGTGAAGAAGAAGCGGCCGGTGAAGGATGAGAAGAATCATCATCTTTGTCTTCCAAAATCGAGCCAAACAAGAAGCTTAATTCATCATCATCGTCATTGACCCAAACCGACTCTGCGACCTCCATTTCTGTTCTTCACAACGACGCTGACTTTTGCTGTGACAATCACGGGTTGGAGTCGTCAGATCTGGCGCCGGAGAAGACGGAGCTTGTGATTTAAGGGTTTTCCCGGAGGATCTACTCGCTGCCCTCCGTGAAGAGATCTTGCATGGCATCGAGGTGGTGGTGCAAGATGGTGGTTCGGCAGGGAAGGAGGCTGTGGTGAGATAAAATTCAAGGATATCTCAAGAATAAAAAATATCAAGAGGCAATTATATTAATTAAGGAAATGAAACAACTTGGACTTTTAGTGGATGCTACTATTTACAAAATGTTACTTAAATTCAATTACTTGTGGTGATGGAGATAATGTGCTTAATATGATTCAACAGAATTCTGACTTCAAATCATGATGATGAATGTTTACTGAGTGTTTGATAATATATCAAACCGTCAAGGACTGATTTACAAAAAACCAATCAAAGTATGATGACAGTGCAAGAAATAGCAGGTGGTTAGAGGCTTAAGGAAGTATTCAAGTGAGGTGTTGTTTTGAGGTGTTAGTCTCGATTTCCACTGCTTGCACTATACATATATACTCAATTTTCAGATGTAATAGTTTAACTAATAAATATTGTAGACTAATTTGTGAATTTTAGCATTTCTTTTGTGAATTTTTTCAGATGTAATAGTGTGACTCAAAGATTGTAGACTAATCAATTTTTCAATGAATGCTAAGTAAAAATCCTAAAAACTCATTGAATTTTTTTGCATACTCAGTAAAGTAACTGAGCATGCTTAGTAAAGTTACTGAGCAAACGAGCATGTTTAGTAAAGTTACTTATTATACGAGCATACTCAGTAAAGCGACTCAGTAAAAAAAATCGAATACTCAGTAACTTTTTTCGATACTTAGTACTTTTTTCGATGCTCAGTAACTTTTTCTATACTCAATACTCCATGCTCAGTAACTTTTTCCATGCTCAGTAACTTTTTCCATGTTTCAGAATTATTTCCGGAGGTGCTCGGCGGTGCTTGGCAGTTGTAGTCGGAGCTGGATATTATTGATAGTTAATGAAGAAGGAGGGATAAAAAATGATAAAGAAGGAGATATATTAATGGTAATGGAGAAGAAAGAATAATGGTAATAGAGAAGAGAGAAGAATCTTTTTTTTATCTTATATACAGTATAAGGGTAGTAATGTCTTAGAGGCTTCTATAGAGGAGAGAAAATTAGTGGGTTCCTTTGTGGAACTAATATGGTCCCCAAGACCCTATAGGTAATTCACCCGAACAAGAAGAATAGTTGGTCTAATAGTTTAGTACGAAACCTGTTAGGGTTAACTCAACTGGCTCGAGCCTTGGTTATCCTTCTAGGCGGTACAAGTTCGAACCGTGTCAATGACACCAAGTCCAAAAATGGTTATCCCATGTAACAAAAAAAATAGTTTAGTTCGACAATGTATTAAAAAAAAATCAAAATTATGTAAAACTTTTGTATATATAATTAATCATAATAACTAAAATATTCAATATCTAATATGTATTTCTTTTTTCTCTTCAAGTCAAATTATATAATGTATCGTGTATTAATTTTACTTGACTTTATTTTATATCACCGAAACTTTTCAATATAAATTTTATATATATATAAACAGATAAAGAATCCTTAAATGAGCTTTAAACAAACCAAACCAAACAAAACTGAACTCGAGTTTTGAAAATAATTAACAAACCAAGCGCAAGCTTAATAATAAGGCTGATTTTAAACTCAAACCAAGCTCAAACTTACTAAAATATTACCAAACCAAGCCCAAGATAGCTAAAGTTCGACTTGACTCGCTTCGTTTATAACCTTACTTTTAACTATAATGATAACACTTATTCGATGAAAAGTAACATATTAAAATAGTTTGGTTTCAATAACTAATACACAGATTAGTTTTTAGGTTGGATAAAGGTGTTCCTAATTGTTTTTGAGAAATAAATTTAGTTGTAGTTTTCGTAATGAAATACATGCATGCGTGATATATTGTTTCAGAAAACTCTAGCTTAAAAATGTATTGGGAAAGAGAGGAAATATATTGGTCAAATAAGGCACGACAGTAGTGGATTCATTATGGAGACAAAAACACAAAGTACGTTTTTGCTCTAACAACGAAATGCAGAAATTCTAATAAAATTCTTCGAATATAAGACAAGGACTGTAACTAGACGAAATCAAATAATGATATTGAAACAAAATTTTCAGATTTTTATAGGAACTTATTCACTGAATTGGGTGGTCCTGATATGTAGGAAGCTATCAAATACGTTGCCCGAACTGTTACGGCCGAAATGAATGGCCTATAAAACACTATGTGTAAATCCTTGGACCATTAAGCACCCCACTGGTCATTTCTGAAGCCATAAGTTAATGGGATAAACATATAAGTTAAGAGGAAAATACAGAATAAGGCATAAAAACCCAAACTTAATATTATAAGGCCAAGTTAGAAAAAGTTATTTTTTAAGGCCACTTTCTAATTTTCTGGTCAGGTTTTTTTAACTTTTATACCCTTGTTCGTGATGGGTACGGACCCATGCCATATTTTATATTCAGTCTTTTTTCATCGAGGGTACGACCCCACAAAACAATTTGCACCTAATTTCGTAAATAACACCGTGATGGGTCCGTCCCTATGCTGTTTTATCAAAATAACAGGTTGTACCCAACATGAACAAAACTTTTCACAGCCCATTTTGGAACAAACAAATCAACAAGAAAGGTTATCTATCATTAGTGGATCAAACAAACAAAAACAAATCGATTCACAAAGAAGAAAATCTTTTCACAACACAAACTAAAGGATCAAAAACAAATATATTCACTTGAAGATTAAACAAAACGTAATCTATTCACAATAGGATTATTGAATCAGAATCAAATAAGACGCAACAAAAATACACATCTTCACGCTCGCATTATTGGAAAATAAGAAAAACAAATATATTCTCCCATGGTGAGAACTGAACGGGCTGGACCCATGGCTCTTCAATCTCCCTGACGTCGACCCTGATGAGGTTGGCCCCATTACTCGACTTGCCTCGATGGGTTGTACCCATGATGGTGTTTTTCTTGGGCTGGACCCATGGTTGGGTAGGGTTTCAGATGGTGTTGGAAGGAGGCGAGGTCAGAGCTTCGCGGTGGTGGTGTAGAGAGCGGCTTCGGAATTGTTGGTGAAGATGACGATGGTGGTAGCGTATGTTGATGAAGATGGAGGAGAGGGTAGACCACGATGGGGTAGGGTCTTCAATGGTGGTGAACAAAACCTACGGTGTGGTAGGGCCATCACTGGTGGGTCGTGGTGGTGGATATCTCTGTTCAGGAAGCGCGGGGAGAAGTGTGGTGGTGGATATCTCCGTTCAGCAGATTAGGACCGGCACCAGAATAGTCCAAGGCGGCAACCTTCTCTTCAGCAGTGGTCAAGGGACACGGAGGAAGGGTCAAATCGCCTGTAAAAGATGAGAACTAGTGGTGAGAAGGTGAGAACATGAGAGCACATGGTGGTTAGGGCGGCGAAGGGGGTGGGGTTGGTGTTGAGGGCTTAGTTCGCAGGTGGAGGTGAGGGAAAGAAGGCAAAGGGGCTTTGAGGGCGACGGTTATGGAGCACGGTGAGCCCATCATTGCAGGGGATCTGGAGCAGACGAGTGGCGGTAGTTATTGTGCAGAGGGAAGGTGATGGTGATGTTGTTGGTGGGCAGGGAAGGTGAGACCGTGAGGGAGAGGTATGGTGATGATGGGGAGGGATGGTGAGAGCGATTGTAGGTGAACAGAGGTGGGGAGGGAAGGTGAAGAGAGAGGGGAGCTAATGGGTTTTGGGTTTCTGGTTTCCTGATACATTAATAGGATTAGGTTTTTGTTTTTTCCATTGTCACTGTGATGATAGGGGAAGGGAGGGAAATTTTGGTTTTTTGCTCTACTTTAACCAGATAGTAATAGTTGAGCTTTAAATTATAAACCCAAATGGCCATAGGCATCATACTATAAATGCCCCATAATTTAATTCATTGTACATGTATAACGAATTCCACCTCATTTACATTTCTTACTAAATAAATTTAGTCATTTTTACTATCGATATAAAAAAAATTCAAGAAAAAACGTTTGTCAAGAAAATAGCAAAGCAAACGTATAGGATATCCTCCGAGAAGCGCCTTTAAAGTAATTAATATAATATGCCCTTAAAATTGATAATAATGTGCTTGAAATCTTATGAATTATTCTGAAGTAGGCTAGTTATGATTTCATAATATGTCTGAAACACCCATCAAATCAACTGATATACTAACTTAAATTGAACATATTGCACTATAGGTCTTTAAATTGATAAAATTACAAATAGGTACTTACATTTGATGGGGTTGAAATCCTACATTCACTAGTAAAAAAAATCGATTTTTCGTTATTATAGCACGTTACTATGGTGTTAATTAGCGAGATCGATTACGATGGCCAATTTAATTTGTTTCGTTCTTTTCGACAATATCATCATAGGAATCAAGTTAAATGGAAAGACTTGGTAAGTTTGGTTGAATCCTAACTATTAATTTGTCATTGTTTTACTACTTATGGTATTGTTTTTTAATAGGACATATATTGGGGTTACGCTTATTAAATCAAAATTGTGGGATGTCGCTTTGTGTGTGTTTCCTTTTGTTAGCGAGACTAGTTTTGGGTGTATTCCAAAAGTTTCCAAAGCAAACACCGACCGAGCATTGTGCTTGGTGGAACGGTGGAGGTGAGAGACCTACATGTTCCACTTACCGGTTGCTGAGATGATGGTGACATAACCAAATATCGTGATTATCTTATGGTCACCAATCAATGGTAAACATGTTGTATATGCGAACAGTTTGATAGATATAAGTACACTACTCGAACGAGATCCTAGACGCGGGGGTGGAGGCGAGTTACCATGGGGAAAACTACATCATACAATTAAAGTGACTTAGAAAAACTTTTGAAAGTAAGTTCATATATTTTTTTTTATTTTTTCATTGATTTTTTTAAAAAATATCAACAACATATAACGTGTCCTTTTGGATGCCTCGCCTGTTAGTGTCGATGAAGAAACTTTTTGGAGATATGTGAAAGCGTATATCTATATATCATTCCTGGGTTTCTATTCCCTAATGGGAAGAAGACATAGGCGGCTTTTTAAGGAACGTTTTTGGAAAAGCTTATTTTCAGGATCGCCTTAGTAGAGGCCATCCTTTAAGGAGCGCGTCTCAAAAGCGTTTTTCAAAGGGTTGTTTTACGAAAGACGCTATTTCAAGGAGTATCTTTATTGTATCTGGGTGGTTTGAGAATTTTGAAGATTGAAACGTTATTAAATAAAAAATCGGATAATAACAAAAAAAGTTATTATAACAAATTTGAAGTTCCAAAACACCAGTCTAATTATTTTTGGTCAAAAACATAATCTAATTTCAATTTTTAACAATTAATAAATTAAAATACTTTAATTTTTTATTTAAATTAAACTAAACATTTTTTCGTTTCTCTTCTTAATTTTTTTATTATGTTTTTATTTTTCATTTATCATATTATTATTTTTTTTTAAACTTTTTTTATAATTTTCTAATCCCATCAAAACTTTTGACAGTTCAAAAAATAATAAGAAAAATGTGTTGCTCGAAAAATTCTTTATAACTGAAGATGATAGTTTTTATCTATAATGTTTTTGAATGTGATACAACGATTTAAAGATTTAATGCGCAATTATTAAAAAACTAAATTTTCTTGTAAGTTATGTATGTGATGGGATTTGTCTCATCAACTCTTACATGGAATTTGCCCTCCAAGATTGAGATAGAGTTTGTCATATCTCCATTGTTATATTGAAATAGGATATGTCTCATCACCATCTAAAACTGAGATTTCCCAAAAGACCTAGTAAAATTTGACCCTCACATAGCAACGCCACCCCCCATATTGATATGAAATAGGAAATCGAAAACATCAAAAATAGTTACAAAAAAAATAAAAAAGATAATTAGAAAAATTATTTAACCTAAATTATATTATATGAATTTTTTGTCAATGTCAATTTTAATACGATATTTTTGGATAATTGGCCATCTTAGATGATATTTTGGGTCAAATATATTTTTACATTGATTTTTTTAGACAATAACCCAAAAACATCAATCAATTATTTTAAAATATATTGTAATTTAGGAAAAATAATTTTAACACATTCCAGAATCAATCAACTTAGTTAAAATCCGATCAAACTATATATTAAAAAGTTTAAGATAATGTTTGTATATAAATGAAGCCCACTTGGTTCGTGTCTTCTAAGTTCATAACTAATTTCATAGTTACGTGTGTGTATATATATATATATATATATATATATATATATATATATATATATATATATATATATATATATATATATATATATATATATATATATATATATATATATATATAATCACTCAATAACAATAAAAACATATACATATTATTAATCAGTATTATTAATATAAGAATGTTTATATTTATGTTTGATAATTATGACAATTTCATAGTTAAGTTTGATAATTATTACAAAGTAATAAAAAAGTATATTTTTGTAGCTCACAAACTCGTAAATTTTATAATTGTGCCTATATTGATGACGTTTACAATATTTGTTAGTAACACGAATTTCTTTACCATCTATTTCGTTATTGATGTGTGAAGATCCTCTCTTCCCATTTTTTGTAATTATTCTTTGTTTGCATGTCACAACTTGCACACCGTTGTGTTGTAATTTGGATAGTCAGGTTCATTCAGAGGCGGATCTATTGATGCAAAAAGTGGGCTTAAACCCATCCTTAAATTATTTAAAAAATAAATTAGTTTAGTTTATTTATGGAATAAGATATTTTCTTTTATTTTTATTATTTTTTCTATCTTTTTTATTTTACTTTATTTAATGTTCAAATTATTTTCTTTTGTTACTATCCATTTTGGTTTATGATGGCACAGTATGCTATACTATTAAGCTTATATTTAGTTAATGTATGGATAAGAGGCGGAATAAGATTTTTTTTTTTTACTTTTTTTTTTCATTTTCTTTAATCTTAAATTCATTTTATTTTGTTACTTACAATATTAGTGCTTTTTCTTTTCTTTTCTTTCTATTCTAATTGATTTAATTATTTTTCTTTTATTAGTTATATTTAAAATCTAATTTATTATTTGGTTTTTAATTAACTTAACGTCACTTATAAATTTTAACCTTAAAATTATATTTTACTCGCACTATAATTTTTATACAATTCAAAGACATCCTATATTAAAAAAATCATTATATATCAAGTATTCTTTAATTTTTTGTTAAATTTAATATATTATTAAAATTCTTTTATTTTAGTATAATTACATAGGTATAGTGTAGGTTGATATTAAGACTTTTTTATCTTCAAGTTATTTTTTATTAAATACCCAAAAGAAAAAATCAGAAGCATTGCTCTCGAACCCTCTTATTATCCAAACTCATCCTCATTTATATTTCTAGATTCGTCACTGAGTCCATTCGTAAGTTGGTTGAACTTTGCAATGTATGACAATATGTAATTTTTCAGAGATAAATAGTTAGAACCCAAAGGTGCATGTGGTGGTGGAGTGTTCGGCATATACAAATTTCATAGACACACATACGGCGAAACATTTTCCATTGTCCCCACAAACAATTTTGTAGGACATTTACTAAGAATGTGATCGTAGTATCGTCTATCATCCTACCACGTGTATTTTTAACGTGGAATGTACCATCCGCCAAATCATAAAGTTCACAACTATATTTTTTTCGCATTTTCTTCACATTTGTGAACCTTGCAAGTCAGTTCAGGTGGACTTAGATTGTTAAGCGTTGATTCGTCAATTCCTTGTTTTCTCCTCTTTACAAAATAGTTAACTGTTCTGCTAAAGGGGCTGGGCATTGCAAGCAATCATCTCACCTCTTTTAACACATAATTGAATATCTTCGATAAATTAATGGTCGTATGCAAGGGGTCTAGTTTCCCTGGACATAGTTTCGATCCAATTTTTATATCTACCGTCAATTAACACACCAAATATAATAATCAAATTCACCCTTATTTTCCTTATGCGCAATGACTTTAAAATATTTCTTTATTATCACGTTTTTGAAGTTATGACTTAGATTACTCGCCAAGCGACAAAACAGTTATGGAAAAAACTAAAGCAAGAATTCCGACTTAAGTAAGAACGCCTAATGCCTACCCATATATACCTATGTGCCAAATATGTCCCACCAAGATGCCTACAAAATATTGAAATTTACGTACTACAAATTTAGTTGAAATACTTTCAACGCATTCAACATCTGACTTAGGCAGGCATATGAGCTTTTTATCTGCAGTCTTTCAAACTAATTAAATGGTTGCAAAGTTGAGATTACTATGGTAAACTGTACAAGTTTTAGTTCAAACTAGACAAGCTTAAACAGTTCTAGATTAAACCATAGTTTACAAATGGATAAAAAGGAGGAATGCATAACAAAACAGAGATGTGATGAAGTTGTGTCGCTTAAAAGAGCATTCAACGAGGATAAACACAGCAAAATCAACAGAAACTATTAAAGTTACTCACAAGAGTTGATAATATCAAAGCTTAACCAAACACTCTTACGAAATGAGTATTACTAAATTGAGATTACAAGACAAAAACAAAATCTTGAACAATACTTGTTTCAACATCCACATAAACTAAAGCAAAAAAGTTGAAATATAGATGGGATTTAACTCTCAGTTGCTTCCCTCAATCTACGGATAGTACTCCTGACTGTGACAGCACTAGCAGTGTTTAATGTGTACGCACCACCAGCCTTCACCTTTTTGCAATCCTTACATCCCCAGATTCCTACAGCCTGTCTCTTCACTGCGAACTGTAATATCATTCATAATTGTTAATCTAAGCCCGGCCCATATTCATATTAAAACACTGGAAAACCTAACAACATACCTTTCCGCAGAACTCACAGAAAAACTTGCTGTGCTGACTCACTTCCATCTTCTTAATCTGCTTCCTCAAACTAGCACCATATCTGGTACCGTATTTCCCAACAATACCAACCTTCTTGGTTCTCTTGGCCTGCATAAAATCGCATAAATCATTAACTGATTTACTTAAAAGTCCATATTTATATTATCGTGGTACATCTATCAATATAAGAAACGACAATCCATTTTTTACAAAAGGAAAATAACTCACCACGAGAACTCTTTTCCAAAAAAACAAAATCGAAAGAAATATACATATATATTTCATACATCAACGAATTAAAAGTCTTTATAATTGAAATAATCCCAAGAGTTAGAAAAGACAATAAACGGGTCAGATCCGGGTGACCCTTTTGGTGATACCAATTACATAAGTAATAAATCCACATACAAAGCGCAAATTCAAGGAAAAATAGCTTAAAAATTGAACATTAGTATTCAAATACACAAATACACTAGACCAATGTCAGATTTTAATTAATTTATAGCAAATTATCCAATTGCCTGAGTAATACATACCCATAAAAAGCTTAAATACGAGAAAGACGATAGCAAATTAAATTAAACAAAGTAATTTAAACATATGTGTGTTTTGATTACGAGATAGAGAGAGTCCATACCATCTTGAAGTGAAAGGTTGAAGAAGATCAACCTAGGTGTTGCTGCTGTTGCTGGAGAGAAAGGAACTGATGGAGTCGGCTTCTTGAGATATATGTATTATACTTGTAGGGTTTGCGTTTGCTTTAGTAACCTATTGGGCCGGACCAAGTTGGGTTGATTTAAACGGGCCTGTTATTCTTATTTTGTTTACCATAGGCCTTTTTAATTTGGAATTCTTTTTTTCTCTTGGAAATCCTTAATTAGATTTTACAAATTAGGACATATTCAATTAAGATTTTAAATTTAAAAAAAAAAATAGTGGCAATTATTACTGTAATATATTTTTTAAACTTTGATGTTTTCCATTAGAATTATTTAAGATCACATGACTTAAAATTGTAAAATTTAGGTATAAATAAAAATCTCTTTCATAAAACTCTCTATAAAGGTAGAAATTTTAAAAATTCCAAACTATCAATCAAAACAGCAAAAACAATCACACAAACTCCAGGTAGTTTTTATTTTCTTTTTTGGAATTTTTTAATAATTAATTAATAGTATATTTTAGGGTTTTAAAATTTGTTTTCGGTGTGATTGGGTATCCTTGTTTACTCTCAAAAAAATAATAAGGTTCTTTGGATGATTAAGTGCTCTAACAAAGCAAAAGAAGGATGCCTTAAGCATCGAGGAACGTGTACCTTGGTCTATGTAAAGATGGCTTCCACAATACCAACTAGCATCTTTATTAGAAAGAAGTTTTTTCTCATATGGAAACATCCTCATGTGGTATTCCTTATCAGGTCTCCTTTTCCTATGATCTAGAGCATTTATCGTGGTAGTTTTGGATCTCAAAGAAAGAAATGGTATATCTCTAGAGATAACCTTTTGGGTATTACCTAATTGATCGACCATACTTAATAAGCAGGCTCGTTCAGAAAAGTAGGCACCTTGGTTACCGTCAATTTTGGGAATCACATTATTTTCAAGAGTCATATGATGCTCGTAGAAAGAGAGTCGCATTTCCTTATGCTTTTGGTGAAAGTCAATCTTACCTATTAATATAGTCCTTGCGGAGCTCGATTGAAAATGAAAGGATGCAAGGTTGAGCATTAGAGAAGAAGCGAGCGACAATGAAGAAGGTTGTATCAGGATCTTGAGAATGAATCATGAGTTTTGAATGAGTAGAGTGATTTAACTGGTAGAAACAGGGGTGCACTTTTTTGTACAAAAGATGTTTGGATTTCACCCTTTCAACCTAGGGAATAGAAAAGGTGAACCTAGAGATTATACAATGCAAAGCTTGAACTTGCCCCTCTTTACACATGAGCGACCGATAGGGTTCTTCCTCAACTATATGAATGAATGATACAAACACGACAACTAAGATTGGGCCTTGCCTGTTATCTACCATAAAAAACATGGAAGGAAAGAGAAAACAACCACCTATTTACTTAACAAAGACACTGACCAACCTAATCAAATCGAGATTCAAATGGAAAAACTCAAGATGCATTTTGGCACTAAGGTAGGGGTTTCTCTGAATTAATATGACATAGCGGACGGCCTTCCTCAGTCATACCGTACTAAGGTAGGGTTTCAAAAGTATACCACACATAACATGTATGATTCGATTATAAGTGAATTATCAACCACTTTATCTTCTAAGAAATAACTATCTCTCTTTCATAATTCTTTCAATTATATCATGTCACATCATCAATGATTTGTTAAATGGTATATATCATTACTCCACTTTTAATTACTTCATAAAATGTACCAAATTCATTTATGAAATAACCCCTAAAGAAACCCCTTCACAAACTGATTAGATCAACGAACTAGATTTAAAGAGGAACTGTATCTCATGACGGCGGCGACGTTTTGTTCTTGGCGGCAGCTTTTTCGTTTGGACTTGAAACGAGATCAAGCGTTATTGTTGGTTGTCTTCGTTTTCTTGGTGATGGTGGTGGGTTAGTCAAAGAGCACAGATGGTGGAGGAGTGCATCTTGGTGCGAATCCACACGACGGGAATGTCAGATCGAGGATGGTGGTGATGGTGGGTTGAAGTGAGACCAGAGGGAAGGTGGGTTGAAGAAAGAGAGAGAAAAGGGAGGGGTGGGTAGCAGAGAGCAGTAGATCGAGAAAGGGAAAAGGGAGGGTGAAGAAGAGGGGGATCAGAGGGTGGTAGTGGTAAGGTGAGATTTGTGTGTGAATGACCACGAACGGTGGTGGCGAACGTGGCACGATGGCGGCGGTTTGCTGGTTGTAGAGCAACGGCATCAAGTAAAGGTGATGGTGATGAAGGTGAGATGATGAAGGTGATGATGATGTAGTGGAGGGGAGGGGTGGAGGTAAAGGTAATGATGATGGGAGGTAGTGAAATTAAGGGGTGGTAATGGAGGTGGATTTTTTTGTGCAAAGAAGCGGCGGTTTTCTTGTTCACAGATAGGGTGAGGGAGAGAGATAGGGTGAGGGAGAGGGATGGTGAGGGTGATGGTGGGGAGGGAAGCTGAGACTAGCTGCTTAATAGGATTGGGGGTTGGTGTTTCTAATTTTCACTGTGATGTAAGGGGTATGGGGGTGTTTGATATTTTACCTATTCTAGTAGACTAGTTATAGAATAGTTGATTTAGAGACTTATAATAGAAAAACCATATACCTTTAGGTCTTATAAAGTAAAACCTCCCTTCTCAAAGAATGCAAACTTAGCACAGGGAAGTCAAGCAGCACACACAGGGAAGTTTTTTAGGAAATGCAACCTTAGAAATTAGGCGTGCTTAGCACATGTAAGTTTGCAACCTTTAAAAGTAGGTGTGCTTAGCACATGGAACTTTCTCAGAGAATGCAAGCTTAGCACGTGGAAGTTAGTACATCTATGATGTATATGATACTCTCAAAGAAACTATAGAGGCAAGTTGGAAGCTTTTGTGCATCTATATATGATCCTCTTGGAGAAACTCTAGGTCATATGATGTTACGGAAGCTTTTGTGCATCTATATATGATCCTCTTGGAGAAACTCTAGGTCATATGATGTTACATGAACATCTATGATATATTCGGAGAATAAAATGCGATGCGCAATGACCAATGACCAAAGTATGTTACGTGAACATCTATGATTTATATGTTAGAGGAGCGTCTATGATATGCTGAGAGATTTATGATATGCTTGGGAGAATGTAATACAGTACGATGTGACCAAAGTATGTTACATGCTAAAGGTTGGGATTGGCCAGCTACGACAACACGTAAATTTTATGTCTATATTGTAAGAGTTTTTTTTAAAGTTAGAATTACAATTTGGCATATGAAAGTATTTTCAGATTTAGCACAAAGACGGTATCCTGCACACCGCCCTTAGGCAAAATTGTATTTCTGTTAAGAGCGGTGGTTAAATCACCGCCCTTACAATTTTGCCTAAAAGTGGTGTTCGGGATACCGCCCTTGTGTTAAATCTGAAATTACTTTCCTTTCTATGCCAAATTGTCAATTATTTATTAAATATATGTTAAAATCAAAAATAAAACTCATATTGTAATGGATATTTTAGAAAGAAAAAAATACTAATAAAAGCTTTACACTGTCAGAAAATTAAAAGATAAACGACTTAATGATTCCAAATTTTACTAACACATCTTCCAAACATAAAAGATAAACGACTTCATGATTACAAACTTCACAAACACTTCTTCCAAACATATAATTCAACCAAGAAAGGATATAATATAGGAGTGTTACAACAAGTTGATTCTTCATCACTTAAGCTTTCCGATTTCCTTCTCCTTCTGCTTCTCATTAAGAGCAACTTGAGCAGTAGCTTTTGCAATCTTTTTAGGATTTATTACACTCTTGGGATTTAAAGCCTTTCTTACCTTGAATACAGCCCAAGCTGTCCCAAATGCATGCCCTGCTGCGTCAAATCCTTCCCGTGTCACCTCTGCCGCTTGTTCTCCATGCCTGAAACACCAACAACCGTATTGATTAAGTCAAAAATGTCGAAAGATGAAGGACCAAAAATACTAAATTAGACTTTATTTTTATGTTGATTCAAGAATAAGATGCTAACCTTTGTGAAACTAATCGTGTTGTAACAACTGCAGTTGTTGACATCACATTTGTTCCCGCAACTTCAACAGCATCACAAACCCTGTCTGTTCATCGGACAAACAAGATTATAAGTATAAATTTAAGGACTTAAGCTGCAAAAAGATGAAAATACGAGGTGACGTACTAAATCCATCTAAGGAGGCGAGAACAATTTGTCCAGGGAGAAGGTTAAAGAATTTCTGCCCGATTTTTGAGTTTGCTATTGAATTTGTGAAAAAACCTGACACTTTCACCACCCCAGCGAGTATCCCTGTCGCCACATTTTCTGTCATTTGTGTCAATTTCTTGACCCTGCAACAAAATTCTCTATATTTTAGCATACAAACAAAACCTATTTAGTCTAATAAATAGACAAGGATCATAAAAGAATATACCTTTGCATCCTCTGCAACGCTTCAGGACTAATCTCTGAACTTTTCCCCTTCCCCCATCTTCTCTTCAATAAATCATCACCCCATTTTAACCTATTAGCAGTAACATCACCACACCATAATATACCCCTCACCATCTGACCCGACCCGGCAGCAATTGCCTGAGCTAACCACCCGCTATAATCCTCTACATTCGGAGCTAACGTGGTCCAATACGCCTCTGAACTCTTCTCCACCATCTCTTTCGTCTCAACCTCCCTCTCCATTTCCGCCGGAGATACATCCTTCGCAGCCATTAACCACCCTTCCTCCACCTCGACTCTCTCCTCACGAAAGGCACTATACTCTTTCAACACCTTATCCAGCTTCTCCAATAACTTTTCTTGACCTTTTGCAGCTATAGTCAACCCATAGTTCAACAAATTCTCGCTATTTATTTCGGTTTTATTATCAGGTTTGTCGTTTTCATTAGGCACTCTGAGTGTGAAAAAGTAATGAGTATCGTCGAGTTTTACAGCAGCTTCATCTCTAGCTAATGGCCATTGAATTTCATCACCGACACGAGCTAAAGCCGCTACGACGTTACCTCCTTGACGTAAACAAATTATACTGAAATCTCCACTTGCGAGCTCGATACTTCGGTCTTTATCGATTAAATGGACGATTGTACCCGGGATTTCGATGATTAACTCCTCCGATGACTCGAAAGTCGAAGACTTGCTAGTGTTTTCGGTGTCAGGGAAGAGATTTTCAGCTAATTCTTTCATTTCTATGGTAGGGTATAGAGAAGAAGATGATGAGGAGTTGGGTCTTTGATCAAATGGGTTTTGGGATTCAGGGTTTGATTGATCTACTTCTGGGTAAAGAGATTTTGAAGTCATAGTTTTCTTAAACTTTTTGTTCTTGTAAGAAAGATGAGACTTTTTGGGGATTTTAATAAGGAGAAGCTTATTGTTTAAGTAAAAGAACGGCGTGTCGGTTTGGAGGTTGAAGAAGAGATGAACGTACGTGGCATGAAAGCGTGATGGCTTAGCCGCGTCATAGACGTGGGGTGTTTTTGTCTATATACAAAAAAAGGGTCACACTTATTAGATGTAGGAAAGTATTATGGTTGAGTTGACAAAATTAACTAACTTTATAAAAGAGGAAAAAGATAAAGAAAATAGAATAATTGCTCATGTCGATTTTGTGAACTTTTTTGGGGAAAAAAGGTAAGGTGTGGTTAGAACTAATAGAGGAAAAAACCGTCTTGGTCGACGTCAAGTTAAAAAAAAAGTTTAGTATGCTGTTTAAATAAAATCATGTTTTCTACTTATAATTGTAATGTGAGTCTTTATAATTTAACAGAAACCTGAAAGTAGGCATTTTAGATATTTGATACTCGAGTCTACGGAGATTGATAGATATCTATACGACGATAATTATTAACTAAAATTTAAATAAAACACGTTGCACAAGGATTAATGCCCAAGAAACACCTCAAATCAAATTTAATGTCCTTTCACCCCTGCCGCTCTCCTTTTGCCCATAAAAGACACCTCTTTTAATTTTTATCCTATCCTATCCCTTTCTACCGCCGCCGCTCTCTCTCTCTCTCCACGAGTTCATAAACAAATAACTATGATAGCCGCTCTCTCTTTCGTTTAAATCATCAGCATATACACAAACACTGTGCATTATGAGAGCACCCATTAATGACGAATTTAGCAAGAAAAATAAAGAAACAGAGAGAAGAATAAGAAGAAGAATGAATAAGAGAGGAAGAAGAGATGTTTTATTTCTTGTTACAGTTACAATGTACAAAACTAGTTTATATACAATCATGTGTAACTAGATATAGCTGTAATCTAACTAATTTTTATGTAGAAGAAACAATTTGCATTTTGGTCCCTGCATTATTTCTTTTTATCCAATTCATTTGCTGTATTCAAAGATAGATCGACATCTCCACTGAAACATGATATTTGAGTATTGGGAAAGTAAGAAATTATGATTGAATTGTGCGAAAGTTTGTATAGAATAAGTTGATTGATTAACGTTGAAAAACTAGAAGAAAAAAACAATTCAAATGAGTAATGGGAATCTCTCCAAGAACTCAATATTTAGTCCACAAGTACAAAAATGTACTTGCTTAGCGTTTTCTAGAGTTCTGAGAATTTATCCCAGTACTCAACATTTGCCACAAGTCCAAAAGTGCACTTGCACAAGTACAAAAGTGGGCTTGCACAAGTACAATCCGAGTTCTGAGTAATGGGAATCTATCCCAGAACTCAACATTTAGTCCACAAGTACAAAAGTGGACTTGCTTAGCCTTTTTCGAGTTCTGAGTAATGGGAATCTATCCCAAAACTCAACATTTAGTCCACAAGTACAAAAATGGACTTGCTTAGCCTTTTTCGAGTTCTGAGTAATGGGAATCTATCCCAGAACTCAACATTTAGTCCACAAGTACAAAAATGTACTTGCTTAGCTTTGAATAGAAAATTTGAAGATTTGAAGGAATGTGTAAAAGTTTTATTACTCCAGCTTGAATCTTCTCTCGAGTAATCTTACAATCGATGTCTACATGCTTTGTGCGCTCGTGATGTACAGGATTTGTAGACATAGCAACAGCAGACTTGTGGAAGTGATCGTTGGCCACAGCGCTGTTAAAGAAAAGCAAATTTGTGGTGAGTGGGAGAATCGGCCGGCAGCGGTGTTGAAGAAGAGCAAATAAGGGACAAGGGTATTTTTGTATTTTGCAGCAAGGTGCCTTTTATGGTCAAAGGTGTAAGGTGGCAGGTGTTTAATGGGTATTAACCCGTTGCACAATTGTTGTAGACTCACAAAAAATGTGTTAAGTTTTTTTTTTTTTTTTTGAGTACATGAGAGAGCCACTTTGGACTCGAAGTCATTGACTCCAATGAGATTCGATCCCAGGACCTCTTGGTCTCTGCGGAGTAACCTAACCACTAGGCCAACTATCAATCTCAAAATATGTTAAGTTTATCTAAAGTTAAAGACATATAAACTAAGATTAAATTAAGTCCAAAAAAAATAACTAAAATTAAATTAAGTCCAAAAAAAAAACTAAAATTAAATTAATAAGGATCACCCAAGTCATATTTGATATTCATATTATTAAACCTTTAAATAAACAAATTATTTTTAATAGCTTAGCTCGAAAAAAGCTCGTTGAATATGTTAACAAACAAGTTTTAAATTTTTTTGCTCGACTCATTAAAATTTGAGTCCATCTCTACTCGACTCTTAATACTTATTATTTTTACTTTATTTAAAGATATTTTAATATTTAACTAAATATATAACGTTTAAACAAAAAAAAAATATTGTCCAAATAAAAAACCCACATTCCTTTCTCTCCATCCTTGCAATAAAAGTCCTCCGTGAAATCCCAATATATTAACCACCCATTCCAAATTGTCTCCCGACTAACCAAAGAATCAAATAGCTTTAGTGCCCGTTTGGAAGTGCTTTTTTGGAGAAGCACTTAAAAGTGCTTTTAGTATTTTAAGAGTTTTTTTTACTTTGAAAAGCACTTTTTTGAGAAGCACCAAATAGGTGCTTCTTAGAAAAAGCACTTAAAATAATTTTAGATTTCAAAATTATTTTTAATAATTTTTTTAAGTTTTGAATTTTATTCTAAAAGCGCTTTTTTACTCTAAAATAAGCACTTCCAAACGAGCCCTTAGTTCGATAAGATTATGTTATGGTTTTGCTTTATCTTCTTCCTTAGATCGTGTCGGGCGAAAGATGCTACTTTTTATTATATATTACTTTTATAGAACCAAAGTATTTTAAAATTAACTATTCCAAAGTAATCTTCCCTAAATAATACAAAATTCAAACTGAAAAATATGAATGTTTTTTTTTTCCATTAATCGAATCCCTATTAGCAAGTAAGAGAATATCGCTAAACTCGTGTCAAAGTTTAACATAATCATAATTATAATTTAAAAAATTCTTATCTTAATAACATCTTAAGTTTATTAAGAAAGTCATATTACATTAGTCAAGTATCGATTCTTTTTCCATTTGTTGTTAGTTAATTTAGACAAACATTAGACTCTCGATATACATTATTTACCTCGGTTTTTTAATTTCTATACTGCATATCCATACAGACTCGAGCATCATAATCAATCGACTCTTAATGCCCACACACTTTGTCATTATTCATTAGTTTAATCAAATCATGTTTAACTAAATCTTATTTCTATGATAAATTAAAACCAAAATAATATATATTTACCTTTGTCAAATAATTTTACTCATTTTTCACAAACTCACCCATAAATCCCATTTATATCCTGAGATAAATTTAAAATAATTCATATATACCTGCATTGGAAATTAAGCAATTAAAATATCTATCTATATCTCTTTTTCTTTTGGATCGAGTAATTGGTTGTATTAAAAGACATAAAAATGTGTACACTATAAAAAAAGTTTTGACTACTAAACAGGGGTGAAGCCAGGATTTTATGGTAGGGCCAAGGGGGTTCAGGGGCGCCCCCGAAAACAATTCCGACCTCTTTGCACTATAGATCGGAAAAATTTGCAAAACATGTACTTATATTATACAAAATTGCACTATAAGCCCCTATATTATGTAAAAATTGCAGTAAAGTTCTCATATTACTTTTTTAAAATTATTTACCTTATAAATTCCTATATTATATAAAATAATATTTATTTTACTACAAAATGAAATAAAATATCCATTTATATAAAATAATTATGGTCTAATATATAAATTTTAAAAAATTAAGAGGGTCCAAAATAAAAATTTTGAAAATATTAAAGGACTTATAATTTTTTTATTTTTTTAAGGGTAACTTCTTTTTAGAAAATCAGGAGGGCCATGCCCCCCCCCCCCCCCCCCAACAAAGGCATAAGGTTCCCTTGATGTTGTTACTAAAGTCCGAAAGCTTAAAGTAGTTCATATATCTTAGTTTCACCTCACCATCATCTTAAGAACATTTATATATAGGGTTTAAACTCGAATTTTGAACTCTATTATCTATATTCAAAAATAAGATCCCAAAAATATAAAAAACGCATCCACATTCAAGGTTATCGTCGATTGGACTCCAAATGGATGTTTGTTTGTACTTAATGGTATCTTAATTTGGTTCATTAACACATTAAATCAATAGGACAACTTATTTTTCGTGACCAATTCAAATTTGAATGACTCTTGATTAGCTTGTTCCATTAGGATTTAATACCAAGTATGGTCCATTCATATGTTACCTAACCGAATAAGTTATATTCAACTTTTTTTTGTCATAATACGAAATTACTTATACACAAGATTTAAGAAATTAAATGTTCCAAGCAGAGTATGATCCGTCCAGGTGGATAGATTAATATTGCACCGAGTGCATTTTGCTAGTAAATCCACAACACCGTTAAAATTTCGACTGATGAAGTTACCTTCCAAGAAAGAAACTTATGTAGCCAGTTCCTCATTTTGGCAATAAAAAGGTAGATTTGCCAACAAAGACCTGTGCTTCTCGAAATATCTTGAACTAACTCAAGATTATCAGAGTAGAACGAGACACTCAAAAAATTACACGAGGTAGCCTTTCTCATAGAAGAAAGGACAATCTAGCATTCTCCTTCCAAGGAACTATTCACCATACATTTGGAAGTGATTTTTTGCACAAGTTCTCATTCCTTAATAAAAGAGACATTACACATATACATCACTAAGAAGAGGATTTTCATAGTTGTCACATATTCAATGTTAATTCGGTATTCAGTACTTATTATTTTAAAGAAAAAAAACTACATCCAAATATGCCGCATCAAACTATTAGTTGAAAGTTGTATATTTTGTAATTTTGTTGTCTCGTATATTTATTTTATTATATATTTTGTGTTGATGAGTGGAACTCAATTGGAAGCTAAGATGGACATTACTTGCATCGAATTTTAATTTTTTTCAAAATTTGATGTTTGAGTTTTATATTTAAATATAGAGTATGTATTTCAAAATTCTGAATATATACTTTACTAAAATTTAATGGACTGATAACAACCTGCTCCCTATTATATAACTCAATTTTTTTAATATATGTCGACCAATCACCAAATAGCATTTAAGAATCTAACGAAAGGAAGAGAAAAAAAATCTAGATAATCATAAAGACGGACAATTTTTTTTCTTTTTGATAAGACGGACAAATTCTTTTTTTCGATGTATGGGTGTCCGGGCCAGCTTACGCGCACCACGACTAATCCCATAGGAAATATACACGCCTCCTCATGCATACTCCCACTTAATCAGAACTAGGTTACCCATGTTCAGGGAGGAGACTCGAACCATGCACCCCTTGCTTACCCCCTTTAAGGGCTCAAGAAATAACACGGCTGAGGGGATTCGAACCCTGTACCTCCTAGTTGAGAGACAGGGTCCTGGCCACTGAGCTAGTCCCAGTGGTTGATGGTTGACGTTATCTTTGGATTTTTGTTAGTAATCTTATCCTTTGAGAGACCAGTCTTTGCCAAGTCCTAGAGAGTTGAAACAAACCATCGCTTAATTGCGGACCACATAAGCCCAAGAGCACCTAATTTCGGTTCACTTTTTCGTATAAAAGTAACATATTACAAAATTTCAATCACTAACCTTTGTGAAATTAGAAAGAAATTAAGCAAATAAATAAAAAACGAGACCTATATTACAAGACAATATCTATTATCCTATGTCTTTCCAGGATATAAAGACTTAAAAACAGATTCGTGTGGTGGTTTCATTACAAACAAAAGGATTTGTATAATAATATTATGTATCTAATATAACACATCAGACAATCGACTTATCAATAAAGGGAGCGAGGATGTGATCGATAAGCTCAAAAAATTTCCATCCTACTCAAATGAATATAACCTCCATGTCTCTTCTTCAATACTCTAGCAAAAAATTATCGCATCATGTTAAAAGTAAAAAAAAAAACATCGTAAGAACTAAGAAGTGAAAAAACATAGGAAGATCTATATTTGACATCAAAACGCAAGTGAAACCCCCTAAGTGAAGTGTTACCATATATATATTATTATAAGCTTTCATGTAAATAAATTACACTTGCAAACATATATATAAGTCAAAATAAGGGCCTAAAATTCATTCTCCCTATTCCTAGGAGAAGAAAAAACAGAGCACACACAAGGCATAAAGCTAGCTACTACATCAAAGTTATATGCTAACAATTACTCCAAAATCTATAGCTATGATTCCAATTCTTTTACATCGGATCCATTTGAGTTACTACAATAGGACTTCGAACCACATGTTTTCCATCTATCCATGAAAGTGACCCGAAAACTGCACCTGAATCACCCAATACCAGATTTTTTCTATCAACTGTCACCGTCACGTAGTAACTCCATTTCCTCACCTTTTCCGAAAATACAAGCTTCCCTGGCTTCACACTAATCACCACCCCTTTAGGTGAGTCAATTTTCGTAGTGTACACCGAGTTAACATCACCCACATTTGTCACTGTTCTAAAGAAACTCTTCACGGACACTCCGGAGCTAGGAAACACCGCTACAATTGACGGGTAGTTTAAATTCTCCGGTAAGGGCTTTCTTGTCGGACAATTCACCGGTGATCGGGTAATAACTTGAATTGTCTTGGGATTATACTCTATGGCACATAAAAAGTTAACGTAATCTTTCCCCGATAAATCGTAAACTAGCCCAGGATCCATCGCTTGATCGAGATTTAAATGTCCGGCACCAAAATCATACGGTGTTGCCGCTTTCCCGGACGATTCGTCCCGCATGGGCTTGAGGGTATTATCGACTATTCCCGCGGTTGTCATCATAGCGGATCGAATAGCCGCAGGACTCCAATTTGGATGTGCAGATTTAAGCAACGCCGCTGCGCCACTTACATGAGGACACGCCATTGATGTCCCTGACAAAATGTTGAACTCGGTTTTACGTAAATCCATGTCCAACCCGGTGGGTCCCACGGCATCGGTCCACGCTGCTAGGATGTTGACTCCTGGAGCGATTAAATCGGGCTTTAAGATCTCTGGGTTCACACCGTTCGGCCCACGGGCTGAAAACGAAGCTACGACCGGAGCGGGTTTGATTCCGATAACCGTCCCTCCGAAATCCAGAGTCGCGGTGGCCATTGGATTGGAGCTAATATACGACTTGATCGCATCGCCTTCCGACGCACCAACGGCGGCTGTCGGAATCAAATGAGCATCTCCGACTAAGCCTTCGCCATTTGCGACACTATTCGCGAGTATCATCCCGACCCCACCGGCTTTTTTGACTACCATACCTTTCGCAACACGTGGATTACTACCGCGATCACATATTACGATTTTGCCCTTGACTGAATGAGCATCGAGTGAATTCTCCATACAGAGTGAAGCAGATAAAACTCCTGATTTACCTGGATATACTAAACGATACATTGTGTTGTTCAAGGGTGGTCCTGAGTATAACGATACACCGGAGAGTCTCCGGCCATCGTTAAGGACTACATTCGCCGGAAAGTTTCTGTCAATAGTGCCGGCTCCGATGGTAGTAATCCAGGGGGCGAGGTTTGTGACTGACATTCCGTTAGGTCCGTCATTTCCAGCGGAGGAAGACACAAATACGCCTCTTGAAACAGCTCCATATGCTCCTATGGCAATGGGATCGAGATAGTACGGGGAGGAGATTCCATCACCGCCTCCTATTGAAATCGAGATGACATCAACACCATCGGAAACTGCTGTATCAAAGGCAGCGAGGATATCAGAATCGAAGCAACCTGCGTTTTTCCAGCAAACTTTGTACACTGCTAAACGAGATTTTGGAGCAACACCTTTAGCTATACCGGAAGCATATCCTGACATACTTGCTTTAAAAGCGTACCTTCCGGAAGCTGTGGATGCCGTATGAGTACCGTGACCGTCAGCGTCTCTCGGTGACCGGAACTCAATAGTTTCGTTAATTCCGCCGATAATTCCACCAAATCCGCTGTTCCCCGCCTCATGTCCTTTCGAAAAGTACCTTGCTCCCACAATCTTCCGGTTACAATTCTTCACAGTAAACTTCTCGCCGATTTCACATTTCCCCTTCCACCGACTCGGAACCGGACCGAGATTCAAGTCAGAAAAGCTCCTCCTCTCCGGCCAAATACCGGTATCAAAAACTCCTACAATAACATCAGAGCCGTAATCAGATTCCGACCAGAGTCCACGCTGGTTACGAAGGCCAAGGAACTGCGGGGAGCGAGTAGTGTGAAGTTGACGACGTCGGTCCTCGAATGCGGCGAGGACGGAAGTGTGTTTGAGGAGTGAAGCGGATTGTGACGGCGTCAACGACGCGGAGAAGCCGTGGAAAACGGTATCGTATACGTGGAGAACGTTGATGGATTCAGTGAATTCAGAAGTGTACCAGTGGTAAGGAGTTGGGAAAATGGATGGCTTAGATTCATTATCCACATGGATGATGTAGGTTTTAGCCGTTGGATTAGATATAACTGATGTTAATATCGTTATAAGAAGAGTAAAGAGGAATGTAAGAAATGAAGCCATGAATAGAGTGGGGAGTGTGAGGTTTTGTGAGTGGGTGTCAACTGATTGATATATAAGAGAGTATAATTGTCACTTTTAGAATACTTTAGTTTTGTTTAATTTACTTTAATATAGTTATTAGGCTCATCCCATTCATAATATTTTTTGTTTAACCACATGAATCGGTTATGTTTTAACCAAAAGTCTAATAATATTACTTTGGAGAAAAGTTAAATTAAAAAAAGAAAGAAATTGGTAGACAATGCACAACCATGATTGAGATAAACTTGAAATATTTTTAGATGGGGTGTAAAATATCATTTGTAATTTACTACATTAAACTAGAAGATAAACAGAGCATAAGAATAATAGTGGAAAGAACTCTCGATAATACTCTAACACCATGTTATAGGTGGAAAACCCCAAAGAATTCGTATGTATTGTGTTAACAAGATATTAGTTATTACAATTAGTAGAAAAGATAAAGTATTTATAGTGCTATGAAATTTACATGAATTGCACTTGTTGGTCACCATCTATATATATATGGTTAGAATTTGTTAGGCCAAATCAACATCCTCCCTATTTAAGCAAAGAATTAGAATAAGTGGTTGTATACTCTTTTCTGAACTCCAACCATCTCTCTATCCTAAAATATACATAAAATAGAGAGCCGAATTTATATGATCTTGAGTAAAAAGTAAAGATTTTAATATGGAGTAAAGCACAAACAAAATATGTAAATAAGATCTGTGAAATAGGAATTTCGTTGGAATAAAATTGTTAGAGATACCTAATCAAAGGTGATAGGATATGTCTCCATATGTTAAGATTAAATTACGGTACAACTAAATAAAAATTCTTTAATTTATTAATACAGTAGTAAAAACTTGTTATAGCAAATCAATACGCTAACACCCTAAAGAAAGGCTGTCTATGACACTTGGACGCTCAACCCACTAATATTTTGGTGGAATCTAATTAGGGTCGGTACTGAAATTTAGAGGGATAAAGAACATTTTTTATAATTTTTTTTTTGTCAATTCAATCTTTTTTTCCACTATATAAAATAACATAACAGATAGATTTGGGTTAAATTAATCGATTTTTTTCAATTTACGTAATTATTTTTGGTTTTCTAATTTTAAAAGGTTTGGGATTTTAGACTTTATTTATATATTTTATTCAAATTTTTTATTTTATTTACCTTGTTTTTCAATTTTGGTCATTTGTGTTTAATAAGAGGTCGTATTTAGTATATCCATTAAATAAATTGGAGGCCAAAAAATATAAATATTATGGGAGTATAAAACCAAACTCTTAATATCTGATAAGGAGGTGTTGTAAGAAAACTAATAGGATGGCTAAATAAAATATAGAATGAATAAATTTCCTCAATTTTCTTAAATAGGCTTATATAGTCTAATGACCTCTAATTAAGTATCTCATGGTTTACAACACATATGCATGATTTAATCAAAGGTCAAAACATTTAACTTGTATACTAGTTGAGTAGTGATCTTACATATATTATGTACAATATTTCTAATAATGGATTTTAGACAATTTAGAGGTAGGAGATCAGAAAATCCTAATGGAGACAGTTGGAACATGATGAAGCAAACGTCTTTTCTAGGTGTTCGAGATTTAGATAATCTGCATGTATGATCGAGATGTGTTATGTTCGAGACTTAGTACTCGAAAAATGTATTAGATATGTATATCAAAAGGGAATTGGTGTCTGATACCCTACTAACAAAATTTTATTGAGATTGTTTTCTATGATGATGTTGATCATGTGTAACAAGTAACCAAAGTTTAAGTTTTATTGGAAATGTGTTAGAAATTCGCTCTACATGTAATGATATCTTGTTAAACGTGTCAGATTACCATCTTACTGTATCATCATGGACGGATCTAGGTGCAGATATCTCTAACCTTCACTGACTCTCGAAAACAAAGATTTGAAGTGGTCAAAAGATAGGAGAGCACCCCTTCTCCCGAAGTTACGGGGTCATTTTGCCGAGTTCCATTCCATCTATCCCATCCGAATCATTGCGGGGCGACAAGAACTCCGTGAGAGCGATGCGCTTTGTCTTTTGGTTTTGCACTTCTAAGAGCTTTTAAGTCGGAACTCAAAGCTAGTGTGTTAAGCAAGCTTGTTTGTTAGTAGGGTTAGATTGGTCAATTTTTGTAATGAAAAATGTTAATAATAAAAAATATAATAGTCCCGGCTAGTTTTTAATTAGTTTTTATAAAAAAGAAATTTGAGATTATTGATCCCTATACGAATAAGGTAATATCAAATTAACCTGAACACTGTTTTTTTTCTTTTAAACTTTTAGTGTTTACATATAAAAATGTCTGAATACGTTCATGTATCATCATTTTCGCATAAATACGATTCAAGGCATAGTGTGGAAAGCATTGAAGAATGAAAATCCAATACAAAGATAAAAGTGTAACCCCAAATAGTAAGTAGTAGATAGAGAAGGGTTTTATTTCTAACATTTTATAATAAAATAATTGCAGCATAAACCTAAATGGAAAAATATTTGCGATACTAACGTCTAGGCGCTCCTCTGAGGAACGCCTCATTCACTTAATCACTTAATCAGTTCATTAAGCCCATTAATTATAAGGCGCTTCTCTATGAAGCGCCTCTATTTTAAAAAAAAAATTATTTACTGGCCATCGATCTTTGGCCAATACTTAATTCAAAACAATATTTACAATAAATTTTTGCTGCAAAACAATTACACAGATGCAGTATAACACCAATTTGCTCATTCCAATTTTTGCTGTCCATAATTTCAGCGTATTTTACATCTCTTTTTTTTATAAAATTACATCTTCTACTGTAAAAGGCTTCCAACAGGCTTAACAATGGCCAGTAGAAAAAATATAATAAATTATATTTAAATCAGAGAATTTTGAAAAATTGTAAAAGTGATGATATTTAGATTAAAATTAGATCAATTCATTAGAGTTTGTAAAGTTTATAAAATAACTTTTAAAATTAGGTGATGAGATTACCTTGTACTGCTGCCTAGATTCTTCTACACATCAGCAAAACCATCTTTAATGATTGCGCCAAATAGATATTCTTCTATTGTTGATGTGAAGAGATGGGTTTTAGGGTGTTCAATATGAATATGCGGCTAAATATAGTTAATTTTTTTAATAAAGGCGCTTCTCTAAGAAGCGCCTCATAATTAAATATGGGCTGATTGGTTTAATGGGCTGGTTAGTTTCGGTGGACTGATTAAGTGAATGAGGCGCTCCTCGGAGGAGCGCCTATACGTTAGTCTCGCAAATATTTTCCTGTATAAGTTTATGATGCAATTATTTTATTATAAAATGTTAGAAATAAAAAAAACTCGGGTAGCTTGGTATTAAACTACCGCCCAAAAAAAAAAAAAACTTGGCATTAAACTTGATTGTAGTGTCTTAATTAAGTTAAAAGATTCTAGATATGATTTTGTCGTTCAAAAGGGAGTTGTTGTGATGACTGATGAGTCAGCAAACCCCAATGTATGCGGGCGATTTAATAGAAGCAAGACCCTGACCAAAAAAGAGAAAAATACTGTAGAAGCAAGACAAGACATTATTCGTCGTCGTTTTAAGTGGGGTTTTATATGTTTCTTCTTTGGCAATTGAAAAAAAAGATTGACAAAAAAAAAGAAAAACAATGAAAAGAAAAGGACAAAAGAAAGAAAAAAGCGTGGTCATAGGTATGGTGGGTCATAAATTTCTTGGTTGATACAATGATACAATTCCTATTTAATTGCAAGTAGAAGTATGTTGGAGTGTACATAAGTAATAATAATAATATATATAAAGTTAGGAATTAAAAAAAGTTCCAAAGTTCATTTAGCATTATTATTTTTTACTTGTTTCTTCAATTTAACATTATTTTCATTTCTTAAATTTAGATTATATTTTTCCTTTTTTTTTCTAGTTTTGTTCATAAATATATAACAATCATGTAAAAACACCTAATTTGGTGGATTACTAATAGATAGACACGGTACATATATTGCGGGTTTCATGGGGTTTTGTGATGTTATTTCTCCTTTAATCTCGGAATTACTTGCACTACATTTTGGTCTAACATGGGCTTGCACAAATGGCTTTAATGAATTGATTATCGAAACAGATTCGGAGGAACTCCACGCGCTAGTGAAGGGCGGTGGGAACTTAGGTAGTCGGTATGTTTCGATAGTAAATAAATGTTGTGATTTGATGCGCAAATTTCCGAAAATTGAGCTGCTTCAGATTTATCGCGAAGCTAACTTTTGCGCAGATAGACTAGCAAGAGAAGGGGCATCATCACATTCTCAACCGGTGGTGCTCAATGATCCTTCTGATTATCTTTGGAAATTGATTACAAGGGATAGAAGCGAGCGTGCAGTTAATAGAGTTGTACTTGATAGCTAATAAACTTTGTGCTCTTGATGTAATCTTTTATTCTTAACGGCTTTATAAGCCTCTCATATATGCAAAAAAAAAAACACCTAATTTCATATAAATAAATACTCAATTTTAATTTATTGATTTATTTTTTCTAGACGAAAAACCTCTATCTTTGCCCTCATCATCTCCATCATCACCTTTTTCACTTTCTTCTTCAGAGTCTTTCTCACCTTTCTTATTTTTGTTATCTTGTTTTCTTCACTTTTTTCGTCTTCTTAGTCAGATTAGTCTTCTTCATCTTCCGTTCCAAATCTTCCATTAATCATCATTCGAGAACCTCAATATCGAGTTTTTGTATCCTTGATGTAACTAGGTGGTGTTGGATAGGGTGTGATAAAATAACGATAATAAAATATGCAACTAACACCCTACCCTGAACACAATACTCACTACAAGTATCACATATTGTACGCAAGTGATGTCTCCCTAATTGTTCTTATTTTCGACCCTTGGGAGACATCATTTTTGGTGTTTATTTAATTAATTAGATAGACTTTTGGACTAAATATGCAATAATCTGGAATTCCCTTTTTATTTCTAGCATTTTTAGTTTATTAAGCTTTTGCGCGTAATATTGGTATTTTTAGTGTAAAGTTTACAGGTTTTAGATGTTAGCTAGAAGAGGAATCCGAGGAGAAAGTCAAAGATCAAAAGATAGAGTCAAGACTTGAAGAGAAATCCCGAAGATTTTATTTTTAGAGCTGAAAATCCATTTTCCAGGCCATAGATTGCTGATTTCGAGGTGCTTAAGCGATGATTTAGCCGCTGACCTTTGAAGAGAAAACATTCCTTATCAAGTTACGGAACTTTAGCAACTGGAATGAGGTCAATCGGAGTCATAACGCATCGGGAAAAGCCGTTTTAGTGAAGGTGTATCATCAGTTACGGGATTTTGGACTTAGAAATTGGGCTTGGACATTTAATTAGTGTTTTATTTTCTGGTCCAAGCCCTAATCCGTTTTTATGCTTATAAAAGGAGGTCTGGACTTCTATTTTACACACAATTCATTCTTTACAATTAAAAACACCAGAGAGAAGCAACAGAAGGAAGGAAGAAGAAGCTGCTAGAGCTGGAGTGGGTCTATAGCTCCGTTCTCAGTCATTCCAATTTCGGAAATTAGGTTTCTTTTATCTTTTATTTGTAATCAGTTATGAATTCCATTTATTTTAATTTAGTTTTTCTTTTCAATATGAGCTAAACAATTCATAGTGCTTGAGAACAAACAATGGGTGAATCCCAATTTTATTAATTAACGAATGTTGAATTTGGGTTTTTATTGAATTAAACTAAATTAGGGCTTTTACTCTTTTCAATAAATTGAGATTATTTTACTGTTTTTAGCGTCATGAACTAGGAACAGGTGTTAGTATTTAGGCTATTCCAATTAGTGGCAATTGGATCATCCTGGCGGAGGGTTTAGATACAAAACCATTTATTCAATCTAGGATAGAAGCTATTGATTCTGACGAACTTAGCTAATTCTAGGGCCAATGAGGTATTAAATCTTAAACATCCAACGGTGGATCATATTTACCCTGACGGGATTAGTGACACTTTAGGATCGCCTTATAGTCCACCCTGACGGGGGTATAAGGAATTTAGAATCCCGACCGTTGTAATTGACCAATTTAGCCCTTAAACAACATAAGTTAGGGAATAAGATTAGGAGGATCCTTGCGTTCTCAAGTGCTAACTTCTCATATTGCGTTTTACATCATTTTACTTGTGTCTTAGTTTTTATTTGCATTTAATTATTTGTCTTTCATTCATTAGCTTTAATCACAAAAACCAAACAAACATATTAATATCTTTTACTTTCATAAGTGCATCAATCACTATTTGCTAGACATTGTGATCAACCATTCCGTCCTTGGAACGAATCTGATTTATCAGTTATACTACTTGGGACAACCGTACACTTGCGGTTGTGGTTCGATTATCATCTGCATTTATTTTAGGACACACAAAGGACCACCAGCAAGTCTTAATGATTAGTAAAGATTCGTTCTCAGGGACTTAGTGTGTTATACGAATTGATTAACAGAAAAGCGTAGTAATAAATAGCTCAATGAATTAGAGACCGAAAAAGTAAATATGAATGGCTGATTGAGGAGATAATGATTAATTAAAACTAAAAGACAATAATATATAGATGTAAGAATAAGATGAGAGAGTATACCTCAGGTTTTGCTAGTATGCACTAATCCTTCTATTTATTCTACTAGTTAATAAGGGTGATTAAAACTCTTAGATAAGTAGTCAGGATTCTATATTCCTCCTAACCCCCTTCCAGGTGGACTTAGGTGGGGACCCAACAATTACCAGAGGACTTGGGTAAGGGGACCCTACGCAATGATTGGTGATTAAATTTCAAACCCTAATGACTATCTAGTTAGGCAAGCCCTTCCGGATCTCCGCACACTAGACGCTTATGTGACGTTTCAATAATTAGGTACCCCTTCTGGGTGACCATCTAACTACTATTAAGACAATCCTAACGTGATCAAAAGAAGATAGAAAATAAATCAAAACACATAAAACAAATATATCGTTAAGAAGCTAGAATCATTTAAAAGGGTTTTCCCAAACAAACTTAGATAGAAGAAAATAGAATATAAAGATTATACATATGCAAAACCCAAGCTATGGGAAAATTAGTTCATGCCAATAACAAATAAACTAAAATAAAGATACATATTGTCAACTTGCTTCTCTTGAATGACTTCTATGATGAATAATATTAAGGACTAGTTAAGGAGAGGCAATAACATGTTTACAATAATTAAATGGTGTATCTATAGGTGTTAAGAAGATCCTAGGTCGAAATTTTGGAGTAGAAGACAAGTAATTGGACTCTTTTTCCAATTCAAATTTGTTTTCTAAAATATAAGAGATAGGATAAATAATGCTGTCTTGTTCTGGTCGTAACTCCTTCGTTATTGGTCCGATTATCGCCTACTTTATATCGAAACGACAGCACCGAAAAGATCTACACTTTATCTTTTTATTTCTCATTTAAATTCCCAGCCGATTTGAAGTTATCTTCACTTTAGTGAATGTGGCTTTAGAATTTCAGATTTACTTGGCAGCTTTTCCTTTCCTATTTTATCTCTACTTCCTTTTGTCTCTTAATTTCTTCCATATCTTATTTCCTTATGTATTTAGAATTGATTTGACATCTAATTAATTTCTATATATCTTTAAAGCTTCACATTAACACACAAATTAAACCAAATATGCTCTAAAAATAATAAATCATCAAATCAAGATAAAAAATAAGAACTTGTCAAAATTTGAATAAAAGTCTATAATTATATACTCGAATACACCTAAAATGATGTCTCCAACCTAAATTATTATATCACAAATAGGGATACATCAAGACTCCTAACTCAAAGTTGTACCGTCCCGATAAAATAAAGATAAGAACAAAGGAAAGTCTCTAAATACACATCTAAGTCAGTTAAGCAAAGTGGGAAAGAAGATAGCAGAATGTATAAAAAAACTCAAAGCAACTACTCATAATATTTCATGTACTAATATTTACAAACTAGATTAACTGTACACTTGTCATATTCACGATCAACACGTCTCAAATTCAAGATCAGATTAGCTTCGCAATACAAGGAGGAAAGCTTTTTCACTTAACTTACCAAGGACGCTATAAATTGTCCATCGAACTTCACTAGTATCCAATGATCAACTTAAATTACTCTCTAACGACTCAATCACTTCTAGATTACATAGCAAAGAATCATAAGGTCCTTAGAGTTGTAATGTTGGCTTAGGGACGGTATGATAGTATATTTGGATTATTTAGAGTAAGCTTTTGGCTTTCTCCTCACTAGCCATCAACGAATCTCCCTAGAGCTTGAGTTACTCTCATAAAGCGTTCTCACTCAACACAATGATTTTGATACACTAATTAGCATCCCCAATAACCGAATACTAAAGCATAAAGATGATCACAAAAAAATTCCACTTTGCTTGTCCAAATATTTTCAATCTTTTCATATCAATTTTTTTTCTTTCTTTTGTAATATAGCTATGACTCTTTTTCTGATGTGAGATATCATGCTAATTCTTTTCTCATATTCTTTCCATAACTTTTTTTTTTCATTTACTTTTACCCCGGCAAAGGGTTACAATATAATCCACGTGTGAATCATTATAAATATATAGAAGAAAGCATAATTAATAAGCTCAAAAATTCCCAACCCAATAATATTTCCCATAATGGTGGACCCACCACCTTAAACTCAATCTCTAAAACAATTGTCTATGCATCACGCTTCGAGTGCGGGTCATATGGAAAAGTCCTAAAATCTAAAGGGATATGAGTTATAATGCGGTTAAATAAAAAGGATTTAGAAAGGCTAGAAGAGGCTGAGAAGGATAATAATATGATAAATGGACAACAAGCTAAAAGGAAATAAGGGGCTTATCAAAGAACCGCCTTAATCACTTTCTAAACTATGTAAATTCGCCATTCTCTTAACTTTAGCACGTTCATCAAATGGGTTTATCAACTAGCTCGGATCACATGGCCTACACACCCCTCAAGGCGCCCTAAGATCAAACATACTTCTACCGCATTACTTACTAATCTTTTCTTTATTATTAATGTGTGTTTCCTGTTCATACTTAAAGCATACAAAATAGAACAACTCATAAACATACTACGTTCTATCATTAACTTACTAAGCTTATGCTTTCAAGCTATTAAACACACTCTACATCTAAATCCCATGTATCAAAAAAATTTAATTTCTACCAAAAACAGTAAAATCACATAAAAATTGAGAGGAGAGACAACGAATCCCCACACCCCAACTCAAAAATGAGACGCGTCCACACGACTCGAAAAACACTCTAAAAGAAATTAAAAACAAGCAAATAAAGCATATACAGAAATGGTAAGGAAGAAAGAGAACATACTCTCGAGGCTATTGCCTTGCATTATCGACATCCAAAATAGGAATTATTGGACTGCACTTTAATTACTCAAGGAGTGTCATGATGTGCACCTGATTAGCTTTGCTTTGTGCCACATCATTGACCAAGAAAGTTTGAGCTGGTTCAACTTTATTCAATCGCTCCTCTATCTTTGCTCGCCAAATACGATCCTCTTCGCTTAATAGTGGAGGTTTCGTAACTCCTGCTCCAAGTATTGGCGATATTATTGCTCATCTTATACATTAGTTTCTCTTCTTCACCCGGTATCACATACGCTTTTCGTACAAGGCACGTGACCATAGTAGGATATTTCACATTTAAAAACGAAGTTGGAGAGACCGAAAATCGCGTCACCTCCTCAAAGATCAACTATGCAATATCTACTTCTTCCCCTCTTAAAATATAATTTAAAAAGATTGCTTTTCTCTTAGTTACATCTGAAGTTTGCGTGTTTCCAAAGATGTTTGGTGTAAGAAAATTGTGCCAAACTCTTGTATCTTCTTGAAGTTATTTGTAAGGCCAAGGTGCCTTCAATTCTCCCTTATGTGATTGCACTTTCTCTTTATCCAAGACATGCTAAAAAAGTTGAGTCCAATCGAAAGTCTTGATCTTTTCTAACACTTCTATAAACTTACATGGTCAAACCAATTTCTTGAACTGGAAGTGGTTTCTAATCTCTTCAATTGTAAAAAGAACTAACTTGCCTTTAACTGGAACACGACCTTCAATATCTCGGCTAAAGAGGCTTAAATAGAACTCGGAAACTAACTCCATACATAAATTTGAACTTCGCAGACCAACCCAATCTATCTCCCATCTCTAAGAATCTCTTGTAATCACCTTCTCTAAATTCTTTTTCAATTACTCTCTCATAAGCAAAGGGCAAGTCTGGCAAGTGTTTCTTTGCGGAATCTAACAATGCCTTTGAAGCTTCATCTTTCTTGGGAATAAGACTCCTGATTTGTAGAGGTTGTGGTGTCTTCTCCCTGAAAGTTGTGACCTTTTTATTATTTGAATTTACCACAACTAGCTTTCCTCTATTCTCTTATCCCTTTTTACCATTTTTCTTCATACTAGAACTTGAACTTTTCTCAATTGACTTCTTCTCAATAGAACCCAATACCTAACTTTGTCTTTTCTTCATCTCCCTAACAGTAAATAATGTTTCGGTTCTTTTCGTCATCTCAATTGACCTCTAACTCAAAGCTTTGAACACTCTTAAAATTTATAACCCTTGAATTTAGGTTTAGACAGTGTTGATTGGTTAGGGAAGGTGTAAGGATGATGAATCTTTATATGGGTAGGATGAAGTCTTTCTTGATTGGTATGTATCTATGAAATAGTTGGATAAGATTTGGAAATTTTGGGTTTTGATTCTTGGATTCTAGGTGTTTTGATATGATTTGGGTGGTTGAAATTTCTATATAATTATGTAGGGAAGGATTTGGATGTGAATGTATGGTGATTTGGTAGTGTTTTGATATTTGGTGAAGGTTTGTAAAGACTTTAATGGAGTCGGGAAAGCTTTGGGGAAGAAATAGGTTTAGGAGATATAAAATTCGTAACTAGTACTAACCTTCTCCTCTTTAAAACCCATAAAATAAAAATTCAGCAGCGCCGCCGGCATACCGATGAATTGTCCGGCTAGCCGGTCCCAGACGGTGTCGTCATTCGCGAACACGGTTTTGTCCAGTGGATCCTCGACATTGTACTTAATTTACACACTGTCAACAGGGTTTTGGGCGCATCGACATACGGGTCATATCACCAACTAGCCAGTCACATTTTTTTCTTTTTTTTGTCTCAGGGCTAGACCTTATTATTGACCCGTAGTGATAGTTTGGACCCCAGCGGCATACCGACCCTATCCACCGGCTAGAGCGTCATATTTTCTCTGTTCCTTTTCCTTTTCTCCCGAACTCGATTTTCTTAGTACCTGAACATCAAAAACACTAATACCTTCCTCAATAATGCAATATCAACTAAAAACAACTAATCAAAACATAAATTAAAGACTAAAAAACATAAAAAATTGCGGGTTGTCTCCCGTACATCACTTTTGTTTAACGTCTTTCAAAGTTAGACGCGTTACCTTTATCAAGATTTCCGTATATAGCCTCCCCTCTTGGGCCTGATTTCTATCACTTTAGCTGAAACAACTTCTTTGACTATGAATGGTCCCATCCACCAATCTTTATGACTTCGCGGCTTATTCTCGGGTTTGCGGGCTTTCCATATAACTTCATGGCCGACCCGAACTCACTCATTGGTCTAGTATCCACAAGATTTTTGTGGATTTCTTCTGGGACTATTTAATATGAATGGTTGTGGATGATAGGAATTGTGGGATCCAACTTCTTACCAAGACATAGAATGTATCAAATACGTTTTTAGCACAGAGGGTAATTGTCCTGGAAGTTGATGATACTTTGACCGGTGGCCAAGAACAGTCTTCCAAGTATAATTGGAATCTGATTAGCTGCATCATAATCAAGAATAACAAAGTCAGTAGGGATGGTGATATTACCTGTTTAGACATGAACGTCCTCCATTGTTCCCCATGTCTTTGCCACTGAGCTATCCACAAATTGTAACTTCACGGTAGGGATGGCAACGGATCGTTTTTTTTGCAAAAATATCAAAAACCATAACCATAACCGTTTATTTTCTTAAAAACCATATCCTAACGATTTTAACCATCGGTTACACATTTCAAAACTATAACCGCATTATTCGGTTTCGGTTTTTTAAACGGTCTTGCGGTTTTAAACCATAATCAAATGATAATTTAATAAATATATTAATTTTTATAAAATCAAACCACACATATATGAAAAATCCCCAAGATATATAAAATATTGTGTTGGTTTATTCTTAAATTACATATTTATAATTTAGTTGGTTAAATCTAGTTGTTGGATTTTGGTTTTAAAAATTTAATATATCTAATTTCAACTAGATTATTATAAAATATGAAAATGTGTATGATAATAATCGGTTTTCTGTTATTCGGTTTTATTTTTATCTAAAACCATAACCTAACGGTTTTAAACATCGGTTACACTTTTCAAAACCATAACCTAATGGTTTTAACCACTGTATTAGAATTCGGTTTTTTATCGGTTCAGTTATCATCGGTTTCGGTTTTTAACCGTAATTATTGCCATCCCTACTTCACGGGAGCTTTTCCTGTTTTTTCCAGCCCAAGCCTATCAAACACGGATTTTGGCATAAGGTTCACACTCGAACCCACATCACACATGGCTTTCATCTTGAGCATACCACTGATTTGAATAGGAGATTAAAGCTTCCCGGATCTTTGAGCTTGAGTGGTAACTCTTTTTATACTCTTCTTGAGACTCTCTCAGTATGAGCCACAGTCTCTTTTTTGGCTTCTACGCTCGCTTCCTTCTCTGGAATAACCTGCGTGAAAAATTTTTGCGGTGTAAGCCCTTTCTTCGCATCTCAAGCATCTGGGCGTTGATATTTTCTGGACTATACGCCCCTAAAAATGTCTTGAGTTCAATGTCAACCTTCAAATTTGTCTTAGGAATAGGTGGTGACATTGTTTGAACAATTGGTGGCAAACCCACCTTCTCATCTTCTTTCTTTTCTTGCACAACAGGTGCAACTTCTTCTTTATTCTCTTTAGCTCTGGTAGCTTGAAGCTCTATAACCGATCTAATCTCTTCTTGCATATACCTCAGAAGATCTATAAACTCAGGTCTTTCAGATGAATCCAAATCTTCAGAAAAGTAAGAGTCTTCGGGGCTAGACTTGGTTGGTTCTTCTTTAATTTCTGGAACTTCCACGACAATTTCTGCAGCATGTGGTACTTCCTCTTTCTCTTCTATTTCAAGGCAAATTTCCTTACAAGATTCGAACCCAACATTGGCATCACCTCTTTCAATGGCTTTCAAATTCTCTTGCTTCCATAATATTTGTTAAAACTTAATTCATTTGCTCTACTTGCGTTCCCAAGATTTGAATTAAAGCCTGTTGTTCTCTTAACTTCTCATTTTGTGAGTGAATATTACTCTTCATGAGATCCATAAATTTCTTTAAATTCTTCTCTCCTACTACTCCATCTTGAGGATGTTGTGGTAAAGCCCTTGACCTAAAGTTTCGCTATAAGCATCATTGGTAGGTTGATGTGGAGGAGCAGGTCTATTAAAATTCTGATTTCCTTGATACGGACCTTGACCTTTTGGTTGGTAAGAGTTATTCTGGGGACGAGGTTCATAGTTACCTTGATTTGCGGCCTCTTATGGATTTGAATACTGCATACCCAGATGATTTATGTTACCAAATTGGTAATTTCCTCGGTTGGATATGAAATAAACAGATGGTGGATTTCCTTCACACTCTTCCCATGTATGATTCGATACCTCACACTGTGGAAAACCTTGTGCTTCTTACACTACATTTGTTGCAGCTAAATTCTAACGTTTATGTTGCATCTCAAGTTCTATCTCTTTGAATTGATTCTCTAATGCGGTTAATATAGCTGAGTTAGCAGTCTTTGTATCTAATCGAAGCGTACCTTTGGTATTTGTAATAGGAGCTCGCGAAAGTGGCCAACTCCTTTCAATTTCTATAGTACGTTCCATACCTTCAGCGACTTCTGCACGATCCATGGACACAAATCCTCCTCTTCCAAGATTATCTAGCCTCAATCTACTTTCTGCATTAATACCTTGATAAAACATCGCTAACTGTAAAGATGGGGTATAACCGTGAAGTGGACATCTAGCTAACTTCTGTTGAAGCCTTGTCTATGCGTCTCCTACTTCTTATTCATTCTCTTGCCGAAACTTGGCAAGCTCCATTTGATATTCTAATTTCATACTCTTCGGATAACAACGGTTAAAGAACGCGACTTGAATTTATACCCAAATATTAAGTGTACTTGGTGATTGTCTATCTAGCCAATCACCAGCTTTTCCAGTCAAAAAGAACAAAAATATAGGACAATATAGTTGCTCGTGTGTAATGCCAGGAGTAATATAGGCATCACAAATCTGCATGAACTTCTGAATCGCTCTTACCGGATCTTGAATTGCTGCACCACTATAGAGTCCAAAGCTTGTAAATTGACTGAGCATACCTTGATCGGGCCTGAACTTTATGTTTTGGATCTCTGGAGGACGATAACCTAAAGGCTAAACTCAAAAAGGTGCTCCCAAGCCTGGGAGATCTTGTTCTTGACGTATATTATTTCTGTTATCTCCTGGTAGTGGTATTCGAGGATTAGGCAGCACCGGGGGAATTGGTACTTGACATTGATTGTCATTTTAATTAATATTAAGATTAAGATTGTCCCCTGGTGGTGGAATTGGAATCTCCTCTTGTGTTTGTTCTCGTTCTTCTCTCAAGCGTGTATGTTGTAGGGCTTGAAAACACTCTCGGGGTTTTCGAGCATACACTAAAAAACTTGAAAGTGAAAAAAGAAAAAGAAAGCATAAATCTGAAAAAAAATAACTAATAACTACTACACTAAAAATATAAAAACCCACACGCTAACGAGACACAAGTCCCCGACAGCGGTGCCAAAAACTTGGTGTTGGATAGGGTGTGATAAAATAACGATAATAAAAGATGCAACTAACACCCTACCCTGAACACGGTACTCACGGCAAGTATCACAGGTCGTACGCAAGTCTTAATGAGAAGTAAAGATGTGTTCTCAAGGACTTAGTGTGTTATACAGATGGATTAACAAAAAAGAGTAGTAATAAATAGTTCAATGAATTAAAGATAGAAGAAGTAAATATGAATGATTGATTGAAGAGATAATGATTAATTAAAACTAAAAGACAATAAAATTAAGATGTAAGAATAAGATGAGAGAGTATAGCCCAGGTTTTGCTAGTATGCACTAATCCTTCTATTTCCTCTAATAGTTAATAAGGGTGATTAAAACTTTTAGATAAGTAGCTAGGATTATAAATTCCTCCTGAACCCCTTATGGGTGGACTTAGGTGGCGACCTAACAAATTGCCAGAAGACTTGGGTAAGGGGACCCTGCACAGTGATCAATGATTAAATCTTATACTACAATGACTATCTAGTTAGGCAATCCCTTCGGGATCACTACCGTACACTAGACGCTTATGTGATATTTCAATAATTAGACACCCCTTCCGGGTGACCATCTAAATACTATTAAGACAATCCTAACGTGATCAAGATTAAGACAAGCAATAAATCAAAGCACATAAAACAAATATATGGTTAAGTAGATAGAATCATTTAAATGGGTTTTCCCGAATAAACTTATATAGAAGAAAATAGAATTCAAAGATTATACATATGCAAAACCCAAGCTATGGGAAATTTAGTTCATGCTAACAAGAAATAAACTAAATTAAAGATACATACTGTCAACTTGCTTCTCTTGAATGACTTCTATGATGAATAATATTAAGGACTAGTTAAGGAGAGCCAAGGACATGTTTAAAATAATTAAAGGGTGTATTATAGGTTCTAAGAAGACCCTAGGTCAAAATCTTGGAGTAGAAGACAAGTAAATGGACTCAATTTTCAATTTAAATTTGTTTCCCAAAATATAGGAGATAGGATAATACTGTTGTCTAGTTTTGGTCGTAACTCCTTCTTTATTGGTCTGATTTTCACCTACTTTATATTGAAACCACCGCAGCGAAAAGATATACACTTTATCTTTTGATTTCTCATTCAAATTTCCAAATGATTTGAATTTATATTCACTTTAATGTACATGGCTGCAGAATTTCAGATTTACTTTATAGCTTTTTATTTCCTATTTTATCTCTACTTCCTTTTTTCTCTTAATTCCTTCCATATCTTCTTTCCTTATATCTTAAAACTTAATTTGGAATCTAATTAATTTCCATATATCTTTAAATCTTCACATTGACACACAAATTAAACCAAATATGCTCTAAAAATAATAAATCATCAAATCAAGACACGAAATAAAAATTTATCAAAATATGAATAAAAATCTATAATTAAATACTCGAATACATCTAAAATTGAAAGTCCTAGAGGGGGGGGTGAATAGGATTACTAATAAGATTAATGCCTAATTAAAAATCTTTTGGATAATTATAAGTTTAAGAGAAAACTTCTAAGTCAACTAATTAAATCAAACTCTTATAGGATCATGCAAAGGTAAGATAGAGTTGATATAAAAGTATAACAAGTAAATCGTCAATCCAATATCTTAAACTACTTAAGAAGACTATATGTTAGATATCCTAGATAAACAATATCATATAACTCATGCTAGCATATTATCAAACATATAAAGTGCGGAAAGTAAATAGAGTAGGGATAGAAAGATACACACGATTTATAGTGGTTCGGTTTCCCTACATCCACTACCTAAGGAAGCCTCCTTAGGATTTCAAGCTTTTCACTAAGCTTCCGTGTCTCTCTTAACCGGGTCGAGAACACAATAACCTTTACAAACTCTTCGATAACACGAAGGACAAACCACTTGTGTAATCACAACACAAGGACACCAAGTATACTCCCTATACTTGAATTCTCTCTTAATCTATCTATTACAAGACCTAGACTTAAGAGGATAGCAACAAAGTGTTTAAAGGGTTGCTTATAAAAGCTTGTAACTAAAACTCCTAAAAGATTGGATATGACTATAAGCTTGTTTACTCCTCTTGAGTGGATAGAACCTTGTGGCTTAATTGATTAACTCCTTGAAAGGATTTATAAGCACACTAAGATTGAATTTGACTATGTATAGTACTTGACACCTTCTTGAATGATAGCAATTAAGCCCCTTAATGTTTGTAATTAGTTGGTGTGTTTGTAGCCTTCAAAGAGCTTCAATTTATAGTAGAAAATGGCTTCCAACGGTCATAAGACTTGGGTCCAACGGATCTATTAATCTCCCAACGGATATATTTCTTATGACTTGTCTTTTGTGCAGAAAAACCTTTCTTGCGGTGTACCGCAAGATTTTGTGCGGTGTACCGCGCTTCAATGGTTTGATTTTCTAGCATACTGACGGGCTAGTCTCTGCACCGCGCCCTGGTCCGCAATCTTGGTCCGGTGTACCGCGCCATTCGTCCGGTGTACCGCGCCAAGTAACTTTGAAAGATAATGACTTGGATCAATAAATCTTCTTCACGGAAGTTGTTGGAAACATCATTCTAAGAACCTTTGAAGTTGATCACTAAAGCTAATTCTCAATGTACATAAAGATAAGGTTAATAGCATTTGTATGAGAATTAGTTTCTTAAGATAAAACAATAAAGCTTTGATCAACATGATAAAGAAAGAGCTTTTTGATGAATTAGAGTGCAAGATAGAATGTATATAACAATAGAAATAAGCATACTAAACACAAGAGGATTTGTCACATTAAAACAACCTATTAAGGGAGGCTATATGCCAACAATCTCCCCCTTTTTGATGATGACAAATCCTTCACTAAAACACCTTAGGAATGATATGAAAGTTTAAGCACTAATGAAATAAAGCTCCCCCTCACAATAAGCATAAGATTTGAGATGCATTTGTGAGTGTTTAAAACGTGCAAGTTTTGAAAGTTTTAGTGCACATATTATTTCTCCCCCTTTGTCTTCATCAAAAAGACGGGGTAAAAACAACTAAGAAAAGAAGAGCAAAAAACTCGAGTGAATAGATTTTAAACAATGATTTAGGGAGTGTGCAAGAGTTTAGGATTAAAAACGATTTTTAGAAAGAGATGCACAAAGATAGATAATTGTAAAGCAAGAGCTAAGGATAGAGACTATTTACCAACTCCTTGATCGATAGATTTTCATTTCATATGCTTTCTAATGACACAAATGATTAGTTGCAATATATGAAATAAATGATTAGTTTAAGCATTTGAGTTTTAAAATATTTAAACAAAGACTCCCCCTTACATAATGCATAGAGCTTGTTTCAATTTTGTAAAAGTTTGATTGACAATTTTACCCTAATAAGAATACTTGAAATCATTTTGAAGAAATTTAGGGGTAAAAATGTAATTTTTTGAAAAGCAAGGGGTCAAGATGTATTTTTCAAAATTTTGGGGACTAAACGTAATTTTGAAAAATCTTTTGGGGACCAAAATGCAATTTTCAAACATTTTAAGAACAAAGATAGAAAGAACAAATTATAGGGACTAATGAGCAATATCAAGGATGTAGTAGTACCTATATCATCAAAGGAAATGTTAGCAACATAAAAATCCAAACCAAAGAATATAAGCATCTAACAATCATGATAAAAACGTACAAATTTAACCAATTATCCAAATAAAACACATAGCATCCTAACATAATATCCAAATAAACCAAAGTAGCAATATCCTAGATGTCCAAAACACGGACCCACAAATAATTAAAAAGCATAAAAACACCACAAACTAAGTTCAAAAACAACCACATAAGCATATAAACCCATAAACCACCAAGAAGGATAAAAAAGAGGATTTTAAACACCAAACACCAAAGCAAGAAGTTTTAACGATTATCACGAGGAGAGCGGCTCCTAGACCTTCTTCCATTTCCAATATCATCACGAATACAAGAGACATCATTTTTCATACAAGAAAGCTCATTCGCAAGATGCCCTATTTTTTCTTCCAATACCCCAAATTTCCTTTCTATTTTGTCTTCCAAAGCCACAAATTTACTACCTATATAATCCATGAAACGAGACATAGCGCTTTCAAAACCGGATGGATTAGGAGGGTTTTCATTGGTGGGTTGGCTTGGAGTGGGCTCATTTGGAATAGGGTTTTGTTGGGCCGGGTTATCTAATAATTGAAGAGTGTCAAGCTCCGGACCAAAGGTTCTATTTTTAGCTTCAAGGATGCGATTACGAAAAGTAGTATCCGAAATATGATTAATAATGGAGATCGAAACATAGGTGTTGTTATAAATAACAAATTTCATTCTTAGAATCGTGAGATAATCGAAACACCATGACTTATTGATTGGTTTCACATTTGTCCCTCCGAAAGAAATATCATTTGCTTCAAAGATTTTGGAAAGAAAAATACCGTAGGGGACTTTATCCCGAGAGGCTCTAGCATGATTCATCCATTTGAACATTATCGCAATAATGTTAATCGGTTGTTTGGTGAAGATCAAATATAATAGATAAGCTTCATACGGGATAAGTTTTGCATCATGCTTATCTTTCGGAATCACGGCCGAAATAAGAAATTTGTGAGCCACAATGAATTCCGGATCAAAATTACGAATATTCCAATTTCCATCGGGAACAACCATTCTTCCATTAACAAAATCATTAACCTCATTTTGAGCAATTATATCAAGATTAGAGTTATCCCAACCACTAGACCAAAATCCGCTAAAACTATCCGAAGGAATATCAAATTGAGTACACAAAGTATTTGACTTTAATCGTAAAGTGGTACCCGAAACAGTTGATTTAATCGAAGTAGTAGCATGATTATATTCAAAATTAGTATAAAATTCTTCGATTAACCCGATTGCCAAATGACTACCCGTAAAAGCAAAGATTTCATGACATTTTTGAAATGAAAGGAGATCAAAGAGAGAATTTTCACCGGAGGGAAAGGCCGAAGCACTAATTGTTCTACCCGGAAGAGCATCGAATGGCCGGAGTGGAGGGGGTGTTGGTGACCTCGCCGGAGATGGTGCACGGCGGCGGCTGGAGGAGGCTCCGGTGGAGGCTTTCTTCTTGTTAGCAGCTGTCTTGGTTCTAACCATGGTGAAAAACAAGATGGGTAATGAAAGATAGAGAAGGAGGAGTGATTTACGGGGTGAAGAAGGGTGTTTTGGTGGTGGAGACGGAGTGAGGGTGGCCGGAAATCGCCAAGGAGGAGGAGAGGAAATGTTTTAATGGAGGAATGAAGAGAATGGAGAAGAAAACGGCTTACTAAAGCTGTCAAAAACCTAACCTGCGGTGTACCGCGGGAATCGTCCGGTGCACCGCAAGAGTGTTCGGTTTGGACACAAAAAATGAAGTTTTTGATTCTTTTAAAAACACCCGAAACACATTCGAAACTTCCCCAAATGATTCGGAATGGTATAAAATAATTTTGAGCATCTTTGTTTTGAAAAGAAAAGCCAAGGAGAACCTAAAAACTCATACAACAGTTAATTTCACACAAGCCCCTAAGTTTTCTAAAAGTGCAAAAAGACCCAATGCAAGAACAAAGCAACATTTTAAGCATGTAAAAAGTCAAGAACCACAAGATAGTAGCACAAGTAGATAAATCACATAAAACACAATATAACACAAAAACAAAAAACAAGAGAGGAAAGAATTTCACCGTATTTTCCTTTTATGAGGTTTGAACGTCCTTTTGCATAAAATTCCATTTTCTTGACGCTCAACACCTTCAATACATATTACTATGGTAACCGAGGTGGAATGGATCCGGAAATGTTGTTAGCATTTGTCACGATCCATATTGGTTTTTCCCATGAAGGTATCAAAGATCCACTATTAAGTTGTTCATGGTAATGGCACGTAGAAGCATGATGACCGGGTTTACCACAATAGTTGCAAGAACTTCTTTTTCGAATAGAGTTACCATGTAAAGGTTTTGAACAAGAAGTTTCCACATTCTTTCCAATATCCAAATTATCACTTAAATATAATTTTTCTTTGAAAAAGCCATTTGGATCAAAAGGAGTGATATTTGAAAAAGGATGATTTTTTAAAGTATCAAGAGCGAGGGAAAAAGCTTCATCCAATTTTCTAAAACCTTCTATATTTTTCTTCATAGGATGTTTCCATTTATTTAAAGAAATTTTTTTTTCAAAACAAGGGTTTTTAGTATTGCCAAGAATATCATCCAAGGTGATACAACATTTAAAACAATTCTTTAGCTCAATTTTACCCTTTTTTAACATAAGATTATTCAAATGGATTTGAGAATCAAGAATTTTGAGAAGGGATGAAATTTGCCTAATATCACAATAATTATAAGGAAGAGATAAAGAGTTAGGATAGAGTGCTACCTCATGATTTGGTTTAAAATCGTTATGAGATTCATCATGGATTGAGACTTCTTCTTCTTCGTCATTTTCGACAATTCCATATAAAAACTCCAAACGATTCCAAAGCTCTTTTGCGGATTTACAATCTAACATTTGTGAGAAAATTTCTTCGGAAATTCCACGAATGAGAGTGTACATTGGTTTTGCATTTTGAGTGAGCTTAGCCTTTTCCTCAATGGTAAGTTCATCAAAATCTTTTTCTTCTTGATTTAGCTTAAGAACTCCCGCTTCATTTAACTCCTCTTTATAAGGGACAAATGGACCTTCCTTTACGATTCTCCATTGATCGGGATCTTCGGCTTTGATAAATTCCTCCATTTTTGTTCTCCAAGCAAAATAGTAATTTCCTACAAAAAGTGGAGGTCGAGTAGAAGACGAACTTTCCAAAAGATTAAATTCCATATCGTTTACTCTACTAACGATTAAGCTATTCACGTAGAGTTAGGCTCTGATACCAATTGAAAGTCCTAGAGGGGGGGTGAATAGGATTACTAATAAGATTAATGCCTAATTAAAAATCTTTTGGATAATTATAAGTTTAAGAGAAAACTTCTAAGTCAACTAATTAAATCAAACTCTTATAGGATCATGCAAAGGTAAGATAGAGTTGATATAAAAGTATAACAAGTAAATCGTCAATCCAATATCTTAAACTACTTAAGAAGACTATATGTTAGATATCCTAGATAAACAATATCATATAACTCATGCTAGCATATTATCAAACATATAAAGTGCGGAAAGTAAATAGAGTAGGGATAGAAAGATACACACGATTTATAGTGGTTCGGTTTCCCTACATCCACTACCTAAGGAAGCCTCCTTAGGATTTCAAGCTTTTCACTAAGCTTCCGTGTCTCTCTTAACCGGGTCGAGAACACAATAACCTTTACAAACTCTTCGATAACACAAAGGACAAACCACTTGTGTAATCACAACACAAGGACACCAAGTATACTCCCTATACTTGAATTCTCTCTTAATCTATCTATTACAAGACCTAGACTTAAGAGGATAGCAACAAAGTGTTTAAAGGGTTGCTTATAAAAGCTTGTAACTAAAACTCCTAAAAGAGTGGATATGACTATAAGCTTGTTTACTCCTCTTGAGTGGATAGAACCTTGTGGCTTAATTGATTAACTCCTTGAAAGGATTTATAAGCACACTAAGATTGAATTTGACTATGTATAGTACTTGACACCTTCTTGAATGATAGCAATTAAGCCCCTTAATGTTTGTAATTAGTTGGTGTGTTTGTAGCCTTCAAAGAGCTTCAATTTATAGTAGAAAATGGCTTCCAACGGTCATAAGACTTGGGTCCAACGGATCTATTAATCTCCCAACGGATATATTTCTTATGACTTGTCTTTTGTGCAGAAAAACCTTTCTTGCGGTGTACCGCAAGATTTTGTGCGGTGTACCGCGCTTCAATGGTTTGATTTTCTAGCATACTGACGGGCTAGTCTCTGCACCGCGCCCTGGTCCGCAATCTTGGTCCGGTGTACCGCGCCATTCGTCCGGTGTACCGCGCCAAGTAACTTTGAAAGATAATGACTTGGATCAATAAATCTTCTTCACGGAAGTTGTTGGAAACATCATTCTAAGAACCTTTGAAGTTGATCACTAAAGCTAATTCTCAATGTACATAAAGATAAGGTTAATAGCATTTGTATGAGAATTAGTTTCTTAAGATAAAACAATAAAGCTTTGATCAACATGATAAAGAAAGAGCTTTTTGATGAATTAGAGTGCAAGATAGAATGTATATAACAATAGAAATAAGCATACTAAACACAAGAGGATTTGTCACATTAAAACAACCTATTAAGGGAGGCTATATGCCAACAATCTCCCCCTTTTTGATGATGACAAATCCTTCACTAAAACACCTTAGGAATGATATGAAAGTTTAAGCACTAATGAAATAAAGCTCCCCCTCACAATAAGCATAAGATTTGAGATGCATTTGTGAGTGTTTAAAACGTGCAAGTTTTGAAAGTTTTAGTGCACATATTATTTCTCCCCCTTTGTCTTCATCAAAAAGACGGGGTAAAAACAACTAAGAAAAGAAGAGCAAAAAACTCGAGTGAATAGATTTTAAACAATGATTTAGGGAGTGTGCAAGAGTTTAGGATTAAAAACGATTTTTAGAAAGAGATGCACAAAGATAGATAATTGTAAAGCAAGAGCTAAGGATAGAGACTATTTACCAACTCCTTGATCGATAGATTTTCATTTCATATGCTTTCTAATGACACAAATGATTAGTTGCAATATATGAAATAAATGATTAGTTTAAGCATTTGAGTTTTAAAATATTTAAACAAAGACTCCCCCTTACATAATGCATAGAGCTTGTTTCAATTTTGTAAAAGTTTGATTGACAATTTTACCCTAATAAGAATACTTGAAATCATTTTGAAGAAATTTAGGGGTAAAAATGTAATTTTTTGAAAAGCAAGGGGTCAAGATGTATTTTTCAAAATTTTGGGGACTAAACGTAATTTTGAAAAATCTTTTGGGGACCAAAATGCAATTTTCAAACATTTTAAGAACAAAGATAGAAAGAACAAATTATAGGGACTAATGAGCAATATCAAGGATGTAGTAGTACCTATATCATCAAAGGAAATGTTAGCAACATAAAAATCCAAACCAAAGAATATAAGCATCTAACAATCATGATAAAAACGTACAAATTTAACCAATTATCCAAATAAAACACATAGCATCCTAACATAATATCCAAATAAACCAAAGTAGCAATATCCTAGATGTCCAAAACACGGACCCACAAATAATTAAAAAGCATAAAAACACCACAAACTAAGTTCAAAAACAACCACATAAGCATATAAACCCATAAACCACCAAGAAGGATAAAAAAGAGGATTTTAAACACCAAACACCAAAGCAAGAAGTTTTAACGATTATCACGAGGAGAGCGGCTCCTAGACCTTCTTCCATTTCCAATATCATCACGAATACAAGAGACATCATTTTTCATACAAGAAAGCTCATTCGCAAGATGCCCTATTTTTTCTTCCAATACCCCAAATTTCCTTTCTATTTTGTCTTCCAAAGCCACAAATTTACTACCTATATAATCCATGAAACGAGACATAGCGCTTTCAAAACCGGATGGATTAGGAGGGTTTTCATTGGTGGGTTGGCTTGGAGTGGGCTCATTTGGAATAGGGTTTTGTTGGGCCGGGTTATCTAATAATTGAAGAGTGTCAAGCTCCGGACCAAAGGTTCTATTTTTAGCTTCAAGGATGCGATTACGAAAAGTAGTATCCGAAATATGATTAATAATGGAGATCGAAACATAGGTGTTGTTATAAATAACAAATTTCATTCTTAGAATCGTGAGATAATCGAAACACCATGACTTATTGATTGGTTTCACATTTGTCCCTCCGAAAGAAATATCATTTGCTTCAAAGATTTTGGAAAGAAAAATACCGTAGGGGACTTTATCCCGAGAGGCTCTAGCATGATTCATCCATTTGAACATTATCGCAATAATGTTAATCGGTTGTTTGGTGAAGATCAAATATAATAGATAAGCTTCATACGGGATAAGTTTTGCATCATGCTTATCTTTCGGAATCACGGCCGAAATAAGAAATTTGTGAGCCACAATGAATTCCGGATCAAAATTACGAATATTCCAATTTCCATCGGGAACAACCATTCTTCCATTAACAAAATCATTAACCTCATTTTGAGCAATTATATCAAGATTAGAGTTATCCCAACCACTAGACCAAAATCCGCTAAAACTATCCGAAGGAATATCAAATTGAGTACACAAAGTATTTGACTTTAATCGTAAAGTGGTACCCGAAACAGTTGATTTAATCGAAGTAGTAGCATGATTATATTCAAAATTAGTATAAAATTCTTCGATTAACCCGATTGCCAAATGACTACCCGTAAAAGCAAAGATTTCATGACATTTTTGAAATGAAAGGAGATCAAAGAGAGAATTTTCACCGGAGGGAAAGGCCGAAGCACTAATTGTTCTACCCGGAAGAGCATCGAATGGCCGGAGTGGAGGGGGTGTTGGTGACCTCGCCGGAGATGGTGCACGGCGGCGGCTGGAGGAGGCTCCGGTGGAGGCTTTCTTCTTGTTAGCAGCTGTCTTGGTTCTAACCATGGTGAAAAACAAGATGGGTAATGAAAGATAGAGAAGGAGGAGTGATTTACGGGGTGAAGAAGGGTGTTTTGGTGGTGGAGACGGAGTGAGGGTGGCCGGAAATCGCCAAGGAGGAGGAGAGGAAATGTTTTAATGGAGGAATGAAGAGAATGGAGAAGAAAACGGCTTACTAAAGCTGTCAAAAACCTAACCTGCGGTGTACCGCGGGAATCGTCCGGTGCACCGCAAGAGTGTTCGGTTTGGACACAAAAAATGAAGTTTTTGATTCTTTTAAAAACACCCGAAACACATTCGAAACTTCCCCAAATGATTCGGAATGGTATAAAATAATTTTGAGCATCTTTGTTTTGAAAAGAAAAGCCAAGGAGAACCTAAAAACTCATACAACAGTTAATTTCACACAAGCCCCTAAGTTTTCTAAAAGTGCAAAAAGACCCAATGCAAGAACAAAGCAACATTTTAAGCATGTAAAAAGTCAAGAACCACAAGATAGTAGCACAAGTAGATAAATCACATAAAACACAATATAACACAAAAACAAAAAACAAGAGAGGAAAGAATTTCACCGTATTTTCCTTTTATGAGGTTTGAACGTCCTTTTGCATAAAATTCCATTTTCTTGACGCTCAACACCTTCAATACATATTACTATGGTAACCGAGGTGGAATGGATCCGGAAATGTTGTTAGCATTTGTCACGATCCATATTGGTTTTTCCCATGAAGGTATCAAAGATCCACTATTAAGTTGTTCATGGTAATGGCACGTAGAAGCATGATGACCGGGTTTACCACAATAGTTGCAAGAACTTCTTTTTCGAATAGAGTTACCATGTAAAGGTTTTGAACAAGAAGTTTCCACATTCTTTCCAATATCCAAATTATCACTTAAATATAATTTTTCTTTGAAAAAGCCATTTGGATCAAAAGGAGTGATATTTGAAAAAGGATGATTTTTTAAAGTATCAAGAGCGAGGGAAAAAGCTTCATCCAATTTTCTAAAACCTTCTATATTTTTCTTCATAGGATGTTTCCATTTATTTAAAGAAATTTTTTTTTCAAAACAAGGGTTTTTAGTATTGCCAAGAATATCATCCAAGGTGATACAACATTTAAAACAATTCTTTAGCTCAATTTTACCCTTTTTTAACATAAGATTATTCAAATGGATTTGAGAATCAAGAATTTTGAGAAGGGATGAAATTTGCCTAATATCACAATAATTATAAGGAAGAGATAAAGAGTTAGGATAGAGTGCTACCTCATGATTTGGTTTAAAATCGTTATGAGATTCATCATGGATTGAGACTTCTTCTTCTTCGTCATTTTCGACAATTCCATATAAAAACTCCAAACGATTCCAAAGCTCTTTTGCGGATTTACAATCTAACATTTGTGAGAAAATTTCTTCGGAAATTCCACGAATGAGAGTGTACATTGGTTTTGCATTTTGAGTGAGCTTAGCCTTTTCCTCAATGGTAAGTTCATCAAAATCTTTTTCTTCTTGATTTAGCTTAAGAACTCCCGCTTCATTTAACTCCTCTTTATAAGGGACAAATGGACCTTCCTTTACGATTCTCCATTGATCGGGATCTTCGGCTTTGATAAATTCCTCCATTTTTGTTCTCCAAGCAAAATAGTAATTTCCTACAAAAAGTGGAGGTCGAGTAGAAGACGAACTTTCCAAAAGATTAAATTCCATATCGTTTACTCTACTAACGATTAAGCTATTCACGTAGAGTTAGGCTCTGATACCAATTGAAAGTCCTAGAGGGGGGGTGAATAGGATTACTAATAAGATTAATGCCTAATTAAAAATCTTTTGGATAATTATAAGTTTAAGAGAAAACTTCTAAGTCAACTAATTAAATCAAACTCTTATAGGATCATGCAAAGGTAAGATAGAGTTGATATAAAAGTATAACAAGTAAATCGTCAATCCAATATCTTAAACTACTTAAGAAGACTATATGTTAGATATCCTAGATAAACAATATCATATAACTCATGCTAGCATATTATCAAACATATAAAGTGCGGAAAGTAAATAGAGTAGGGATAGAAAGATACACACGATTTATAGTGGTTCGGTTTCCCTACATCCACTACCTAAGGAAGCCTCCTTAGGATTTCAAGCTTTTCACTAAGCTTCCGTGTCTCTCTTAACCGGGTCGAGAACACAATAACCTTTACAAACTCTTCGATAACACAAAGGACAAACCACTTGTGTAATCACAACACAAGGACACCAAGTATACTCCCTATACTTGAATTCTCTCTTAATCTATCTATTACAAGACCTAGACTTAAGAGGATAGCAACAAAGTGTTTAAAGGGTTGCTTATAAAAGCTTGTAACTAAAACTCCTAAAAGAGTGGATATGACTATAAGCTTGTTTACTCCTCTTGAGTGGATAGAACCTTGTGGCTTAATTGATTAACTCCTTGAAAGGATTTATAAGCACACTAAGATTGAATTTGACTATGTATAGTACTTGACACCTTCTTGAATGATAGCAATTAAGCCCCTTAATGTTTGTAATTAGTTGGTGTGTTTGTAGCCTTCAAAGAGCTTCAATTTATAGTAGAAAATGGCTTCCAACGGTCATAAGACTTGGGTCCAACGGATCTATTAATCTCCCAACGGATATATTTCTTATGACTTGTCTTTTGTGCAGAAAAACCTTTCTTGCGGTGTACCGCAAGATTTTGTGCGGTGTACCGCGCTTCAATGGTTTGATTTTCTAGCATACTGACGGGCTAGTCTCTGCACCGCGCCCTGGTCCGCAATCTTGGTCCGGTGTACCGCGCCATTCGTCCGGTGTACCGCGCCAAGTAACTTTGAAAGATAATGACTTGGATCAATAAATCTTCTTCACGGAAGTTGTTGGAAACATCATTCTAAGAACCTTTGAAGTTGATCACTAAAGCTAATTCTCAATGTACATAAAGATAAGGTTAATAGCATTTGTATGAGAATTAGTTTCTTAAGATAAAACAATAAAGCTTTGATCAACATGATAAAGAAAGAGCTTTTTGATGAATTAGAGTGCAAGATAGAATGTATATAACAATAGAAATAAGCATACTAAACACAAGAGGATTTGTCACATTAAAACAACCTATTAAGGGAGGCTATATGCCAACAAAAATGATGTCTCCAACATAGATTATGATATCACACATAGGGAGACATCACTAGGGTTAACTCAACTTAGCCTGAAAGGCTTATTTTGATTGTTTGGTGACAAAATGAATATTGATCATTTCTGATCTTACAATGAATCTTGTGTTATTTACAGTTGAAGGAAGCTTAAAGGGAATAGTATTTAAAGAGAGAACTTAGAATATGGAGAAAACGAGTAGAGTTTGAGCTTGAAGAGACAGATCTATGAGTAATTGATAGAGTCAATCAAAGTTATGGGTTATGACGAGCTACAAAAAGATTGAAGGAGATGAGTGTTATGTTTAAGGAGTTGATCGAAGAAGACATGGATACTTGGACAAGATAGAAGAGAAGCTAAAGTTTCATATGAAGATGAAGATGATAGTTAGGGGTGATTAGAAGACAAAACTTGGAGAGAAAAGAAGAAGCTAATGAGAGCTACGTTAAAGATAGAGCTTGAGATGAAGAATAGGATGATCAAAATAGAAGAGTCGGACCTTCGAATGAGTAATTAGACATAAGGCCTAAATCAGTTAGAGAGCGAGGTTGACATAGAGAGAAGACATGGTCCTCCTAGAAGAACACTAGGCGGAATGCCTAAGCCAATTGGAGATTGGAGTTGTGAAGAAATGAATACTAAGCCTTCGAGAAGCATACTCTACGATATGCCTAAACACATTGGAGTATTGGAGTTAAGAAGAAGCATAGTTTAGACTCCGAGAAGCATACTAGATGGAATGCCTAAACTTGTTGGAGGCTGAGTTAAGAAGATAAAGGTCAGATTTCAAAACCAAATAAGAACGGATTATCAAGCACTTTATGAGCACACTTGGGGACTTCAAATGCTGAGCAAGAAATACAAAGATAAGATCTCCGAGCATATTCACAACAACTATATAGTACAAGCAAAGAGTTGTAGTGTACCTGATATCATAGAGTTGTTAGAGACACGAAATCAAACATCTGAGCAAAAGACGCGAATGTCAATTTGCAGCCAACCAAAGAGCGACACGTGGCCAAAAACGTTGAAGGGAACTTGCCTATATATAGAGCCACTATGGGACTCCATTATTTGACTCTTGCATTTAATACATTTAAAAAAATTTAGAAGCTACATTTGGGAGAGTGCCAAATGAATATCACTCAAGTACTTATTTGTATATCACTAGTCCACATACATATTTGTATCCAACTCATATAGGATCTTAGTGGCTAGGTTGGGTAGATTAGGGGGTAATCTTAAAACCTAGGATTTGTTTTTGGTATATTAACAAGGGTGTTATTCATATACAAGACTATATTGAGTGAGAGATGGTGTAGGAGAAACAATTAGCTTGAAAGCTTCACATAGTTGAAGGGGTAGATCGGGATACAAATTGTCTACTGATCCTTGTGTGGCGATACACAAGAGAAGGCTTATTGAGAGTGTGAAGTAATGGGTAAGCACCTAATTTGCTATTGTATTAAGATTAATATTGAAAATATTACAAATATGCAATTCTATATTTTTAAGAGTGGGATTCTATAATGGGTAATACCCAATGCCATTCCAAACGGGTAATTGACCTAACATTTATTGTAGCAGAGTTTAAATTCAGATGGGTAAATATCAATTAGGATACAAACCATTTATGCAATTATGGTTACTAATGGGTAAAACCCCACTAAGAATCAAAACTTTCTTGTAGTTATGGGTCTTAATGGGGTTTACCCGTTTACACTCAAATAATCACAAAATGTTGTAAAGTCCTAAAGGGGGGATGAGTGAATATGAATCTTATCCAATCAATGCCTAACTAAAAAAATAAGGACTCATAAACTAGGATTGATAAGGTTAAAGTAACCTATAACGCAAAAATCTTAATCAAGGAAACCAAAAGGGATCTAAAGAGCTAGTTGAGTGTGGAAGCTAAGTACAGAGAGTACTAACGGTAGGTAGCTAGTTATGGATACTAAGAATAAAGAGTCTAGGCTAAGCTAAGAGAGGGATGGAATGGTTAAGGTCAAGGTCCTTAAGACAAAGAAATCTAAACATCCAAGAGAAGTAATAATGGGACTTATATGCATACTGGTGTCGCCTAGGGTGTTATAAAAATAAGATAAATAAACGCTGAAAATAATGCACTAAAGCACCCTAGACAAGCACGGTACTGCAAGTATTACAGGATGTATGCAAGTTTTAATGATAAGTTGAATTCGTTCTCAGGGACTTAGTGTGTTATACGAATGGGTAAATAATAACGAGTAAGAAGTAATTAATTAAAAGACAGGAAATAAATACGAGTGATTGAGAGATTAATGATTAAACTAAGGAAAATTAAAGACAATAAAATAAAAGATAGGAAATATGAGATGAGAAGTATAGCTTAGGTTTTGCTAGTATGCACTAATCCTTCTAATTCTTTCTATCAATCTAGTTAATGAGGGAGATAATTAGCTCTTAGATACTTAGTCAGGATTCTAAATTCCCATACCTTAGACCCGAAGAGCGACTAAGGGGGCTACAGACACATCATGAGGCAGCCTAAACCTAGGGTAATCAAGCGCCACCAAGTCCCTAAGCAATTCAATTCCAAACATGATGATAGTTGTTAAATTATACCCTAATGACTATCTAGCTAGAATTAGTGTTGTCAAGACCAATATCGACACTAGACTTTATGTGGTGTTTCAATAATTAGACACCCAGTTAAGGTGAACATCTAACTACTATTAAGAAAGCCTAAAGTGATCAGACAATAATTCAAAACACATAAACAAATATATATGTAAGAAACTAATATAAGATTAAAACATATAATTCCCAAAGAAACTTAGATAGAAAGAAATTAGAATTCATAGATTATACATGATGCAAAACCCAAGCTATGAGAAAATTAGTTCATACCTGAAGGAAATAAACTAAAAGAAATAATAAAAGACTTCATCTTGCTCTCTACAATAATTCTGATGATAATAAACCTAAAGACTAGTTACTATGAGTCAAGGATGATTTACAAGTAATATAAGGGTGTATTTATAGGTGTATAGAAGCCCTAATTCGTTTCTTGAAGGAGAAGGTAAGTAGTGGACTTCTAGCCAAACTCAAATTCGTAACCCTAAAATATGAAATCAGGCCCGTTTTTGTTTTGGTCCTAACAGCTTCAATTCTTATCCGTTTGACGCAAATGAGTAGTCGAAATTCATAGTCTCGGAAAGATATTTAACTTTTCTCTTGACCGTTCTTCAAAATTCCCCACTGATTTTGAGATATAAGCTGATTTGTGGTCGTGGGTAGTGAAATTCAGATTTATGGCAGCTTTTCCTTTTCCATATTTTAGCTTTTCTTTCCTTATATCCAATTTCCATGCTTATATCCTTTCCATATCTCTTAGTCTTCGACTTGGACTCTAATTAATCTCAAAGCTTCACACTAAATAAATAATTAAACCCAATATGCTCTAAAAATACTAATTTACTAAATCAAGAATAGAAATAGGAAAGTGTAGCATTTCTCAAGAAAATCGACTAGAAAGACTTCTAAATCACTAAAAATGATGTCTCATCGTAATATTAATTCATGACAAATGAGGAGACATCACATACTAAGTTAGTCTACCTTAACTAGATAGCTAAGGTCAATGACTAAGGCAACTAAGGGTGATAAAGATTAGCTTAAGCGATCTAACACAGGTTAAGGGAGAACAATAAGTAAGTAAAATAAATACACGTGATAAGTAAACAATAAAGGAAAGAGATAATGCAAGGCATTTAATAACAGTTCAATTTTCCTACATCCAATAAGAGTCATCCCCATAGGATTTTCAAACTTCTCCAGTAATCTCCTTGATATATCTTAAGGGCGAGATATACACTGTTACAATGAGGTTTTTGGGCTAAACCACATCCTAAATACTCACGAGACTTTTTCCAGTTAAGTCGCAACCCGATGAGGTTTTTAGCAGTTAAGTAAGAACTCGTTAGATCTTTACAAGGTTTTATCTTAGCCTATGAAAATTCCTATTCTGTAATGTAGAAAAAGAGTAATACCATATATGGTTATATGGATAATATTACAACCTGACGAATATGCTCCTTGATGAGCAAATATTACAAGATTCCATGTGAACTACTTGAAGAATTGATATAAGAGGAAGATTTCTTGTTGAGGAGATATGCAATAAGGCTCAAAAGATCGAATGCTATACTCTTTTATGATTTGAATTTCTTAAGTGATTGCACCAAGCTTGATTTGATGAGCTAAAAGTGATAAACAAGCTTTGGGTTATTTCTTGAAGTGTAGGATAGTATGATATTGAATTTGAGCTTCAAGAAATGAGGTATGTGACACAAGGGAGCCTTATATATATAGTAGATCAAGTTTTATATAAGAAAGATCGAATAATCCTTGAAAAATGTTGTACCATATTGCATAAAACAGGTAATCGCGTTTCTTCTCGACGACTATTTTCTATGTGGCGTCCTTTGGTCAGCGGATATAATAGTTATACATTTTTTGGACAACGTCGTTGATGACAAAAATGTCATACAAGTTCCCTTTAAAACACGTATTACCGTTTTGGGTAGGGATTTCGGCCTAAAGCGGTTGCAAGGTTGCAAATTCTAACTAAAACTCCTTGGATGTTTTCTTGTTCTTCGCTAAATATGACATACCGTTTTCTGCCGTTAAATGATGGTCCATTTTGGATCATGATGTCATTGTAGGGTTGCCGATTTTTGGATGAAATGGTACTCAACCTATTTAACATTTGATAGCTCGGATGGAAAAGCTTCCTTCATAAGAGTTGTACGATATGAAATACTATAATAATTGGTAGTACAACTCAAGAGCAAAAATGTAACAACACCCAAATATATATCAAGAAGGGTGTATTAAACATATCATGTAAGAGATAGAATAAATAGGATCATGATATTAATTCTAAGTGATAAGCTTATAAAGCAAAAAAGATGAACTAGTGGCAAGTAGAGAAAGATTGTAGTTCATTTTGTGCACCAAAGATCAACAAGTATTGAGTTATGATTTGTAAGGTTTTTAACTTAAGTAGGTGCATTTGATGTGTGTTATGTTATAAAGTATAAAAATGAAGTTACAAGCTCAAGAAACACATAGGAATGAATTACTTCAAAAAAAAAAGATGCAAGTTTACAAGTCATAAGCTAGGGACAGAAAACAAGGGGTTTCATAAGTATTTTTATGAAGATATGCAAGTAGTATGAACACCAAGTAACACGAGGTTTAAACATTGTATCATTTAGGAATTTGTCACATAAAATAATCTAAAGAGGGACTATATGCCACCAAATGTTCATGATCAAATTATAATGCACCTATACATACACATTACACACAACTACTCAAAAGCAATTTTTGGATAAATTAAACCATAACATTGCATTTTTCGCACCCCAACAACCTTAGCGAAGCAAAAAAGTTGTATAAACCGTACTATATATCATCTCAAACATACCTTGAAATTTATCGATTATGAAATAATCGTTGAAATACACAATAAATAAGATAACCTTGAATTTAATCTATTGACCTTAACTTGAATTAGTTGCTTCACATGTTTCTCAGCAATCCGTTCCTTAATGTTCATGTTTATTTTCCGATAACGGAAATGTGTTTCAATTTTTGTTTTGTTTCATCTTTTTTTGTTGTAGTATAGGTTAAGAGAGACAGTGAGATAGGTTTCGTACAAAGGTACACAAATGCAGCGAACAAAGAATTTTAGGAAAAAATATACGAGAATGGCAGAAAAAGTTATTTTGTCGATTCCCTTTTTTAATAGCAATGGAAAGAAACGTCGGTATTTTACCATCCATAGACATGTATCATAAATGAGGATCTCCCTTTTTACTGGTATAAAGTCTTTCTAAAAGACTTTTTTAGGAAATTAATCATACTATATTAATCGATTCTTAAAAAAACTTATATTTTTATAAGGTTTTTTTTTTTGGTCAGGTTAAAACTTTTATCAGTTGGAATAATTTTTTTTTCTTTTTTTGGACGCGATCAGTTGGAATAAATTAATTGGACCAGAAGTAGAATGAAAAGGTTGAGCCTATTTTGTAATTATTTTTTTGTTTTAACCCTATTTTGGATTACAATCTATTCTGGTTTGTATGAAGTCAAATTTGTTAATAATCGGTTATCAAACTAAAGTGTGTTTCCCGAACAAAAAAAAAAAAAAACTAAAGTGTTTCAAAACTTTGGTTATATTTCTATAGTAGTTTCTCAATTGATCATATTCTGAGGTAAAGATAATTCTGGGGGCCATAGAGTGACAGACCACATGGACTGAGATTTGAGAGTAAGGAAAATTATTGATTATGAAAGCCAAAAGTTATTCCTTATCTTTTGCATTTGCATTGTTCACTCACAAGTAGGAATTTCAACCGAATAGTTTGTTTCTTTATTGAATTATTGTCCTATATGCCTATATTTGTATATTTTTTTGAGTAAAGACTTGTTGTAGTCCTTTAACTATTTCCAAAGTGCACGAACCATTCTCGACTTTATGTTTTACCCTTTTTGGCCCCAGATAAACCCATTTTGTGACACCGTTAGTCTTTTTTCTATTTTTCTGTCAGTTGACCGTTAGTCAATGTCACTTGGCGCCATGTCACCGCCACCTCACCGCCAGCCGTCTCCGTCATCGTCGTCCCTAACTTTACAAAAAAAAATCTTTTGAATGTTTGAATGTTTCAAACCTTCAACAATGGAGTCGATTACACTCCATATTCTTTCATCAACCATGTATCAAACATATTAGGATCGTTACAAACATTCCCATGTATTAAACAAAGCGACAGATGATTAATAGGCATTGAATCAGGAAGCCACAGATGATTTAAAATGTCAATTATTTCTCCATTTCTAACTTAAACAAACTTTTTTTGAGTAAATGTTTTCCCACAAGAAGATTGGATCAGACCCATGACTTGTAACTCTTAGCTTTTGCATCCCGTAACGAAGAATTCGAAATATAAATACCTTCAAAATCTTAGCTTTTACATCCCGAGTTTCCATACCCGGGACCAATCAAAAGACACATCAGCTTCACTAATTTCCAGGAGCTTAAACGCCGATTTCACAGTGAATCGACCAGCCGAATCATGTCGCCATTTATATTGTTTCCCTTCTACATTTTCCAGCATATCTTGTAAGAATTCATGTATAAATCAACTACAGAAATGATCCCACTCGATAAGAAGACATTTCGCCTAGACTCTCTCATAAGGGGTTACTTTTCACCTTATCCTAGATCTGGATTAGAATTGGTTGGATACTCCATATATCGCTAGGCTAATCATTATAGCCATGAATAACTTTAAGGCAGACTAATTTTAAAGTCATGACTTTGTTGTCAACAAATTCAGATATTTGTATTGAATACTCCCTTGACTGTAAAGGAACAACGAACATTGCAGGCACAACTTGCAATAACTTTATTATCATTGTTCTCAACACTTCCCACAAATTCAAAGGCACAGGTTGTAACAAAATTACTTTGAATCAAACAATACTTAGTCTTGTCCTCGCCAAACAACCCTTTCATAAGAATATCAATATATTGCAAAACAACATTTGAGTTCCAATTGTTCGAATTATGAATACATATACGTTTTTCTTCCAGATTTGCCCACATCAAAACAAAAATGAAGCCAGAGAAAATAAGCATGTCCCTAGTAGGATTTGGTCTACTCGATCAATTTTAATTTGGACAAGAAACATGCCCAAATTTCACAACTAAATTGGCAGTTGAGTAACACATTCTCTTTCTGTATAACAACACTGATATTTTTTCATTAATCAGACATTACCTCTTAACAAGGTTGGTTTTGGAGGGAATTGCATTTGTAACACTTCTCTAAAAGAAAATCCTTTTCTTTGTTGGGGATCTCTATACCTATATAATATTCTAGAGAGATTTCCCAAACCATCTAAAGATCGACAATATTCTTTGTTTTTTCGAACAAAAAAGAAGACAATATTCTTTGTTCTCTGCCTCAATCAAGGTGTGATAACAAAACTTTATTGGATACTCCCCGCTGAATGTGTACAGACAAATAACCTTATCTTTGTGATCATGTGGTAAAGTTTCCTCCATTGTTGAAGATGTGAAGCATCTAACATTTAATTTTTTTTTTAAGTTAGAGATGAAGCTGACGAAGAGTACTGGCGGTGATGTGGCGGTGATGTGGCGCTGACGTGGTTCCAAGTGGCATTGACTAACGGTCAACTGACAGAAAAATGGAAAAAAGGGCTAACAGTGTCACAAAATGGGTTCATTAGGGGCCTAAAAGGGTAAAACGTAAGATCGGGGCGGTTCGTGCACTTTGGGGAAAGTTAGAGGGCCATACGCGGGCTTTACCCTAATATTTTTGGTCGAAACCTATATATGTATCCCGATTAGGTATTATGTCCTTTGACGTGGAGAAAAATACGTGTATCTAGTATGAAAACCGGTGTAAAAATGAATACCGGTGTAAAGACGAGGGATTGGACAATTTAATTATGCATGATAAGGTCGAAATTATTTGACATAACGATACGTCTTTTACAAAAGAATGAGAACTAACGGGGTGGCTTCAATTACGGTGAATCAACAAGGTGAATCACACACAAATTTATGAATAAAGTTAAATCGACCATTGAAGATGAAATTTAGACCATCCTCTCGTCCATGAAATTAACTGTTGGTCTCAATCATCAGAGTTATTCTTTCTATTCCGACAATTTTGAAATTATTCAAGGTATTCATAAAATAACGAGAATCAATTAGAAAATCCAGCCAATGGTTGACGAAATCTAGAATTGGATGGAAAAAATTTCGAACCGGAAAATTTTACACATTAGAAGATGCTTTAACGAAGTTGCGGATGCCTGATCCAAATGTGTCATCGACATCTAAGGGTGGCAAAACACGCCACTTATTGGTTATTTTTTCTTTCTTGCAAACTTGTGTAAAAGAAGAGGTTTCAAATAGTGTCGTTTAATCGAGTCTTCTATAATAACACTCAATTGGATACGGTTTGACTATACATAATTGAAAGATTGTACAATTTGGTGGTTTGAGTAGGTGATACAATATGAAGTTATGGCCTAAAAAAGGTCAAGAAACTTTGGATGCTATCAGTTATGAAATTTGGTAATCTAGGTGATATTCCCCATTCAAAGATTGTCAATAAAGAGGTTACTAGTGATTCATGCTCAAACTTGGTGAAGATAAGCTTATATGTGTATTGTTTGGTAATCCAGAATGTTCTTTGTTAGTAGAATCAAATTGTTTTACCTTAACAAATATTGGTTGTACGAGCGTTGGAGAGTTAACTCACAAGTTAAATCAATGAGTTGGTCCTCCTCGTAGGGAAACTCACTGTGAATCGGGCATAGACTCTTTTGCTTCGCACAAAAATAAAAAAAATAAAAACCAAATTTTTTACATTTCCAAAAAAGAGAAAAAAAACAAGGTTAATCGGTTACGTCAACTTTTACTGTGTGTTATCAATGTCATGTTTAAAAACAATATCTGAAGGAAATTGTTTATTAATGGCAAAAAATAGTTTATCAATTTTAGGTTTAAGAAATAATTACTTGAGCCTCCTTGTTTTAATCTATTCCAAAGAACTCTACCAGCAAAATAGGAGCAAATCCCACAAAATAATCACCAAAATTATGTTCTATTTGAGAGGGGGTTGTTTGAAGAGATGAGCAGGGTGAAGAGATGAATGAGGTTTTATGTTTTAAGGGTGGCGAATGATTTCAATTACAGAGGATTGATACAAGAGAAACAACGTCTTTGCTTTATCAGACCGCGATGTTCACAAATGTTTCACCATACAAATTTCTTAGCATTATTGTTTTACTCCTTTTTTGTTCAGGATAATCTTCAATATATGTAATTAGAAAGCTAGAGATTATGCTCTTACATGGGGAAAAGAGCGTGATGGTGGGATCATTGTCTCGACAAGGAGCATCTTAGTTAAATGGGATAAACCTATAGGGCAAATTAAACTTGATGTAGATGGCTGTTGTAATTTGATGTTAGGAGACACGGAAATTGGGGGTCTATTGAAAGATAGTGATGGGTCCTTTCTAACCAGTTTCTTAGGTTCTTATGTGGTGGAATCAGCATTTAGCTCTGAGCTTTTTGCCTTACAATTTGGATTAAGGTGGGTGGTTAGTCATTGGATTAAGGTGGGTGGTTAGTCGTTGGATTAATGAGTTGAACATCGAGACTGATTCGAGGGAGTTTTATGCGCTAGTGAAGGGAGGTGAGAGCTTTGGCTTTAGAACTTTTTATATTGAACAAGAATGCGTGGATATACTTCAAGATAACCCGAATTTTGAGATAAATTACATCTATTATGAGGCAAACTCATGTGCCGACCTGTTGGCAGAAAAAGGTGATGAGGCTGGCGTGAGGCCATGGGTCCAAGAGGATCCTCCTGACTACTTGTGGAGCTAAATATCAAGGAAAGGGAGTGGATATGCAAATCATAGACTACTGTTAGAGACCCCTTGAGGTCTTAGTTAGTTTATTTCTAACGGCTTATCAGCCTCTGATTTATGCAAAAAAAAGGACACTGTGTCATATATTGATTTTGGATCTTAAGTGGAAATGAGAAAATGGGTCTTGTGCCATTGATTGATATTGGATCTTATTCTTTAAATTTTGTTTAGTTCGGCAAATGACTATAATAATAATATGAGAGAAATAATTGTACATTGTGCAAGAAGCTACCTATCTAGGCTCAAAAGCTAAATGTAGTATCTAGGTATTCGCTACTAGAATCCAATGAGTTATAAATAAGAATCCACTAATATCCAAGAAGGCGTGATTAGGGTACAAAATGAACAACATAGAAAAAATGCAAAATTAGATCTTCTTTAAATCTCATTATCTTAAAGGAGTTCACCTCTCATTACAAGACTATTTCCTATTCTCCAAACATGGTAGATAGTATCGGCGAATGCAACTCTCCATACTTTTCTCTTTTAACTCTCTCGGGCTTTAAGTTTTTAAGCCATCTGAGGATGCTCTTAATACGCTGAAAATAAAAGACTAATGAAATATTTGTTTTGTTTTTAAATAAGAATAATTAACTAAATAAAATAAAGACATGAAATAAATAAAGAGAATAAGATAGTATGAGAGTTTAGCTCGAGATATGGCAAGTAATGCCAACTAGCCTTGTTTATTCTAATCATGTAAGGGAGAATTGTGTGATATGAAATAGCCAGGATTCTATATTCTCCTAACCCCCTTCCGGGTGGACTTAAGAGGCGACCTAACAATTACCAGGGAACTTAAATAAGGTGATCATACGCCACTAGGTTCTTATATGAGACAATCTTGCGCAATGATCAGTGATTAAATAAAAAACCCTAATGACTATCTTAGTTAGGTAAGCCCTTCCAGATCACTACGCACACTAGAAGTTTATGTGGTGTTTCAATAATTAGACACCCATTCCGGGTGACCATCTAACTACTATTAAGGTAATCCTATACGTTTGCAACCGCAAGAACGACAAATAATAAATCAAAACACATAAAAGTAGAGAATAAAACACTAATTTCATTTAAATGCTAACATCCCAAATTAAAATAGATGTAAAGCAAGTCTAGGGTTCATACCCATATGATAATCTCAAGCTAAAATAGAATTAGTTTATACTAGAGAAAGAAAAGAAAACAATGACAAATTTGAAGGAATGGGAAGGCATGATTTGTTGTCCAAACTCCTTCCGATCTTCTATTCTCTTGATGTAGCCTTCTTCTTGGCTTAAAGCCTGGCCAAGGATGTGTTTATACTGATAAGAGGGTGTATTTATAGGGTTATCCAAACCCTAGTCCGAAATCTTGGAGCAGAGGGTAAGTAATAGGACTCTTTTCCAAATCAAATTCGTTTCCTAAAATATAGGAGAAGGGAAAAGCGGTTGTTGTCTTGTTTTGGTCTTAACTTCTTCATTATTGCTCCGATTTTTGCCTACTTTATATCAAAACGACCGAGTCAAAAAGTTCTACACTTTCACTTCAAACCTCTTCTCCAAATTCTAAGCCGATTTTAAGTTATAACATTTTAATGGACATGGCTGCAGAATTTCAGATTTACTTGACAACTTTTCCTTTCCTATTTTATCGCTTCTTCCTTTTATTTTCAATTTTCATCCATATCTTCTTTCCTTATATCTTTAGAATTGATTTGGCATCTAGTTAATTTTCATATATCTTTAAAGCTTCATATTAACAAACAAATTAAACAAAATATGCTCTAAAAATAATAATTCATCAAATCAAGACAAGAAATAGGAAAATATAAAAATATGAATAAAAATTGATAATTAAATAAATAAATACACCTAAAATGATGTCTCCAACCTACATTAATTCATCACAAATAGGGAGACATCACCCCTGAAGCACCGATAGAATGAGTTCAAGGTGACCCATATATGATGCATAAGGGGCATTCCAATATCTAACATAACTCTCCAGCTTGTCAATAAGAGGTCTGTAATCTCTTGAAAACAAAATTGAAGTTCCAAGAGGTATACCCAAATAACAAAACTACATAACACCTTTCTCAACTTGCGTAGTTTCCAAAAGGTCTTCAACAACTTCACTCCTATACCCACATAATATTGATTACATTAGCGCAGTCGATTTTATCGGCTATTCCTACATACATAATTCAAACAATGAAATTTTTGATTTATGCATGTGAGCAAATCGACAAAACCATTCGAGATTTATTTAGGGATCATCTAGTGAGGGGCGGAAAATACATTGGTTGTCATGGGAGATTCTTTGTCGTTCTACAAAGTGTGAGGAATTGGGTTTGAGGGGTGCGCATAACTACAATAAAGCAATTTTGGCCAAGTTAGGTTGGAAATTTTTACGTAATGATCCATCTTTATGGGTAACAGCTCTTAAACAAAAATATTTTAGGAACGGGTTCTTGGAGCATGTTGTGAAACCCTTGGATTCTAGGATGTGTAAGAACATTTTTGTTGGTCGAGAGGTTCTAGTAAGTGGAATAGCTGAAGTGGTGAATGGGGATGAAATGTTGTATAAGTGGAAGTTGGAATCTTCAGATATATTTTTGGTTACATCTGCGTATTGTAAGTTGTTACAAGTGGGAAGTGAACCGAACTTTAATTGGTAGCTAGTTTGATTTCTCAAGTGCCCGCAAAAAATTAAAGTGTTATTGTGGCGTGCGATTTGGGATCGACTTCCTACAGGAGTTTTGGATGATCTGTTATGTCAAAGATGTGGGTTAGAAGTCGAGACGGCTGGGAATCTGTTTCAGAGATGTCGCGAATATAGTGGAGTACTTAAATCATTTGTAACATCTGTTGAATTGAGGGAGGCACTAAATTCGTCACTAGGTGCTCGCAGTGCAGGAACGATGGCTGCAGGGCAAGGGGTTGATGTTGGCCCAAGCGAAAGTCAAACCTGAGTGAATGGCAGGCCCGTGGACAACAAGAACTCAGGGGACAATTCCTCCATTTCGCAGCAGCAAGAAGTCACGAACATGGGAGTTAATACGCTGATGCAGTGTTCACACAAGGAATTTGATGTTGTTATGGAATCCGTGGAACAGTTGGGAGGAGGAGATATGAACAACTGGTGGCCCGAGTTGCTATCCAAAAGAGGGATGGTGAAAGGGATTTATCGGCAAAGTATTACATCTGCGTTTATTTGGCATTTATGGACCGATATGAACATGAGGTTATCTGAACATGGTGCGAGGAAGAGAAAAACTAGTGAACTTCAAGCTATTATTTATAATGCGGTTGTTAATTACGTGAACGAGATGGAGGATTAATTATATCAGCTAAAACTACTCTTGTCAAATGGGTTAAACTGGAGAGTGGGGTCAAATTGAATGTAGATGGATGATGCGGATAATCATTAGCCGGAGTTGGATGACTTTTTCGAAATAATAAAAAGGACTACTTAAAAGGATTCGCAGGGAGTTGTGTCGCACGTACGCCATTTGATATGGAGGTTCTTGCTTTGCACTTTGTCTTGCACATGGCGGTTTGTCGGGGGTAGGGCTGTAAATGAACCAAGCCGCTCGCGAGCAGCTCGAGCTCGGCTCGGAGAAAAGCTCGTTCGAGATCGGCTCGAATGTAAAGAAGCTCAAGCTCAAGCTCCATTTTAAGCTCGATACGTAAACGAGCCTACTCGAGCTCGGCTCGTGAGCTCGTTTAAATTATGAATTATAAATAAAAATAAATTTTCTACTTATAAATATATTATTAAACCTTCAATATCTAATTGGATAATTTTAATTTCTTTAGATATTTATTTTTCATTAGTGTTATGTCTCATATTTTCATACCACACACTCATGAAAGTCCCATTTCAACCATAAAAAACAAATTGTTCATGAGCAACTCGTGCTCGACTTTAAAAAAGATTGTTCAATAAGTTAAACAAACAAGTTCTAACATTTCTGATTTGGATGATTGGAAGCTCGGGCTCGGCTCGTTTAAATTTGAGTTCGGCTCGGTCCGACTCGTTTAAATTTGAGCTCGGCTCGAGAAATAAACAAACCAAGCCTGTACATCTAGTATTCGGCTCGGCTCGGCTCGTTTGCAGCCCTAGTCGGGGGGTTTACTTTCCTTATTATCTAAATTGACTCGAGTAAATTGCATGCACTAATTAAGGGTTGTATGAATTTGAGAGGAATTTCGAATAATACTATAAGTGCTTGTCGTGACATACTGGCATCTGAGGAGCATTATGAACTGATTTGGAGTTTCTGCGAAGCAAATTAGTGTGCAGATTGGTTGACTAAACTTGATGCGGCTAGTACAGAGAAACCTGTTCCATATAGAGATCCATCAGCGGGCTTATGTCGACTGTTAACTAGGGATCGCTATGGGTGGGTTATACCTAAGTTAGTCATTAATATATAGAAAGCTAGTTCATCCTGCTCTTTTGACCTCATTTGTATCGACAAAAAAAATTATATATTTAAAAAAATTATATTAGTAAGAATAAATACTTGTATATATATTTAAAAAATCATTATTTTATTTAATTTAATTATAATATTAATGATAATTTACCCTTTCAATTATTAAATGGAGTATTGTGTTGATAAATTTTCTGAGTATTTCTTAAATCACTATTATATTATTTTGAATTTTGAGAGTCGTCAAATTGGTAAGCAATATCAGGTTTTGATATGTACAACTATGAGAAATCTTAGGTGAAATCTAATCTTAATAGTCCAACTTAACTTAAGACGGTAATTATGTAAAGTGTTCATATGATGGTTAATTCTTCTCAATAAAGAAAGTCATGACTCATAAGAGACGATTAATCAGTCTTCTTAGATTAATACTTATGTTTCCAAATAAGAAAATGTAGATCATGCGATTCCAAATGGAAGAATATATTAATCCGTTGATATCGTTTGGTAAGAAGATGTAAGATCGTATATTATTCGATGGAGATAAATTCCTTTCTGACAGAAAGAATATAATTATCTCTAGGCATTTCACTGTGAACAAGTGCTTAGTGAACCAAAAATGGAATGGGGCAACCTATATATTTCAAGGGCCCAAAGCCTTTTGGTATTTGAAGGCCTGCTATACCATGTTTCAAATTAGGTCACCATACAGAGCTGGGTTTGGTCCAGGATATTGAGAGAACGACCCAAAGAAAAGTAGAAAAGAAAAAAGAGAGAGGATATTTTTCGGTCAATTTATTAAAAATAATTTTGAAATCTATAATTACTTTAGTTTTTTTTTTTATGAAATACCTATTTGGTGCTTTTACTAGAAATGCTTTTCAGGGTTTAAAACACTTTTAAACGTCTAAAAACACCTATTGACGGATATCGTTTTAAAAAAAAATTGATAAAGGTGAAAACCTATTTGAACTAAAATTATAGTAAATTATTTTCTAAAATATTCACACATTTGTAGGTTCTTTTCCTAAAATAACACATTTTATGATGCGATTTTGAGTTAAGTTTTGGTCTTTTAACTAAATATTTTACATCTTTTTCCTCATCTTCTTTCTACATACTCTTTTTTACAATATATGATATTATATATATATATATATACACACATTCAACAATAATTTTTGCTAAAAGTATATATATAAATCCATATGTGTATAAAGACGATTAGTGAATAAGATAAGGGTAAAAAGGTAAAATACATTATCAAAAGGTAAAAACTAGTTTAAAATCGCATACCAAATTATTTTATAGGTGAGTGCGTGTCACTCTAAGGTTGAACCAACAATTGTGTAAATAATTTATGAGGTAACTTAGCATTATTTTAGTTCATGTAGGTTTTCTGTTTACTTAATTTTTTTATGGAAGGTATCAGTCAATAGCCTTAAATATAAAGTAAGAATAGGTAGAATACTAAGGAGAGAGAATAATTTTATTAATAATTAGGGAGTGTGTATAACAAAGTAAAGATGTCCTTTTTATAGAGAGGAAAATACATTATAGGGCCAAAATTCAACAACCTTTATAAAGTAAGATCAAACTAAAAAATATCATATTTAAATCCTATGGTTACTGTCTGATACAAAGCCTATTAATATTATACCCCCAATTAGTCCAGCTGTATGAGGGTACGAACCCACGAAGAACGACCGCACCCATCTTCGTTAATTAAGTCGTGATGGGTACAGACCCATAGCGTGCATTACATTTTTTATTGATTTGTTATTAATTTTTATTAAGTCTTTCGTACTGGTCAATGTTAAACTCTATAGGGGTACGGACCCATCTCGACAAATAGCTAGATCGGTCCGGACCCATCTCGAACAATGTTATTGGGGTTGTACCCATTACACACAAAAACCAACAACAAATTTCTGCAAATCATTTGATCAAAATAACCAAATTCACACATTATTGGAACAAACAACAAAAAAGAAACATATGGGATTTGGATCAAAAAAATGCTAACATTACTGGTACTAACAACAAAAAGAAAGATCTGGGTTGTACCCAGGCCCATTACAAAAAGTAAATGGAACAAAAAAAACAAAACATAATCCCTTCGCCGAGACGCTCGGAACAGGCCGCGTCTTCCGGTGTGATCAAAATATTTTTTACATGCTTTCACCTTCTAAGTTTGCGGATCCAATTGTATCCATGGTAAACGATACAATCATCGTTGCAGGGGGTTTGTGAGTTTAAAGATGGTCCATTAGCAGTTGAGATATACGATATTGAATCAAACTTGTGGCGCAGGAGCAAATCCATGTCTTTCTTTCTCAAGGAATAAGCCTCTTCTATGTGGCTAAAAACAAACTCTTCTTGATAGAGAAATCTTCAGGTTGTTGAGAATGGTAACGCAGGCGGCATTTTCAGGTGGTAGAGAATGGTAATGAATCTCTTCTAACTCACCAGTGGGCTGTACCCATGGCCTATTTGTTCTTGGGTTGTACCCATGACAGTGGGTTGTGTCTCGGGCCATTGGTTCTTGGTTCTTCGGTTGTTTTCTAGTGCATAGCGGCGGATCTGGTGTAAGGTAACGTGAGCGGCTGTTTGTTGATGATGGAGTATGGCCACAAACGTTTGTTGGTGGTGGAGAATGGCCACGAAGGGCTTGGGCTGGGTTTGAAGGTGGAGAAGAGGGAGAGAAGGCAGAGGGTGAGTAGATCTCGAACAGGGTGTTGATGGGCATGGTGGTGATGGTGGTCTAGAGAGGCGGCGGTCTTCTTGTGATCCAGAGAAGCGGTGGTCTTTGAGTTCTCGAGCGGGGAAGGTGGATCATGGAGAGATTCCTTTTTGTTGTTGGTGAAGATGTTGTTGGTGAAGATGATGTTAATGAAGAGATGGTGGTGATGTTGAAGCTGCTGATGATGGTGATGATGGTGGATGAAGGGAGGGGATGGGATGGGGTATGTTGTTGGTGGGAAGGTCAGAGAGGGAGGGAGTTCGTTGATAAGGCAGTGGGTTTTCTACAAAGGGAGGGCGTGTTCGTGAGAGATGAGAGAGGGAAGGAGGGGACGACAGGGTAGTCAAATTCTTATTAGGGTTTGTGTTTTTGAGTTTTGGGTTTCAGTGTGTTTAAAGGGCTTGAGTGGGCTTTTTAGTTAGCTTTCAATGGGTTACTTACTGATGGGATTTTGTTAGGATTGTTGATAGGCTGGTGGCCTTAAAAACTAAATTCCCTTTTTATAGAGAATAGATAAACCCTATGGTAATTTCTTGGGCTTGTAATTTGGATTGGAAGACTACAGGTTAGAATGAATATCCACATATAATGGTTTATAGAAGAAGACATATATTTACACAAGGGTTGTATTTTTTGCAATACAATTCGAGTAATGATAAGAATGGCACCAACTTATATTAATAGATAAGATTATAAGAATGGAACCATATAATAGTTTTATACTTTAACATATTCCCTCATGTGTAGACGAGATAATCTTGTTTTTCACATGGACAATTATAATGGGCGAAGACAATAAGACTTAAATTCAGTATTCATACCTAGATTTTTTATACCATGTTAAGTGACCTAATCCTTTGAAAGTTTAACCTATTTGAAGAAGACATATATCGATCTATATATTTTAACACACACACACAACTTCATGTGTAAGAGAGATTTAGTTCTAAGATTTACATGTGGATAATTATAATGGGTAAGATGACTCTCTCTCTCTCTCTCTCTCTCTCTCTCTCTCTCTCTCTCTCTCTCTCTCTCTCTCTCTCTCTGTCTATATATATATATCAACAAAATTAAAAACGACTAGTGTCTTCCTCGAGGGCAGTACTCTATCCGTTGTTTGAGTACATTTATAAGTTTGAAGCACGTTAGTTGTATTAGACTAAATTGATGCATGTATTGAGAGTTATTAGTGTATCAATATACAAATTGATTATGTCAGATTTTGATAATCAAACTTTGCTAGTTGGTTCCTAAATTAGCAGAACCTTTCTTCAAACTGAAACAGATAGGAAAAAACGGATCACAAAACTGACAACTATTATAACGAAATGAATTAGTTGACAAGAAGATGATTATTGTCCTTGATTGGATTAATAAAGGTACAATTCCTTTAACATGTTTTGATATTATTTTAGACAAGAGTGATTAAACCGCTCTTATACTATATTATTTTATCGATTTCGACTTTAGATATATAAAATTCACAATACTATATGAAGTGTAGAAAACAATCATAAACATGAATATTAAAGTGTGTTATCAAGTTAACTTAAAAGAAGATATTAGAATTTAAACCTTACATTACAATCAAGATCTTAGACATTAAGATGTTAACAACAAAAACAAACACATCTACTTTTAAGTGGGAATTATTAGATTGAAGTAAGATGCTAAAACTTAATTTGTTATTAATTGTTTCTATTTTATTATTGTCACATCGTATTCATTATTTATTTATTTGGCTCTATCTTTAATAATGTCAATTCCCATTTCAGTTGGATCGGTAGCTTGAACTTCGTAATGGATTCCATCTAGCACTTCTCTTATTCCATATTTGGATGTTGCATACAACATTTTTTCTCTAATTCTTGATTCTTCTGGAGCCCTGAGTAAAATTGAATAAAAATTAAAGGTATTGTTTAATTAGCAATAAGGTAGACCCATGCAGGGTTATTATGGAAAAATAGAAAAATATATCCTTATAATTAAATAATGCTTTTATGTCACTTGATATAATTAATTAGTTAAAATTAATAAAGGATTACCATAATATAAAAGCAAAAGGTTAATTAAAGGCACAAACCATGCAATGAAGAAGATCTTGCTTTTCCGACAATTGTCAACAGTAACAAAGTCAAAGTCAAAGACAGCATATCGACAATCATCTACCGGCAAAGAAGCGGCAAGATCGTCGTAGCTTTCACCGGCTCCACCAACTTTGTCGACGGCCATTATTTTGGATTTCTCGTCAATCTTGAAAACAATGTAACGGTGGACTTTCTTCCATTTCATTTCCATGAATGAGTTCTTGCATTCATCAGTTACCCACATACTTGTTGTCAGGGGCGGATCCAGAACCTAAATTGAGGGGGGGCTTGAAATATATAGAAGTTCGGGGATCAACCCTTTCTTAAATTTTTTAAAGTAAAAATAAGATACATAAACACATAACAAGAAAGGTTAAAATGCAAATATGATAATCTAACACCATTACATTCATCGTCTCTTTAATTGATGAGTTTACCCGTTCTTAATTACCCAAAAAATATGTAAACCAACACCAATATATACACTAAATGTATATGGAAAATCCTTCCATCCAATATTGGATGATCCTACACCAGTTAAATTTATACACATACCCTATGTTTTAAATTTACAAAATTAACTAATTTATTAATCTAATGACATGTGTTACGTTATATTAATCAGTGGCTGAGATATAAATATTGGACTATCCAATATTGGATGGAAGTCTTACCCAATGTATATAGTATCATTAGTATTATATTTATATAGCATATGTTATTTTAATATTCTAATTTATAAATATGAAAAATAAACCATTTATAAAAATTAAACATTATAAATTCATTAGATTGATGTAAATAATAAATTATTAAGTAATACTATCATCAAATACAAAATTTATATTGGAAATTTTTTCTATTATATGTATATTTGGAAAAAAAAGAAGAAGTAAATGCTATGATTAGAACCCCCAACCTCTATATCGTATGCTAATATGTAAATATACTAAACCACTACAACACAATCACTTATATGTTCTTTAGTGCATTAACTTTTATATAAATTTTCATAGGGGGCAAATTATTTTTCGAGACAAAATTACAGTAACGTATCATAAATTTTACGAGTTCAGGGGGGGCTTGAGCCCCCTCTGGGCCCCACATGGATCCGCCCCTGCTTGTTGTAGCCTGCATACCATACCTTTCATGCATTAACACAACCCTTGACCGAGTTTAAGGATGGTTTCATGATTTTTTATAAATGGAAACTAAAAAGACAATATATTTGGATAGGTTGACATAAACATTAGGACATGCCTGTTATTTTTTGGTACAATTTTATAGAAGTGTTACTTAGTAAGGATTATAAAACACCCATTAGTTAATAATTTCTTTTGCTTTACACTTTTTAAAAGGAAAAACACGAATTTCGAATATTGAATGGACGTAAGTGAAGATTTTAGAGAGATGATAGATAAAATGGAACGTATATAAAATTGGAAGTTTTAAACTTAGGTAGACTAAATAGGAACAACTTTAAAGCACTCATTCGGATTAATAAGTAGAATGTTTGATATTTCAACTCAGATAATCACTACCTTAAGTAGCGACAATGAACTTAAGGATAGACTAAACTTGTAATCTTTTGAACTATCTTTATACTTATATTAATATGCTTTCGTAAAAAGAGAATAAAAATTATTAGACTCCTGTAATCATAATGTGCAGGGCCGGCCCGAGCGTCTCGGATACCTAAAGCGAGAAACAAAAATAGGGCCTTTTACTGTTTAATTAAAAAAATTGACAAAAAAAAAATCATATTAAATATATTAATTATATGATTTAGTAATATTGTGTTATTTTTTATTAATGTGGTATTTTTTTTTTCTTTAAGTGTTTCATTTGTGTAAATGATGATGCATAGTGAACAAAAAAAAAATGATGATGCATGTTCGGTTTTTATTATTTGATTGATATATTTTATTTAAAAACATTTTTATTTCGGCTGCATGATTTAAAGTTGCAGCAAAAGAATAAAGAAAGGATGGAGCCCTTTGCAGCCAAAAAGTAAAGGCATGCATGGAGCCCTATTTCACTATGCTAGCGGTTACATTTACCTAAGTTTTACATCTAAACCTACATGTATTATACCTTAAAATATTTTTTGAGGCCCTGAAATTAATGGGGCCCAAAGCGACCGCCTTGGCTGCTTTGGGCCCGGGCCGGCTCTGATAATGTGGCATTACCCGTTAATATATATTTAAATTCAAACCTAATAACTGTATTTAATAGATTGATTATCAAGCTACTGAATCTTCAAAATGTAAACTTTATCGATCTTAATTTTTTTTTTTATATAAGTATAATTTGGGTGGAGACCTTTTTAACCCCATGTGATATTACGGGGCCTTAGTTTTGTTAGTTTATATTTTCGTTTCACAAAAATCACCCGTAATTAAACCTTCTTATTACACATTAATAGTGCAAGTTATATCAGTCCACTAGTAGGCTACCTCCATGCTAACTTTTTGGAGTGACAAGGTTATATTTGTTACTCGTTGTAACACAAGTGTACATTTAATTATTTCGAATTAATAAGGACCAAGCATGCTTTTTACCGTATAAGTGGCTGCTTTAAATTTCATTTTTTTCATAAAAAAATATAAAATAGGAGTCAATTTTATCAAAACAAATTTTTTATAATTACGAAAGAATCCAAAAAAAAATTATTTTTCTTGTAATACATATGAGAGCTACTTTAAACTTGGAATCATTTCAGTTTTAATAAAATTCGATCCTAAAATTTCTTGGTCTCTGTAAAGTAGTCTAACCATTAGAACAACTATTTTAAATTTTTTAGTATAAATTTATTTTAGATAATTGAGTATATTCTGATTTTATTGAACCTACTATACCTATAAAAAAATCTAAATAGATAATAAAAAAATCACATGCATTCAATATTATACACATTTAACATTGTCAAAAATATTAGATTTTTTTAATTTTACATTAGTTAAAAATCTCAAATTTTTATAAATTGAAAACACGAACAAAAAGAGAAACTAAAATTCTGGAAAAAAATTTGCATGTATTTACATATAATTAATCCAAAGCTGTAAATAAGGGTAAAATCCTACAAAAAGGAGTTTGAGACATACCATTTTGACAGCCATAGCCATTGTTGAATTGATTGAAGAAGTTGTGAAGTGTAAATTGGCGGGCGAGGGTCTTAAATAGACTTTACTTTTAGGATTGACCTTAATATTGCATGAAATTACGAATATGTTCATATAGATCCATGTGGTTTATTTTAGGTGTAAATGACTGAATCGTCCTCAAGTTAAAGGGGACATGGTTATCTAGGGATCCGATGTTTGTCTGGAAATCCTGACTTATTTTTTTTTTGGACATAAATCCTGACTAGACTTATTAGAGTTATTTAATAGGGATAATGTCCATTTAAATCATGATTTATATTGTCTATGTCCAAATATTGACAGATGAATATTTCTTCCCAAATAAATTAGGTTGTTTCCCATTTAAATCAAATTCACATTGCATAATTATGTTATTACCCCTCTAGTCAAAGTCAGTTTTTATTTATTTAATACGATTACTTTATTAGTTTAAGAAAAAAACAAAAATCACCAAAATTCAAACTCGTAGCTTAGCCTTAGAGAGAGAAACACCATAACAGCGCAGCACAAGCGTTTTTGAGCGAGAAACATTCATTTCACTTTATTACACATACATATTTTACACATATATACAGATATACAATATATAAGTTTCAAATTTCTACAAAGAGAAAAGAAAATTCATTCGAAATTAGTTTTTTAACCAAATCTTTGAATCGGTTTTGAATATTTCTTCTTTTTGCTGTTATTATTTAATTTATTTCTCAGCTGCAGCGGCGTCATCATCTATAATAGTTGAGCGCTGAGTTTTTGGAGGCCGAGTTGCTCCGATCTGACTCAGTGAGTCAAAGCTCGGTCTCTTTTTCTGGATGAGTTGAAGATAAAGAGATCGGTAATTGAAGCAATGGTAAGTCAAGTACAAAATTGCGGCATTACTTTTCATTTGATCGGTTGATTTAGTTTTTTCTGCTTTACTTTTTATGCTTAAGTCAAATCTATTACAACGCCCAGTCTATGTGCAATCTCATTATATATCTACGTTCATTTGTGTGTATATGCGTGTTTTATATGAAATTCATTTTCTGATTTATTAGTTTTAACTCAAATGTGCAGAATTTAGATAACTCTTCATGCTGTTTTTTTTTGTCATTCAATTGTGTTTAATTTTAGTTGAGATAACGATTGCATTATGTTCATAATTTTAATTTATCAAATGAGACAACATTTTGAATTATAGAACTTCACCATTTTGCAAAACATGCACCGATTTGAACTACAATTGAAACTTTTAAGTCCCCAATCATGGGATCTGTATATTAATGGCGCGTTCTAAGTATCATTTAATCCATCCACGAATATTCAATACACAAATCTAATCAGAATAACTATTTTGATACTAAATGGATAGATTTTAGTTGTTTTATTGGCATATATTGTGATATAAAGCTACAATTTTTAGTTATATTTGCTACTCATTGCTTCAACCTCAACTAATGCTCTCTTGTTTTGCTAAATGAGCATGGTTTATATCTTGAGTAAATTGCACCATTGGTCCCTGTTTCATGTGAAATACCGAAATATATCCATGTTTCAAAAAATAGAGATGGGACAGACTATTTTTTTTTCCTGAGAGATGGGACAAACCGGATATGGGATAAATCCCATCTTAAATTTTTGCCTCGCGAAATATCACATCACCATCTCTAACATATTATACCTTTAATTAGTTTTACAATAGAGATGGGACAAATCCCATCTCACTATTAGAATGAAGATGAGGCAAATTCATCCTAATCCTAAAATTAGAGATGGGACAAAATCCCATTTATAAAAAATCAAAAAATCAAAAAATCAAAATCAAAAAAATTTAAAAACTCAAAAAAATCATGGACGTAAATATTATTTTGTTTCATCTAAAAATGTATTTTTTATTTTTTTTATTTTTTTATAATTAGTTATGATGATTTTAAAAAAAATTCTCGGACGTATGCGTCCGATGAAATTAGTGGTAGGTGGATTTCTACTTCTATGATAATGTTTGATTTAAATGGGAATATATACTTGGTTAAAGATAACAACTAGAATAAGGGTATTATTGTAATCTTTTCATCTAAATTAAGGTATAATCTAAATGAGAAATTGGTTTGTTGTTTTGATTTAAGAGAAAATTAACCCTATTTAATATGACATATTTTTTTTTTGGACACATTTAATATGACATATTCCGCAACCTACAAATTAAATACTTAGAGCAAATAGCAATATCGATTGTACATTAGGTAAATGGTTGTATTAATAGATGAAGTACTTTGAAAAAAAAAATAGATGAAGTACAATTGTCAAAAAAAAAAAAAGAAAAAAAAAGACGAAGTACAATATAAAATTTACTAATCAAGCCTAAAGTTAAAAATAGTGTTTTTAATCATATTACCTCAACAATTTAGTGCCCGTTTGGGATTGCTTTTCAAAATAATCACTTAAAGTGATTTTATATCCGTAGCAATATTTTAAACTCTTGAAATCACTTTTAGGAAAAGCACTAGATTAGTGATTATTAAAATAATCACTTAAAGTGATTTTAGATGTCAAAATATTTTTTAATATTTTTTACAAATAATTTAATTTTAATCATAAAGCGCTTTTAACTCCAAAATAATCAATCCCAAACAAGCTCTTAGTGTAATTTTTAATAAATTTACTATCTTTTTAAAAAAGATGAGGACTCATATCAACCAAATACAAAAGGTATAAAATTTTATGTCGAATTATTTTATTACTTACTAGTCAATTAAAATATATTATTGCTGCAAACATTCTTTTGTTAAGTTTTTCCATCGTTTATCTTTTTTAGGGCCCGTTTGGAAGTGCTTATTTTAGAGTAAAAAAGCGCTTTTAGAATAAAATTCAAAATTTAAAAAAATTATTAAAAATAATCTTGAAATCTAAAATTATTTTAAGTGCTTTTTTTAAGAAGCACCTATTTGGTGCTTCTCAAAAGAGTGCTTTTCAAAGTCAAAAAAACTCTTAAAATGCTAAAAGCACTTTTAAGTGCTTCTCCAAAAAAGCACTTCCAAACAGGCACTTAGTCATTTATATTTTTTAGAAACGATGTTCATTTTTGTTTAGTAATGTTAAACTTTTTTCAAATATCTCTTTAAATCATTCATGAGACTTCTTGTTAAATTCAAAATCACCGCAACAAATATCACAAAACATATTAAATTTCATGTACACCATGCAATATTTAGTTCGTAACTTTTGTCATGCTATCATCTATAAAATAATAAAATGTAGTTAAACATGATTTCCGAACTATATTCATCTATAGCCTAGATAAAGACCAACAACAAAAGATATTATAAAACTTCTTGTACAAAAGTATTTTCCATTATTAAGATCGACAGTGGACGATAAAGTCGTATTTCCAACAACTTGCATTCCTATCTCACCAAATCATTTCAATAAGATTTTTCAGTATTCCATAAATTAAAAAGAAATTTTTATTTCATACTTCAATTTCTAAAGTTCCTTCAACAAAAGTGAGTCAATTCTTCTCATTTTTCATTTCAAACACTCTAATTTTTCAGATACTCGCCATGTACCTCCATTGGACCCATAATGAGTCTTTTTAATCCATGATTCTCCATAATATTTTCATGAGTAAACTTTTGTTCCAAACTCCCAAATTCATCAATCCTAGGTCTCTCTTATTCTTCTATATACAAATTATTTTTCATTTAATATTTGGAGACTTATCATCCTAATAGAAACCAAAAAAAAACTATATCCTCGTCGAAATTGGAAAAATGCTCAACCAAAAACAAACCACCCCTTGTAGAACCGATCGAATAAACTCTAGTCGCAATGCATATGACAATGTTGGGGCATTATAAGACAAGACACTATTTTCCAACTTATCAATAATGGTTTGTAATCAAAATTAAAACTCAAAGTGGTACCTCAAAATAGCAAAATGATATAGATCCCTTTGTTAGTTGCGACATCTTTAAGAATTCCTCAAACTTATCCTCTTTTATCCCTAAAATCATAATATTTTTAATGCATATCTAAAAAGAAACTAATAAAATATGGAGTATTTGATTTCAAATTTCAAATATTAATATCTTAAAAATATTTATCATTTTGACCCATATAATTTGAAAAAATCCAGTTCCCTATTATAAGTAAAAAAAAAAATTCAAAACGCTAAAGAAAATACCAGATTTTTTTAACCTTCATGGATATTGTATCTCTTAGCTCAAATTTTCTAAGACTCGTATATAGATTCTTTTTTGAGAACATTCTACACCATGACTAAAGAAATGCTGCTTTACAAATCTTATAACTTTTTGTTCATCAAGACCCTAACACCGTTACACAATCCATTTTTCTTACAAGGGCAAATTATAATATTTAATACTATAAGCCTCCCCTTACATATTATACCCTCAAATAATTTCTACCCAAGTGCTCAATTGCTAATAAAAAAAATAAAATATATAAGATATTTGTTTGGTTTCGAGTTATTAAACTACTAGACGCAATGAAATAAATTACTATAAATAAATACTAAAAGATTAAGACACAGATATGAGCTAACTTGAGTCTCGCTAGGGAATCACCTAAACTTACCTAATTAATGCTTTCGTTAAGGGCAGAACTGATATTTCTATATTAGTCGAGACTCTAATGTCTCCTAACCCCGTCAGGGTGGACTTAGGAGCTGTCCTACGGTATTATAAACCCTGTCAGAGCGATTATACCTACTTTCGAACGGTTAAATCTCTTACCTCATTAGATGCATGGTTAGTTAAGCCCGTCAGGGTCAATAACGAATACTACGCGTCTATTATCTAGTTTAGTAATTAAAACCCCCATCAAGATGATCACCGCCACTAGTGAATAGCTTAATTACTATGACCTATCTCCGATTAGCTAATTCATTGATAGTGAAATTAATATAAAATAATAAGCAATATGAAATACCCAATTCAAATTAAACTAGAAACTAATCCCATATTGAAATACATGAATTAAATAAATTAGGGTTCATCCCATTACGCGATTCTCAAGTAATTAAGGTTTAGCTCATATTTGAAATAAATAAAAAAAATTAATAATATACATGTTCCTAATAACATAAATAAAATAAGAACCTAGATAGAGGAATTGACTTGAGCTGTTGTTGGAGAAAAAAAATTCTCCAGCTCCTACTCTTGCTTCCGCCTCTTGACTCTCTCTCTCTCTAAGGATGATTTAATATGAAGGTTTAATGTGAGGTGCTGAATAATGAGGTCTAAAGGAGCTTATATAGTGCTAAAAAACGGATTAGGGCTTAGGTTAGGAGGATTAGGTCAAACTATAAAAAGCCCAAGCCCATCTTCTTCTTTAATTCCCGTAACTGGTGCAGCCTTTAGTAAATCGGCTTTAACTTTTGCATAACAACTCCAAATGGGCTTATTCAACTTGGAGAATCTTCCTAACTCAATAGGCTATTAAACCATGCTTCACGGCCCAAGTCTAAATCTGCTCCTAAGTAGCCCAAAAACAGCAATCTTTAACAGTCTTTCAGATCTGCAACTTCTTTAGTTAAGTTCTTGGGAATTCTTTTCTTTCCTTTAGCTCCTCCACTCAATCTAAGACTTTAATTCTCACTTCTCCTCCTTGTAGTGGTTCTTCATGAATTCATAAACCTACTAACTTTGCACTAAAACAAACAAATTAACGCACAAAAGTTCTAAAAATGCAAATAATCTAATTCCAAGGGGAGAAAGTGCAATATGACGAAATAAGCATAAAAGTCTATCAAATAAGTCAAATATTCACCTAAAATGATATCTCCTTAGGGATAATATTTAGAACAAATAGGGAGACATCAATTAACCGCGGATAATCCGCATCCTTCGTGGATGTGGATTTGGTAAATAATTCTAAAATCTGATGGTTATGGATGCGGATTTGGTTATCCTTTTTCTTAATGAATATGGATGTGGTTATTCCATTTTTTGAGGATATACGGTCCGTTTTCATTGCTACTTAATCCACCGTAGCATTGGGAGTTTGGTGATTAACTACCATGTTTGAAAGATCCAGTCGCTCTTCGTTCGAGGTATTTTGCAGCTTATTAAAATTGTTTTGTTCAAGGCCTATAGCAGCTTTCTTCTTGAACGAATGGTTCCGTGGTAACCTACTCTTGAAGAACATAAGTTTTGGTGAGTACAGGAAAATCTCCTCGTGAAAATTAATGGTTCCATGGAAGATTCACTCGTAAAGAATGGAGCTGCATTTGAGGATTTCCAGGCAAAACAAATGTGAAGATTAATTAAAGATTTGTTGAGTTCGTAAATAAAACAGAAGGCGTGAGTCATGCCAGTAGATCTCAAGCTTCCATGGATCTACACGGTTTTGGGGAGTTCCTATTTTGGAGGAGCGGATTGGGACGATGATGTTGACCAAATCGTGTTTTTTTCATACGTCACTTTGGACTCTGAGTCATTTTGACTCTAATGAGATTCGACCCCAGAACCTCTTGGTCTCTGTGGAGTAGACTAACCACTAGACCAACTATCGATCTCCACCAAATCGTGGTTTGTACTCCGTCAAATGAAGTTGCACACTACTTACGTCATCATCATGTTGATGTCCACCACAAGCATCTTTTTAATGAATTTTGTAATTGTAAATAATTACTGTAATAGATTCTTTTTTAAAAGTTTATTGAGATTTGTTTTATTTTATATCAAGTGTTGTAAATTTTTTATTTTATAAAAGTAAAATTTGTGTTATTATTTCCATTTATTTTGTTTAATTTTTATTGATCGAGCCTACTCAGTGATTTTTGTATAATACTCAGATAATTCACTGAACATATGTTGCCTCCCTGAGTTTGATGAAATACACCAACACCCTAAAAGCCACTTTCCGCAAGTGTACATGTCATTGAAAAGTAATAAAATTGATAACTACAAGGATTATCGTCTCCACAAGGACTATATAAGTTACAATAATGTGTTTCGCGAGAGTAAAATAATGTAAAGTTGCTAAGAAATAAATGACAAGAAAGTAAATATGATTTGCGTTTGTTTTTTGTTAACAACTAATAATGCAATAATATAAATAGTTAACTAAGATGAGAACTCATTTAAACTAATGAGAAAATGCAAGATGAGTGAGAGTGCTTGAGTTTTGCTAGTACTCCCTTATGCCGCTAATTCAACGGTTTTACGAATAAGGGTGAGTTGGTGGATTCACATTCGTCGGGATTCAACAATTTATCTAACTCATGTCGGTAGATTAGAAGGCAATCCATTCTAGTGGTGCAGGTTTAAACTGATTCAATGACTCTGAGTCCAAAGTGGCTCTCCTATGTAACAAAAAAAAGATTAGAAGGCAATCCTCCTTCACTAGAGACCCCTCTCGGGTGACCCTGAAATATTTTTGGATAATTGAGATTCTAACCCTATTGACTATCTAGCTAGGCAAGACCTTCCGATTCTACACCGCATACTAAACGTCTATATTTCCGCAATTAAACCCCCCTCCTGGGTGATAGCTTAATTACTTGAGCTCCCCACTACGTAGCTACGATATGGATAATATTAATACAAATATATGGTTAATGGAATATAATAATGATACCAAACTTAATTAAATATGAATACCAAATGCAATAAAATATTAAATAGCTAAACACAAGTTCATACATAAGCAAACCTCAAGCAATGAGAGTTAGTTCATAAATATACATTAAAAACTACTAAGATTTAATTGCTTAAATCATGTCTAAAATAAAAAACAGAATAATTATTACTCTTTGGATGAAGGGAATCGGATATGGGATGGAGGAGAATGATGGAATTGGGTGGAAGCCCTCCTCTTCTCCTCCTTCTTCTCCAGGCCTTTGAGCTCCTCCTTATAGTTTAATTTCACTTCTCCAATGTTGTATTCAGAGTTGTTTTCATAAGGGGGCTGCTAATAGGCTTATATAAGAGTCGAAAAACGTTTTATGGTTTTCATGGGCTCATAATTAGGTTAAACTAGCCCAAACCGATTTTACTTGACATAGTCACGGCATCAGTTATTAACATAACTTCTTTATCTCAACTATATATTGACTTCTGTCACCTCTCACGCGTCACTGACTTCAAACTCTTTCTAAATCAAAAGGAATCAAGTCCAAATATCTAACCAATTAGTCATGGTGATTGAAACAATATGACCTTAAGATTTCATCAGTAAACGCCCTAACTTTCCAAAGTGACTTTAAGGTCATTTCACGCCTTGACTTGGAGTTTATCTTGACTTTTTGTCTTCTTCTCTTCATATTGGCATCTTGTTTTTAACCACGTGCCTACAAGATACACACTTGAACACACAATTAAGGCACAAAAGCTCTATAAATAGCAATATGTCCAAAACAAAAGACAAAAGTACAATATATCAAATATTAGGGGATAATCCCTCACTTAGACCAGATAAACTCCCAAAAGAATGTCTCGGCAGGAGATTAATCCATCACAAAAAGAGAGACATCAACATATTTAGTTAATTGTTGAATATACTCAGAGAATTGTTGAGTATACTCAGAGAAATATCGTACTCGGATATTCTTTTTGATACTTAGTTCCAATACTTAGTAATTTTTTTGATACTTAGTGATTTTTTGATACTCAACGAAACCTCGATATTCTAGTTAAATCGCTAAGTACATCCCGGATAGCGGTGACAGAGATGGTTGGTGGTGGTGGTGGAAAAGATGAACAATATTGATTCTCAGTGACCCAATACCCAGCGACTTGTTATCCAATGGCTCGATTGTCCATGCTTTTTGCCACTTGATTTTTGTCTTTATGTAGCTTTTGTTTTTTTAAGTATTTTAATATTTGTTTTGACCTCTTTGAAGAATAACCTATCCATATTTTCCCTATAGGATATAAAATTAGTCTCCAAGACATCATAGGACAATCACCCTAATTTTTATCATCATATCATCAAAATACTAGGTTTGAAGCAACTGAAGGCTAGATGTGTACAAGGTCACATCTATTAATTTAAAAGTACTCTTATTCAAAAAATATTATTTGATAACATGGTTAAACCCTCACTTTTCTATCCTTGAATTTTGAGAAAATTTGGATACATGAGATTTATTAGTACAATTATTTGAGGTCTAGTGTTATATTATGAAAATTTGTTGTGGATTGTGATTATTATGTGAAACAAAGTTGGGGTATATTGATTGCTCAAACGATATGTTGTAGAATTTTTTGATAATTGTTATTCATACAGTTTTGATAATTCTACTTAAAGAGAATGTCTCGTCCAAGAACGAGGGAAAGGCAATCATGTCAGAGAATAAGAAAAGAAGACTTGACACTGGTGAAAGTAATCAAGATGATGAGAAGGGTAATGAGTTGATTTTATAAGAGCCAAACTCACAACGTGATACTCAATCAACTTCTTTGTGTATTTATTCTATGGTGAACACTAGTCAAAGATCAAGTAATCAATTTATCAAACACCTAGCATGCACAAACTATGCCTAAAGATATATGCAAAAAAGAGGAAATATAACTAACGTATGGCATGAAAAAAATAAGGATTTGAGGGAGAGAGAGATGCAAACATAATATATATAGTGGTTATACTATCCATGCCTACATCCATTACCTATTGTATGAGCATCCTTAGGATTTAAAGCTCCTCCACTAGAACTATTTGTGTCTCTTTAGGTGAGTGTTGTATTATGAGCAAGGTGTGATATAAAATCGAAACTCGAAGGATAAAAACTCACAAGTATACAAGTAGTCACAAGTAAAGAGCAAATAGATAAGTTTGTCTCCAGAATGATTAACAAGATAATATAGAACCTTAGTTTCAATTAGGTATGCGTTGACAACTAAAAGACTAAAAGTACGATATTTATTTGGTTCTTTGATTATTGAGTAACTACTAAGTTAATAACTGAAATATTAAATTTAACTAAGCAAAATAAACTAAGTGTTGTGAATGATGGAGAGAAACATAGCTCGAGACACTCATACTCACTAATAGTTATGATAGGGACTTAATTAAAATTTTAAGGGGAAAACATGACATCTTTGTTAATCGAGATTCAGTTGTACACCTTAAGTATCTTACGAGTAAGTGGGGGAAGCTATTTAATACTAGTATCCTCTTTTGAGTGAACCTACAATATTACCTAAAGTTTTGAGACCAATTTACCCTCACACAATTGCTTATTTTGTTTAACTCTTTTGATTCTTCAACTACAAAAGGCATAATTTAACCTAGGTACACTACTAAATCTCCCTCCCAGGCATATTCTAATATCTAATTAACACTATGCATGTGGCCATCATACTAGAATTTATGCATGAAAAGAACGAGGATAATTACAACAACAATCCTTATTTTATTTAGATTTCCAAATTCATACAATTAAAATCCAACTCAATAACTAGGGCTCATACTTTGAGTATATCAAGATACTAATGAATTATTTCATAATGTAATAAAATAAAACAAAGTATAAAAGAGTCATAGTTAAAGACAAGATAGACAAATAAAAATTACACTAATTATGATGGAGAAGCCGTGAAATAAGGTGTTGTAGAGGAACTTCTTGCTTCTTTTCCTTTATCTTAATGTTTCTTGATCCAAAATATGATAAGTGATGTGTTTTAAGGCTAAAAACTAGTGAAGTAAGGTATGAAATAAGGTGTTATAGTCTCCAACCACGTTTACCTCAATTGGGCCAACTTAAGTGAGTTAAAAGTGGCCAAACAGACTCTTCTAAATCTAGCCAATTTTTGGTCTTATCAATAAAACATCCATAACTTATTCAATTCAACTCCAAAGTGAAATATTAATCTTAAATTTCATTATCAAGATCATCACCAATTATGAGTTAAACTTTTAAAAGTCTATGGAAGCATTTTGCTGGCAATTCATGTTGAGCTTTACATGGGCTTCTTGGCTTCTTTTGCAACTTATTTTGGGGTTTTTTGTGACTTTTTGAATTATTAGCTTAATCTTGTGGTCTAATATCATACATTTACCTACAAGATTCACATTTAACACACAAATTTTCTCAAATTTCTCCAAAAATACATATATCACCTATGATTAAACAAAACTCAAATAAAGTCGAATAAAGGTATAAGTCCCACAATTAAACCTCAAAACTAACCCAAATTATGTCTCTAAATTCTATAAATATATCACAATATGAGAGACATCAGTGAGACCACAAAACCTTACACCTTCTTGGTAATCAACCTTTGAAGGAACATTAGTATTATCTCCCACACTAGGAGATCAAGTGGCAATCTCCACTATCGATGTATCACCTCACAAGTGCGTGAATCCTTATCTTGTGTATCATTATACAAGGATAAGTAGTCAATCTCTACAATGATGTATCACTTCACAATTAGTGAAGCCTTTTTTGTGTATACCATACATAGATAAGTAGACAATCTCTATCCCGATCTACCACTTCAACCGTGTGAAACCTTCAATCTAAGTTTTTCTCATACACTATCTCACCATAAATATAGTCTTGTCTATGAAGAACACCCTTTTCAGTAGACCAATAACTAACCCTAGGTTTTAATATTAACCCCTAATCCACCAAGCGTAGCCTCGAAACTCCTAATATGAGTTGGATACAAATATATATGTGGACTAGTAATATACAAAAGCATACTCAAGGAATATTTCTTTGGGACTCTCCAAAATATAGCTTCTACAATCTTTTGTATGAAGAGAATGAGTCAAATGATGGAGTCCTGTAGTGCCTTTATGTATAGGCAAGTTTACTCCAACGTTTTTTTGCCATGTGCCGCTCTCTGTTTGGCTGCAATTTGAATTCTTTTGACATCCATATATTTTTGGATCAAATGTCTAGATCTGTGTATCTAACGACTTTTTGATTGAACTATATAGCCTTTTGAACATGCAGATATCCCATCATTGAATTTCTTACTCATCTTTTTAGGTCAAGTCCTCAAGTTTGCTCCCAAAGTCCTCGGGCATCCATTTTTTTCTGATTTGGATATCCGGACTTCTTCTTCTCATATCATCCTCCATTAGATTTAGAAAATCCGCCTAGTATTCTCTTTGTAGATTCAGACTATACTTTTTTGCAGCTTCAATGTTTAGGCATTCTGCCTAGTGTTCTTCTCGGAGGTCCGGTCTTCAGTTTTTCATGACTCCAATCTCTAATTGGTTTAGGCACTCCATCTAATCTTTGTTTAGAGAAATGTGTCTTTATTTAGTATAAGTTTTATTCTCTAACAAATTTAGGCAATTTTGTTTAGTTTCTCATTCAGAATTCTAACTTCTCTATTTCAATCATCCTCTTCTTCATCTCAAGATCTATTCTTCTTCTCTGTTTTCTTGTCACCTCCATAGCTTGTTTAGTCTCACTCATCTTCATTGTTCCTCAAGCTTCGTCTTCTTGTAAGCACCCATCTTTATCTTCATCGTCCCCCTTTCATCTTCAAGCATCCATAGCAATTCAAGTATTCATTATTTCAACCTTTTTGTAGCTTCATAACTTGTTCACTCTATCTCCATTTTGTCTTCTTGGATTTCTAGCTCATCATCTTCTAATCATATTCATTGTCTTCATACTTTATAAACCTTTAAATAACACACTATCATTCTCGGATTACTACGTAAGATTAAGCATACTCAAGTTGTATTATTTTGTCAATAATCATCAATGAAAATAAGCCTTTAGGATAACCCGTTACTTTTATTTCCCATCAAATCCATTGTTCAAACTATGTCTATGCTTAACCTTATTTTATTCATGAACTAATTTCTTCATTAGTTTGGGATGATTCCTTATGAATCCTAAAATAATAAATTGGGATGTTTATTATGAATTTGATATTTTTGCTTGATTGAGGTTTAATTATTTGTATTTTCTGTTATTTTATATGAAATTGCTTATGTTTATAGTAGCAACGTAATTGATTATTCTTAATTTTTAAATTATATACGAGAGGAGAATTTATAGGTGGAACTAAATGCTATGCCGTACATCTCGGTTTTAAGCGTTAGGCGGTCGACCGGTGCCTAGCGTCTAGGCGGGCTCACACGGGGCCTAGGCGGAATTATACGGTTTTGAATTCCGTTGTGTAATTTTATATATTTAGTAATATATATATATATATATATATATATAGTAATTATAGCAATTTTAACTTTTTAAGTCATAAAATTCATCTAACAACACTATAGTAAATATAAAAATACTAAAAATTGAGTTATAATATTGATTAAAGAAATCTTGAGAATGAGAAAAATAACAAGAAGGACTATGCGGGCATGTTTTGCCATTAAGCGGCGCCTAGGCGGCTATTTTTTGCCATTAATCGGCGCCTATTCCACGGCGACTAAGACGTTAGGCAATAACACCTAGAATATTAACTAGGCGTAAGAGGTTGAGGGGGGAATTGACGCCTAGACGGGGAGATCTACAACATAGACTAAATGATGCACGTGTTTATCTCCTGAAAAATTGAGAGACGGTAGAAATACACATAGTCGTTATATGGGTAAAATGCATAATCACCTGATAATTTGTAGGTCTATCTGAGGGGAATTACTAGAGGATGTCCTTAATCACTTGGGAGAGGTTTAGGTGAATTTTGGAGTCCCGATTAATGTTCATATTTAGATATCACCCTCATTCAACTTAATCCTAATTTGCAATTCATTTGTAAACTGGATCATCTTGAGATAACCTTCGCTCCTCAAGTCAATCTCTTTATTTGCTTTCTATTCCTTTAATTTATTGAATAAATACTTTTTAGTCCTTTTAATTATTTTAATTTGAAATCAAAACCCAATGTTTAATATATCGCATAAAGATTTATCCAACTTCATTAAAATAATTATCATTAGTCTTACAATCCCCATGGAAGCGATAAAAAATTACTACTTCTACTACTTGGAACGATCCATACACTTGCGAGGATTTACTTTCTCAGGTTTGAAAATGACCCCACACTCGGGGAAACATCACTAACCCAACCGATTTGATTCGATCCTATCCATAAAAATTCAGTATTCTTGGATTTATAGGTAGATATGCCAGGTTTACACAAAAAATTATGATATATGAGTGAGAAACTCAATCAAGCACTCACTGTATATAATCAACACAAGTTACTAGCCAGATTTTGAGTAGACAAATGCACAAACACTAAGCATAAAATATATAAACAAACATATAGTCAATCGAACAAACACTTGGCGTTCACACAAGTAAAATATAGTTTAGAGAAATAATACACACAGTTTGAAGTGGTTCGCCTCTCGTAGGCTTAATCCACTACCTAAAATTTATTTGACCCTTAGGTTTTGACAAGATCTTCCTCTAGAATCTCTTATGTCTTTCTAAGGTGGGAGCACAAACCTTTACAACCCCTTCAAAATTCCCTTCGAAGTAACCCCTTGTGTTATCACCAACATAAGTAAACCGAAAGTACAATCTACACTTATGATGTCACTTCACACGCTCATGAAATCTTTCCTTGTGTATCAACACAAGAATGATTATACAATCTATACGTTCGATATATTACTCCACACACCCGTGAAGTCTTCACTTGTGTCTATGCCCACACGAGATCTAAAACCACTCTTTTCTAGCCAATTGAAAATCACACTTCTCGCTAGACCAAGAGCATGCTTGTGTCTAAGATTATTTCTAATCTACCTAGAATCTATACTCCTTGATGAGTAGATAAAATAAAAATAAGAGATATTACAAAGCAAGATGGATTTTTGGACTATAGATTATTCTAGGGATCTCTTGAAAAATATGTTTTTGAAAAGCTTCGATTTTGATGTAGAAAGAGGCATTTTATTTAGTTCTGAGGGAATCTATTTATAGGTGGAAAGCTCTCCAACGGATCCGTCCACATGTCAACTCCTCATTGGCTGATTTTCCAGATGTCGAATATACGAGCTTTACTTTGTGTTTGTCCTATTAGCAGATCTTTCAACGTCTCCATTCCAACAACTCGTTTTTTTCTTTCCTTTATGTTATCTTCAGTAATCGACTATTTGATTTCGTGTCTCTAGTCGGAGGTTCGATCCCGAACTTCATTTATCTTTTCTTCTGATACTTTTCGATATATAGTGATCTAAGGATATCTCGAGGGTCCAATGCTCTGTTTCTTTTAACACTTCTCTTGATACTGTGTGATGATCTGATTCCCTTGTTTCTTGGAGGTTTAGTGCTCTATATTTTAGCAGTTTCTTAGACAATTTTTGGGATACTTCGACGATATGATCTTCTGTTCCTTCAAAGATCCAATGACTTGTACTGCAATGTTTTCATATTGTTTTGAAACTGCAATTTACATATACTTTTCTCAACACAATTAGAAAATCATTTAATTCTAATCTCAACATTTTATCAAACATAATTATCACTTAAAATATGAATTTAGGCTAACACATACTTCAATTTTTTTTTCTATTGTTCAACTAAAATTTATTTTTTAGTATATACTATAAATTTACAGATATGATAGGTTTTATCATAATTTTAACGATAACTTTATCATCAATAAAAATTCGATCCAGTTAGTAATATGTTTTGTTTCTTGTGTTGCAAATTCATCTGCATGTTGCATGTGTTGATCCAAATTCATATGTACCCATGCCTTAATAATTGCAACCTATGTATATAGAATATAGTGACCCTAGTATTCCGTTTATATATACACCATCATTACAAAAAATATTAGGTAAAAATATTTACCATTAAAAGTCTCGATTTTATCGTTAATAGGTATTAGCGGCAAACGTCGTCGTTATTTGTTCACGGTAATAAGTTCGTCTCTAAAAATATTTTTGTAGCAGATTGTTTATTTTTGCCTTTATTGACTTTATCTTTAGCGACAAACCTTACCGCTAAAAATATAACTAAAGGTATTTTGGTGTTGTCGCTATAAATGTTATTCTTAAAAATATTATGAGAAGTTATTTTAGTATTACTGCAATATATATCGTTTCTAATAAAACTATTTTTATAGTAAATGTAATTATAATCTATTAACTGGATGAAGAATTTAGCCACCATTGAATAAAGTTAATCTTTTGGAAGAATCTCAAGGACCATCTCAAACATAACCTCGTGGAAACACTCTTTCAGTGTTAATTTCATCTCACTATACAAAAAAGGGACTTAGTTCAGATATCCATCAGAATAAATTAGTAAAAGAAATTTTACTCATCTCTTTTGACCTCGTACATGTGGGGGGAAATAACCAGTGTGTCACTTCTCAAAATCATACATAAGGTAACATAAATAAGAAGAAACAAGATATTAAAAAGTGATTTCAGTTACTTTTGACTTTATCATAATAAATTTAATTTATGATAATAGACGAGCTTTCAATTCGTGATGAGTGTTTAATAACCTTAATTGTTTTTGGGGTGAATTATAAAACGCAGTCCCAACAACCTAAAGGTTAATAAAAAAAGGCCCACCATCTAACTATTTTTTAACTGTCCAATTAAATACCTAAAAACCCAAAAATGCCCTCCCTCTATATTGTTATTACAATGAAACCAACAACCCCAATCTCCATTTCCATTCCTGTTAAGCTACGAATCAGAAACCTACCACCCATTCCCCTGTGCTGTATCTGTAAACCCCACCCCCTCCCTCTCTTCTCTCTCATCGAACTGTAAATCAAATCCTCCCACCGCCCCCGTCAGCTGTCTCTTATCTCTCATCCCAGCCCTCCCCGTCATCTCTTCTCTCTCGTGCAGTAGTGACCACCGGAGCCGCAGCAGCAGCAAATAGGAGCATCTCTACCACTCATCTGTAAACCACCGTGCAGCGCCGCCTCCTCCGTGCAGATCTCACCACTGATGTCCATCGGTGAAGGTCGGATCTCACCGCTGCTCTCCATGAGAACTTCGATCCAGCGTTTTAAACAACCTCTCCCACTGTGGCCGTGGTGGTTCTCGTGATGGTGCTGTTGTAAACACCGCCGAACCACCTTCCACCACCACTACTGCACAAGATAGCCACCACCACTACTGCTTCTGATCTGAGCACCCACCACAAAGCCACCTTCCCAGCGCTGCTTCCCACCAACTCGACGGCGAACAGCACCAACAACACGTTGACGAACCCCACCCATCCCATGGCATCTCGTAGGTCTAACTCTTCGCCGGAATCCATCTCGACCCAGCAACCCTACATCTGCAGAACCAGATCTCACCGCCAAGATATCGCCGCCCTACCAGATCCACCACCACGGCGACGAACAAGGCAACCACGATGCTTCATGCGCTTCTGGTTTGCTGATGGTGCTGCGAAGACAGTGCGAAAACAGCCTCCTGCATCTCCACCCTGCAGATCCGGTAACTCTCCGCGTCCTCACTGTTCTGCGTCGCCGGAGTTCCGCCCCCTGCCCAGATCTTCGTTAGGTGATTCAAAAGCTTTTGATTTTTGTTTTCTATTTATTTTTTATTAAAACGAATTGTTGTTATTTTCTGCAGAATCAGTACAACCCCATCTGGGTCCAGCCCCATCGGGTCCTGCAATTTGTTTGTGAGCAACTTACATAGAATTCCTCGAGCTGGGTGCAGACCCATCTGGGTACAGACTTGTATGGGTACTCTTGACTACAGGGGCCTATGCTGCAATAACAGAAATAGTCTTTGGACCTATGCTGCAATAACAGAACTAGATTTTGGACTTATGCAGCAATAAAAGAACTAGTCTTTGGACCTATGCTACAATAACAGAACTAGTATTTGGACCTATGATGCAATTACACCAGAATTACTTTTTACCCTCTAATACAACGGACACGGGTCTGTACCCATTTAAAATTCATTAACGGCTCTGAAACCTCAAAAGGAGAAAAATGAATCCGTAAAAAAAATTCCGTGTGGGTCTGTACCCATTTCAAATGCAAATTACAGTACAAAAAAATTATTATTTAAATGATAAGGGTAGGAGGTAAAGAGTTTTAACTAAAAATTTAACCAAAGACTTTGTGAGTAGATGTAAAGAGATGGGCTTTTAATTATAATGTTTTTGTTAGTTAGGCTTGATTTTGTAATTTCCTCTTGTTTTTGGGATTATGATAAGATTGTGATCACTCACTTTTACTATTTCACTTAAAAAATTTAATATCTAATTATCTAATTAACTTGAAAAGTTATTGAATTATCAAAATAAGTTTAGATGTTTTTTTTTTGTCAACAAGTTTAGATGGTTTAGTAATGCCAATTAGTTTTAGTGGTCCAATCTAGGTTAGCACCCAACACACTCCCAAAATCTCTTTCTTCGAGTCCTTGGCGTGAAAGCAAAGGAGAAGACTAACACCTTATATAGAAATTATAGAATGCTACAATTACAAAAATGGCAAGTAAATTTTCTTGGTTTAAGTAAATTAGTGTATATATACCATCTAAAATCATACCATCCAAATGTCACCTAATGACATGACATGAATTTGTTAATAATAAATTGATTCATTACCAACCAATTCACGCCGCCAGGTATAATTTTGAATTATTTATATCATTACTCATATATAATTACTCATTTCTCATATATTTGAGATCAAACAACTACTAACAGAATTTTATTAAACCCATGTCACGGTTCATGCCAAAAGGTAAGAATTTTTAGAGAAGAGACTAAAGATTTAAACATTTAATGAAATTCTGGATTAAATTTTAATTTGAAATAGACTGAAAGTTTTAATAAAATAAATATAATAATATACATATTTAATTCGTGAAAGGTCAACATTTAAACTGGAGAGGAGTATATTTTTCTGTTAACAGCCAAAAGATAAAATGAAAATCCAATCTATTTAGACATTAAGTGCACTTAATAAGCAGGAGCATTAGGGTTAAGAAGTGAAGTCTTATATACCTACCCAAATGCTGACTATCATATAATGATCCAATTGCTCTGTTCAATCTTAGGAGTTAGTCATGTGGAAGAATTATGGGATATGGGATACGTATAGTGAAGTTTGGCAATGTGAGGTAGGGGCCATCCTGCACGACCAAGTTCAGAAATGAGAAGGAGACATGTTTCCACGTCCACGTCTGTCTATTTGTTCGATCGATATATCACTTGCTTTTATACTATATTATATTGTCAAATTTAAGTGTTTGTAGGTATTCTAAATTTATTTATCAAAATATAATTTTATTATGATTTATATATACTTCATGCATGTGGAATGTTTCTTACTCATTAGTTACTATAATGATTTAATCATGAGAATGATGTCCTCCTACTGCTAGTACATTCCTTGACAAATTTATGGAAAAACTCAAACTACTCCGGGATTTGAACGAACGTTGAATAAGTTTTGATGAGCACCGGTTTAGGATGCCAAAGAGCTAGCGGGACTTTACTGTTTAGATTTTGTGCATATAAACAAATTTGTTGAAGTTATTGAACTGTAAAAAAAAATATTATAGAGGTGGATGAAGCATTATAACCAAACTATCCATGTTATAAACTTATAATGAGTTTGCATGAATATTTTAAGCAGAAGCAAGGGTTTTGAGTTGAACCATATGTATTGAGAAACTAATTTTTGTGTTAATTGATTGAAAAAAAAAACTGTTGATGATTAGATAATTAGGCCCCATTACAAGAAAAGGTATTTTTAGAGACAAAATTTCTAACACTAAAAATCTTAATTTTGCCGCTAATAGCTACTATTTGTTCGTCTCTATAAGTTTGTCTTTAAAAATACCTTTAGTAGCAAATTATTTATTTTTGCCACTATTGACTTTATCTTTAACGACAAACATTGCCGCTAAATATATAATTAGAGGTCATTTTGATGTTTAAAAATATCATTAGAGTTAATTTTTAATGTTGCCGCAATAACTTCGTCCCTAATGATACTATTTCTTATTGCCCGTTTGGTTTATCAAAACATTTTTTGTTTTTCTTTTCAAAATATATTTTCAGAAAACGATTTTTGTTTTTTCCCCAATATTTTTAGAAAATATGGAAAAAGTCGATTTTACGTTTTAAAAAATAGTAGTATTTTCATTTAATTTTCTAGAAAACTGTTTTCGATTTTTTTAGCTAAACACGTTTTTATAAGTATTTTGAAAAATACAGAGATTGAGAAAAAAATATCGATTATTATTACGAACCAAACAAGACCTTGGATTATTAGATTAGGATCCTTAATATTCTAAAAAAGATGATATGTGTGGTTAGATTTTGTTTAGAGTTGTGTTGAACACTTTGATATGGTTTTCGTTCAAACTGAATCTAGATTAAAAGAAGATATGCGTGGTTAGATTTTGTTTAAAGTTGTATTGATATTTTGATATGTTTTCTTTATAAGTCAAATTGAATCTAGATTAAAAAGGTCCAAAAGAAGGGTAGAGAGCATAAAAAGAACAAGTCAATACCAACAAGCTCAGCATATTCAAAACAATTTTAGCTAACTGAACAAATATATTATGAATCCAATTACTAAACAAAAAATCCGCAAGCTATTGGTTGGCTATCTAATTAGCCTCCCTGTTTTTATTTTGAGAAGTAAAGAAAAAGTCTAAAAAATTTTATTGGATGAAAAGTAACTAATACTATTGGGCTTTGTTGGTCCTTGTTTGGCAATTTCCTCTTTAGTTTCGGAAATGTTTGCGTTGCACTTTGGCCTGAGATGGGCTATTGATAATGGTTATAAAGACATGTGTATTGAGACGGATTCAAATGAACTCCATGCGCTAGTGAAGGGCGGTGAGAGTTCGAATCATCACATTGATCCGGACTCGAGGGGGTTCCACGTGCTAGTGAAGGGCGGTGGGAATCCAAGTAGTGAATGCGTTTCATTTGCTCAGGAATGCCGGAAAATGTTAGATAAAAGTCCGAGCTTCAAGTTAACACATATATTTAGAGAAGCGAACTTTTGTGCAAACAGATTAGCAAGGGAAGGAGCAAATATGAATGAGCAACTGTGATTTTTAAGGATCCACCAGATTTTTTGTGGAATCTTATTACTAGTGATAGGAGTGAGCGTGCAACTGCTAGAGTTGTACTAGAATATCAATAAGGACTTCTGTCCATACGTAGTTTTAATTTTTCTGCTTAACAACTTGTTTTAAGCCTCTCATGTATGCAAAAAAAAAGTAACTAATACTATTGAAAATACAAAACCCTAAGTTTCCTATCAATAGAAATAGTTCTACAAACAAATGGCTAATTATATTATTACAATCATTTAAAATAATAATGATACAAATCATGGATAGTTAAAGAAGAATTCTTAGTAACATTTTTCCAAAGTTGACAGATTATGCTCTATGATCAATCATTTAAACATGATATTTTGTACCAAATAATGAGGTAGAGGGAGCAATATTTCCTTTGATAATATGGCATTTTTCAACTATCAAGCCTGGTTACACTAACCATCTTTAGCAACGACAAAGGATGCGAAGGTTGGTGAATTCGTCGCTAATGATTGAATTTTACCTTTAGCAACGACACTTCATCGTTAATAACAAACTCATGAGACAAGTGTCAGATAGCTCTTAAAAGACGGGTTGTCGTGCTAAAGGTATTTTACGCTTTTAAATTAAGTTGCTGAAAATGATCTTTGATGACCAGTTGTGGATACTCATTAATAGCGATGATTATTCGTTACTAAAGATTCACTGAAAGAAAGATCAGAATTTTATATTGTTTCTAAAAATTGAATTTCACATGTTATTAAGGCATTAGACAATAATTTTAGACCCTAATTAAACACAAAAAATTAAATGTATACATAATTAAAAGTCACAAGTAATTTATACAAAGTCAAAATATATTCTTCATACAGCAGTCAAAATCAAATATAAATTGTTTATCTATCGAGCATCATCGTTAGATATGTCTCGTTCATCACGATCTGTAGAAGGATTCTGAGTAGGAAAGACCGTTCTATGTTAAGATGGTGAGAATTTTGTCTTAGGGATTTTAATATTTACAATTTTAAGAGGCCATTAATTTATAAGATGGTAAGAGTTTTGAAATTCTTAATTTTTTAGAATTTCTTTGTGCGACCCAAATAGGCTACAATTATATTGTATTAATTTTCTTTATAAATGTACACTACGCTATGTTTGTCATCAATTTTGAATATATTATCAATTTGTTTTTATTGTAATATAAAGTTTAATTACGTAAATATAAATTATTATACATGGAAAATGTGTTGTAATTGTTTTGTAATTGTTTGTAGGTATATATTTATATGATAAGAGAGAATGACTTTTATAGAGTGTGGTCTATAATTATTACTAAAAGCTTAAATTTATGACCTTTTTCATCATGTTTATTCACTTAGACACTTCTACCTTGTTAATTATTCAAATTTATAAAATTTTAGGTGTGCTAGTTTGGAACAAAGATGCAATCAACTCATATACTTCATAATAAAATAAATAATTATTACTATTTATTATTTTTTATCGAGAAGCAATCGAGTCTACTTAAAATAAATAAGAAGGCGTGATAGTGGATAATTTATAGGCGATTTTCCTAATTTTATGAGATACTATATAAATTTTAAGAAAAATTTGGATACGTTAAATTGAATCTCTAGTTTGTGATGCTGCCAAATAAAATTTTAGTTTATTTAAAATACTCAAATTATCCTTAAAATCTATAAAACGTCTCATGAAATTAGTAAAATGACTTAACCATGATCATTTTGAATAAATTTTGGCCTAAAAGTAATACTATATATATATTGTTACATGAGAATGCTACTTTTAGACTTGGTGGTATTAACACAGTCAAACTTGTATCACTTAAAAAGATAACCAATATTTTGGTAAGTTGAACTAACTTCAACTAGTTAAAAAATAATTTTAAACCCTAGGTAATATTCTAAAATTGGAATTTGCCCTTCACACATAAAACATTTACAATGTCATTCACTATCTTGTCTTTGAGGCAATAGATAGATAGATTGATGAGACCACAAATTAAGCACTCCATATCATATATGACATAGCTAGACCCAACTCATCACTCAACTTCTTCCTTTTGGAATTATTTATATATTTAAATATATCAAGTAGAATATTTACATATAGGCCTTGGCCCTGGGTCACAGCTATATAAAGTTTAATCATCATTGTACAATATTCTTATGGTTTTAAATCAAATATACGTTATGGTTATGATTTTTGATAATTTTGCAAAAAATCGAGCCGTTGTCATCCCTATTATTTGGACCACAAGTGAGATAAATGGATATAAAGATCATTTATATCCTACCTCCGCAAATCATTCGGTGAATTCGTGTATATAATGATCCCTCCACTATGATTCAGTGATTCACCATCACTTCTGTGACTGTCCGTCGCCTCTCTAGCTTCTTTCTTTTAAACTAAGACAATATTTTATAAATAAACCAAATCCTAATCTGGGGTGACAGGCAAAAAAACGAATTACACGATGACAAACGCCGATTTAAAGCCAAAAATCCTCGCTAAAAACTCACAGATTGGTCATTTTATTGATAAAGATACATACTCAAGATATACACAATATATACCAAAAGACAATTACACCCTTGAAAAAATCAATAAATTACAAGAAACGAAAATAATACAAGTAAAAAATTAAAAAATAATAAGTTTATACATCAAGAGGTGGAGTTGTTACATCAACTTGTCTATGAGTTGTACTAATGGGAAGGTGTACATAAACTTCATGCACCTCTTGTTTACACACCTCTCCTCGGTCCTGGTCTATTGCAAAACACACATACACCGTGTCTATAACATTATCCAACACGTGAACTAAGAAACCTAGCACCACCACCAACAACAACCACGCCGTGGCAGCCACCAAATATGACTCCACCCCTAAATGAACCACCGTCTTTAATACAACACAAACCTGCATTTCCCAAACAAGAATGTGATACTCACCACGTACAAGGTAGAGAAATGTAAATCTTTATAAAATAAAAAATTAGAAATAAGAAGGAAAAAAGGGTTACCAGAATGGCATAAATAGCGGATAAAACGAAAATAATCCCAGCCAATATCCGAGTGGACACAGTATCAACAAAAACGGCAGATAAAAGGTTACGTTTGAGAAGGTCGTAAGTTGTTTTTGCAGAGGTGCAATAAGATTCTCCAGTTATAGCTACAAAGATAATTGTGAACTTATTGAGAAAATCAATTGCTGAAAGTAAGGCATTAACACAACACCTAAGGATAAGGTTCAAGATTCCTGAACCATCTTCTTGTTTCGCACTATCAACTATAGCTCGCACCACTCTAACCACACTGATTAGTGATCCAGATAAACATATGCTGCCTGATGAGGGCCCAAATGCATTTCTGCAACAATTGTAAGGACGGGTTAAGCACTGTGGGTCCATAGACTATGCAAAATTTTCACTATAGGCCCCTATGTTAATTTTTTTGAGTTAATTGCACTATAAATTCCTATATTATACAAAATAACATACATTTTACCATAAGAAATTATATAAATCACTACTAATTTGATCCCTTATCTTTGCACATGTTGACAATTGTGTCCATTCTCTTGCAAAAATTAAGATTTCAGCCCCTTGTCTTTCAATTTGGTGACAACGTCAGTCATTTCTATTTGCACATCTTGATAGTTTAGTCCCTTATCTTAAAAAAATTAATATTTTAGTCCCTTTCTTTTCAATTTGATGACTAACGTTAGTCATTTTTTTTGCACATTTTCATAGTTTAGTCCCTAATCTTGAAAAATTAATATTTTAGACCCTTGTTTTTCAATTTGGTGACAATGTTAGTCTTTTATCTTTCAGATGTAACATATCGATCCCTTAACCTTTACTTTTTTGACCATGGTAGTCTTTTTTTTGTATTCATTATGTTATAAGCGTGATCATATAATTTAGTCTTTTTTCTAAATCAATGGTACTGTGGCTTGTAGATTTAACGCATATAATCAAATGAAAATAAAAGGACTAAAGTCGTGACAAAATCGAAAGATAACGGATTATAATGTCACGTTTACAAGATAAGGGACTTAAGTATTAAAATAGTCAAAGGTAAAGGACCAAGTGTGTTATCTACCCTTTTCTTAACTACCAAAGGCACCCCTAGAATCATATTGACAAGATTTTTGTACAGCTAATATAAACTTGCTTCAAAAGTAGGAGGATTTACCTCAATGAATTGCGTATACCACGCTTAGGGGCATGATCGTCTTTTGAGAAGTACCATTGTGCAATAGTGCCGCTAATCACGTAAACCTGTGTTTCCACCATTATAGTAGCTGACCATAGCATTGTCAATATAGCTAAAGTATAGTAAGCCGGGACCCAATTATCCTGTTTCCAAGTACAATAATACCCCTCCTCGTTTTCCTTAGGCACAATAGCTCCGTTAAATCGAGCAAACACCAAGAAAATGATAATCGGGGCATAATACACGAATAACGCTAAAGTTAGTGCAGGGAGAACAATAAACAACCTTAAATTTCGCGATAACGCATTAGAAGAAACCTTGATTATGCTGATTGTTAGCTCAACTCTATGCCAGTTCACTACAAATATCCACACGATTATACCGATTATCAAGAACACGAAAATCAGTAACACTATACGATAAGCTAAAGGGAAAGCATCGCTACACTTTGAGCTAACAGTACAAGCAACGAACCAATAAACATTCAAGAACAGAGGGAGTAAAATGAAAAACGGAATTGATGCATAAACAATCTGCTTAGTGTAGTTCTTAAGCAAAAACAGGATAAATAAAACAAAGGGTACACTCAGAAGTAGAGTAATCACAAGGGTCCATGTCGAAATCTTCGAAAGACTCGATTTTGATGAGTTTAATGGAGTTGGGTTTGTTGAAAAGGTGGAATTTTGAAGGGTACATGAGGAGGTAGTGGGGTTGTAAGTAAAGATTGAAACTTGATGGTGTGGATTTTTATTAACGGAAGCGAAAATTCCGAAGGCGAAAGTTGAGAGGACAAAAAGGATGAATAGGATGAGAAAAGGGAGGTCTTTGAAGGGTCTTGGGCCATGATTGTAAGAGATGAGTAGAATTTCAGATTGGTCATTTTCTTGATTATCCGGCTGGGAAGTGGTGGCGCCACCGTGGTAAGGGTGTGTCTTTGAGAGGAGGGGTTGGGATGTTGGGTCTAGAATGGAAGAGGTGAGCTTGTAGGGGTCATCAATGGTAGTAGAGGTGGTGTTAGTATCCATTATTGATTGTGGAGAAGATAAGGTGGTTGGATTTTATGACTGAATTTTAGTGTAGTCCATTGTCGGAAGTTGACTATGATAATACACTGAGTTGAGCTGGAGGATGATGATGATGGTCGGTTTTTTAGATAATGATGATACTCATTATGAGTATTATAGTGATGAGTGATTAGTTTATGAGTATGAAGAAGATTAATTAGCTTTATCTTTTGGTCAAAGGAAGATTAATTAACTTAAAAACAGAAACTTAAAGGATTGGTAAAATTATAAACATTGGTTTACCATCCATGTAATTGGAAATATAGAATATAAATCACATGATATGAATTACCTAACTAGTGTTTAAGGATTTTTGGATCGACAGTTCAAGACTGATAGTAACCTATCAATCGTGTCTACAAGAAATTCATTTTCTGTAAAACCCAAACCCACACTAATCGACTTATGTTCATGATCACTGCAAGACATGAATATTGTATTGGTTGTATTTTTGTTTGTAATTGGGATACTTTATCATAGTTATAAGTAACATTTTTGATTATTTCAAGATAAAGTTGGTAGTTACGAGATAATGTTGTGATCATTTTGAGTGATGATACACTAGTTAAGGTGGAATCCCCACAATTAACACCACATAAGGGGTGGTAATCAAATGGGCCCACACTAGTGTGATCACAAAGGATAATAATCCAAATAAAGAGAACCTCCGCCATGCAAGTCCAAAACACCAAAACAACCATGGATTCAAACACAGCCATTAATACTTAACCAAACAAAATAATTGTCCGAAACAAACAAAAACTCTCTCTCATCACATAATAAACTTGTAACAGCTATGCTAAAATTTCAATTTAACATATTACAATTATACTATGATCAAATCCATGTCAGGTTTACACAAGAAATAAAAAATCTTCAAAGGAAATTGAATGATATACTATGAATAAATTCTCTACAATATACACTAAGTAATTACTTCAAAACTCGTTCAAGTTAAAGATGTAGTAGTAGTAGTAGTTGAAGTAGTTGAAGTAGTAGTAGTAGTTGAAGTTCGAGTATCCTCATCCCATTTAGACTTAGGTATTTCACCAGAATCAGCAATTAATACTTTTTTCCTAGGTTTCCCACTATATGTTCCTGCTCCTCCTTCTATTGCAAACACTGTGTCCATTCCATCAATTACTTGACCAAATACCACATGCTCTCCATCTAACCTGTCATACAACATTTCATATATTGCATTATACCTCCAAAATATATTGGGGAAAAATAATACTAAAATATGTACCAGCTAGCTTTGACTGTGGTGATAAAGAATTGTGATCCATTTGAATCAGGTCCTGAGTTCACCATAGAGACCGTTCCTATAAAATATCCATACTTCATTATTAATTTCATCAAGAAAAGGGCCGCCATAGATAGGGACCTATAGTGCAATAAAAATTAAAAAAAGAAACCTGCACGGGAGTGTTTGACCCGGAAATTTTCATCGGGAAAAGGGCCGCCATATATAGAGTCATTTCCTCTTCCATCTTGAAAGGTAATATCTCCTCCTTGAGCCATGAAACCAGGTATTATCCGATGAAATGGGATTCCCTTGTAATGTAATGCTTTTCCGTTTTTACCCTTGCCCATTTCCCCTGTGGTCGTAGCATTAAATAGATCATTAAAAACTAGCAGGGACCTATACTCTAATTTTTGCATAATATAGGGACCTATAGTTCAAATAACTATATAATTATTTAGTACGATGAAATGGAGTTTCCGTTTGAAAACCCTGGCCCATCTCCTTGGGTAGTAGCATCAAATAAATTATTAACAAGTATCAGGGACCTATAATGCAATCAACTAAAATTAACATAAAATATGGAAGGATTGTTAAGCAACAAGTTGCGATATAGATCATTTAGACGATTAACAAGTAGTAGGGACCTATAGTGCAATACTTGCATAATATAGGGACCTACCTATTATGCAATTAACTTAAAAGACATAAATTAAGGAAGGATCGTTAAGTAATAAGTTGAACATTGGTGAAAGGTTTAATGATTTTTAAATACCTGTGCACAAAGCCCGGAAATTCTCTGCAATCAAAACATGAAATATAGTATTAGACACCATCACAAGAACACCCTTGTGTTTAGCATAATAACACCAAATACTCCCTTATGTTTTGAGATATAGCAAATATACCCATACTGAAGGGAAATAATCTTAATTTGCTACTATTGAAACACGGGTATATTTGGGTATTTGGCATAACACAAGGAGGACCAATGGTGCAATTATTATGAATCGAAATAAGATCATACCAACAGTTTTTGGCACAACTTGACCATATAATCCTATTACGATTCTTCCTTGACGTTGTTTATCTATATCAATATCTAAAAAGACTCGATTTGTCACTTCATGCACCTCTTCAACCCACTCTTCTTGCTGAATAATCAAAATGAAAAAATTATACTAAACATAAATTCAAATGTACAGAAAGATTAAATATTTTTTAGTAATCAAATTGAACACCAAAAAGAAAATGCTCATCTAATAATGTTCAATAAATCACCTCACCAACAAACCGGAGCTTCTTATAGATGATAATTTTTCAAAATATTCGAAAAAAACCCATAAAAGATTTTGAAAATGAATCCTCAATCTTGTTGCAAAAATATCGAATATACAGAAAGATGAAACCTTTTTTTAAGAAGGGTAAATAGCATAATTGGTCTCTGTTTTTAACAAAATAACCAATACGCCCGTGTGTTTTGAGAAGTAGCAAATATACCCCTGCAGTCTGTGGAGGAGAAAATTTTGCAACACTAGTATACGTTATATCTGTCTTTGCTACTTTTGAAAAACGGGTATATTTGGATATTTCGCATAACACAAGGACCAATGGTGCAATTAATCCCCAATTCGCAAGTCCCGTAAAAGTCCTTAATAGATAAATCCTCAATCTTGTTGAAAACTATAAATATACAAAAAGATGAAGTCTTTCGTGGCTAGTCGTCCAAATTCAAGGGTATATAGCACAATCGGTCCCTGTATTTAGCAAAAAATAGCAAATATACCCCTGCAGAGGGGTAAAATTGCAAATTGCAAATTGCAAAACTAGTATATAACACAAGAATTTCCTTTACTACTTTTGAAACACGGGTATATTTGTTTATTCGGCATAACACGAGGACCAATGGTGCAATTAACCCCCAAATTAAACACCCACAAAAAATACCTAATCCACAATGTTCATTCAATCACCTCACTAACAACTTATAACATAATCTATCATAAACCCATAAAGAATATCGACAGATCCACAATAAAAACAGTTCTTTATTCAAATTAGTCACCAAACACAGAGAAAATAAAATAAAAAATAAAGAAAAGTACCACTTGAGAGATTGAGAATGTGTAGACGATGAGAATCACAGCTGCGGCGAAGATCAGAAGGTAGCGAGGTTGCAGAAAAGCTGAGATCTCTCTTCCCATTTTCTACTACTAATCTTCTTTCACCATTAATGGTTTCTTATATATTTATTAACGAAAGTTTAGTTATAGTATGTTTATGTATGTATGTATTTCGTGTAATGAAGAACGAAGAAGAAGAGCAGGAAATTACAGTGTGTGCCAAGTGTCAGTGGTGTAACAGAGGATGTACTAGCTATTTTCTATTTCTTTTCTCCTTCCACAGTAGTTATTTGCACAGTTGGTCCTCGTATTCTATTTTTCTTCGAACTGAAACGTAATGCTTGAGAATAGTACAATAAAGAGCAAATTTCATTTCTTTTAATACATATTAGAGCCACTTTAGTGTCGGAAACATTTTGACTCTAATAAGATTAAGGGCCCGTTTGGAAGTGCTTATTTTAGAGTAAAAAAACGTTTTTGGAATAAAATTTAAAATTTAAAAAAATTGTTAAAAATAATTTTGAAATCTAAAATTATTTTAAGTGCTTTTTTCAAGAAGCACATATTTGGTGCTTCTCAAAAAAGTGCTTTTTAAGGTTAAAAAAACTCTTAAAATGCTAAAAGCACTTTTAAGTGTTTCTCCAAAAAAACACTTCCAAACGGGCACTAAGATTTGATCTCAGAACCTCTTGGTCTATTCAATAGTCTAACCACTAAACCAACTTTTTTTAAGAGGGTGACGGATTAAACAGGTCAGCCCAACCCACCACCCAAATATCTACCGAACCGAAATCGAGGGAGACATCAGATTAAGGTGCATAGCAACCCACCATATTATATCTATCAAACCATACAAGATTTGGTGGCTAGCCTCAAGAGGCTTTCATTTTTAGGCCATTTACATAGATTCTAAAAATATTTTTAGAATAAATATTTAAGAATACTTATTTTTAGGCCAAATATATTAAAAATACGTTTTTTTAGACTATTTCACTAATTCTGCAACATATTTTATAGATTTAAAGACAATTTGAACATTTCAAAAAATTATAACATTATTTGATTACATCACAAACTAAAAGTTCTATTTAAAGTGACCATATTGCCCTAAATTTTATAAAGTATCTCACGGAAGTAGTGAAGTAGCCTAAAAATAGGCATTTTTAATACATTTAGCCTAAAAATAAACATTTCGGAACGTTTGGCCTAATTTTTTTCTAAGTCATAGGTAATGACCTAAAAACGGAATTTACTCTACAATAATATAGTTGTCTTATCTTCAATATGGGCTTATACACTCATGGAAATCCTGATGGGTGGAGTCTTGGGTCTTTCACAAATTGGGCCTTTGTAAGTCAAAGGGTTCGCCTAGTAGTACTTTTTGTCAGCATTTTTACCTAAAATAACCTTAATTAGTTACAATATTAAAGAAAGAGATAATTCTCCAAAAGGTTTCAAAAACACCCCCTTAATATATGCACATAGGGATGTCAATGGGGTGCAGGTTTGTGGGTACTTGTCCCACCTCACTTTAAATGGGGCAGATTTTAAGGTACTAACTGGGGTTTGGGGCGGGTTGTGGGAATGGATTTTCAAAACTCGCATGGGGTGAGGGCAGGTTGTGGGGATAAGTATTCCCTACCTCCCTAACTTGCCCCGCATGTTTATAATATATAACAAATATATTTGAATTTCAATAATTATTGAAATCAAATTTTGTGTGTGTCAATTATAACACACAAAGTGTTAATTATTCATATCAAACTGTAAGTTTAAAGGAGAATTTGTCTAAACATCAAAATGCAAATGCAAATTCTGAAGAATTGAATATTTGAGAGTTTAAAGATAGTTAATATTGTAGTAATAAAAAAATTGAACGGTCAAACTGATACTCGCGGGTAGAACCCACATTCCACGGGGATTTAAAGAGCGGGCGGGCGAGGGGAAGAACAAAACGGGGGCGGGGCGGGGGGCTTATCCTTTTTTACGGGGCAGGTGTGGGAATAGGTAAACCCTTCCCAATCCCGCCCCATTGACATCCCTACATGTACACCTCCCTAATCCCTTCTTCTTACTAAAGATCACAAATAAGATTTAACACTATAAGATGAATCTCGTAACCTTTTTACTCATTTTTTGTTTTTATTTCTTATATACACTAAATATTACAGATTTTTTTCAAACCCTAAAAATCTCATTCTCTTTCCTTTCTTTTATCTTCATTTGTATATTCACCCTCTTTTTTTTTCTCTTTTCTCTTTCTTCTTCTCTCTCTTTCTTCCTCATACGTGAACTTCCATGAAATATATATTGTCTAGTGAGAACTGTTGAGAAATGTTGTTGTACAATTTGGATTGGCCAAAGTATAGTTTGTACGGTCAAAAAATATTTGAGGTTATTTACCTCAATATTGTTTTGTTTCTTTGAAGGATCAGATGGAAATAACACTGAATATTAGTAAATAACTTTAGTTTGTGCCTAAGATATTGAAGATTAATTTTGAATGCTGAAAAATGGTGAAGAAAAAATCAATAAATTAGGAGCTAATCTTCCATTATTGCAAGCTTATATTCTCCATTGGTTTATACATCAATTAAGTCTCCTTTTATTTTTATTTTTATGACTTTACCTTACTCAAAAGATAAAAGAACCTTTAAAATGTAACAATTTATTAAGGGAATGAGATGTTATGAGTAAAGTGGAAATAATTACTCTATTCACCTAAAAAATAATGTTCACTTAATTTTTCACATATACTAAAATATATTAATTGTATTCACCATTACAAAAATATCCTTTATGAATTGTCTTGAAATTTTTAAATATATACTGAAACATAATATTTAATATTTTAATAAAGATAGTAGTAAAATAAATTGAAAAAAATGTATTGATATTTTAAGTACAATAATTTTAGAATACTATTTTTAATGAGTGAACATTAATGTTAAAATGGTGGAAATAAATCTTATGAAGAAATATAACATAATACCTTAACCTCGATTTCAAACAATAGACAAGTTATTTTTTTTAAAGAGACGCTATATTACTTTTCTCAAGGAAATTTTGATAATACATAAATTATATACTAATATTTATTGCTTTGTTTGGATAATTTAAAGTGTAAAAAATTATGGATGGTCTAGAGTGGAGACTCATTTATATTGATGGAATATGGATCATGTAGATTGATCAGAACGGGAGCGTATTCGGTTATGACCGAGTCGCCCAACACCTAGGTAATTTTAAATATAGAGTTTTGAACTTAGCTAGGAGTTTTGTGCGAGCATGGTGTAAGGAACTTGACGGTGGTGTAATCATGTCTGAATTTTTATTTTTGTTGAAATGGATGAAGTCGTTCTGACATTAAATTAAACATTGACAGTTGTTATAAAATTAGTCCTGGTTGAGCTGAATGTGGTCTGTTTCTAGATGAGGAGGGATTTTTTTCGTGTGTGTGGATATGCGAGAACATGTATGGTCTAGTAATTTTTTTTTGAGTTTTGCGCATTTCGTTATGGGCTACGAATGACAAATATCAAAAGATTAACGACCGTTCGCGAAACCGAATTCGCCAAAGATGTATGTGCTAGTGAAGGGTGGTGCGAGTTCCAGGGATCTTTTTAACATAATTGTACATGAATACCGAGAGATTATGCATCAAAACCCTAAACTCATAATTAATTATATTTATAGGAAAGCGAACAAATGTGTAAGTTGGTTAGCAAAAAAAAATTAACGCAAAACTAGTGTAGTATGTAGACTCACTTGATGATTTATGAAGCTTGCTAAACAAAAATCGTTACGATTAGTCCGTAATGAGAATAATTATTAACGATCGATAAATTTTGTTTTCTTAGTAGGTTTACTGATTGGTTTTAAGCGTGGAATGTATAGAAGGAAAAAACTCCTTTCCACCATTTGTTCTTATCAAAACAAGATGAACATTTCATTTATGTGTTTACTCAATCAAGCAAAGATACATATTTTAATGATTATTTTTTAATTTACTTGGATACTTTGTAATTAATATAGGTAAAAATTATGGATTAGTTACCTAAAAGGACCATAATCCACCAATTTTGGCTAAAAAGGTCCACTTTAAAGAAATGTTGAAGATACCCTTTTTCAATTAAATTATTTCATAAAATAATATTAACTTTCCGAAACTAAAAAATTATATGATTAAAACATTCTAACATCAAAAATTTCTAAAAACAAAAGATATCTATAATTACAATAATTCTTATTTTAAAACTAATTCATTCCATAATATCTTCTATATATGATAGAAAATTAAACCATTTTTTTGAATCGTCAAACCTGCATGTGCATAAAAATAAAGAAAATCAATTAGAAATTAGGGGTTAAACGCATGAATTTTAAATATAGTGGGTTGATAGCAAAATTAATTGGGTGACACTAGGGGTGTGCCGGTCGGTTTTGTATGAAAAATGCTCAACCCACAAACCGCCCGTTCTTGAGCGGATTTTGAAAAATAAGACCCGCACCCGCCCAATACATTACTTAAACCATTGAGTTTCGGGTTAGGCGGGTTGCGGGTGCATTGCGGGTGATTTAGTTCGATAAAGACGAATTTGTATCCATATTCATTTGGCGAGTCAAATTTATATTACAGATGAAAATTATATCGAAAAATATTGTTTATGATACGCATATGCATTTCAAATCATATATGATTAAAAGATATAAAATGAGATTTCAAGAAACTAAATATATGAATTGAACAAAGAGTACAAATAATATCATAATTGAAATAAAAAACATATTCATTAGATGAAATATTATTGAGAAATTAAGGGATTTCAAAATATTTTTAAAAAAAAGGGAGGAATAAAAAAATGTAGAGTGAAAATCACATTGACACCCACTATTTTATTTGAATAAAATGAGCAACACGAATATTTCTAATTTTTATACTACAAGGTAATGGAGTATATGCGGGTTTGCGAGTTTGCGGGTTTCAAGTTTAAAATCCACAACCCGCAAAAATGTGTATATTTTTTCAAAAACGTAAACCGTAACCCACCCAAATAAAAATTAACCCGTATAATTTTAGGTAGTGTGATCGGGTTGGTCGGGTTATGCGGGTTTTCTAACCCGGTGCACACCCCTAGGTGACACTACAAAAATCATGGGTTGACAGTGTAAAAATAGTAGGTAACACTACAGAAACTGTGGGTTGACAGTAATAAATAATGTGTGTCCGTGCAAAAATAATAGATTGATAGTACAAAATAGTAGGTTGACAGTTAAATAAATATAAACATAATCGTTAAAAAATTTCAAAACAAAAAAAAAAGTAAACATTGAAAAACAATAAGCCATAAAACCTATTGAAAATTTTCAAAACAAAAAAAAAATGTAAATGTTGAAAAATAATAAACCATAAAATCTAAAACTCATCTAATTTACACATCCAGGAAAAAGAAAAGAAAAGTAAACGTTGAGAAACAATGAAAGATAAAACCTTAAACTTTATCTCTTCACATTTGCATTGAACAAAAAAAAAAGAAAAAAAACGTTGAAATTAGTGAAACATAAACCTAAAACTCATCTTAATTTGAAAAAATAAATTAAAACTTGTCTCTTTCAAACTCGCATTAAAAATAATATTAATTTTTACATAATTTGGATTTTTCGATTTTTGATAGCGTACCCAAGCCGGGTTGATGATAATGGATAATAAACTCCGAGTGGCGACTGTTTTCTTGTGCAATGAACGAGTGGAAGAAGGTGAGGGTGAAAGAGATTTCTTTTTGTGTATTGTTTTAATGCGTATGAAGAGATGAGTTTTAGGTCTCATTATTGGTGGAATTTGGTGGCCAAGTCTGGTTGCTAATGATCAAGATTGATTCTCCATTGATAGTGGCTTTCTTGTGCAGAATAGCAGCAGGCGTGGAGAGATGATTTTTTTTATCTTGTTTGTAAATCTGAAGAGATGAGTTTTAGGTTTTATGTTTCATTGTTTATTTTTGTCAAAACGTATTTTATTGTTTTTCAATGTTTTTTTTATGCTTCATTGTTATTCAATGTTGATCTTTTTTTTTTAAAGAGAAATTATATTTTAAATTGGTATTAAAAAAGAATATGTTTATTTAGTAACAAAAATTTGCTAATTGATTTTTCAATCCTTACCTTTTATATCAAATAATATAATAAAAAATTATTTGATTAAAAATAGAACACAATTTTAGGATCCTTAAAATATTTTAAATAAACTAAAAATAAAAAATCGTGAAAAGTAGCGTATGAAGATGAATATTTTGATTTTTATAAACGAATAACTCCCGTCAAAAAAAAAAACCAATAACTTAAATATTATTTTTTAGGAAAAAGAGTAACATACTTTTTCTTCTAATTGGTTACACTTTCTTTTTCTTTCCTTTTAAAGGAGAAGCTCTCTTCAATCCTAACATACCCTAAACCAACAATTAGGATAATAATAGCTAAAACGCATACATATTACATTTGCTTGTAGAGATTCTATTTCCCTTTTATGTAACACTTCCTTGTTTTGGTCATTTTACTAGTTTTTATAGATGTGATGATGAATGCTGAACTTATACGCAAAGTGAGTGTATTTATATACAAGTAATGATTATGAATACTCTTACCCCACGCATAATATGGAAAACATGGTAACAAAATGGGTAAAATTGGGTAACATTGGGGAAATTCTTACGTACTTTAACCATAACTCCTAGTGTGATTTTAATGTATTTTAATATAATAACTTAAAATAATCAAAATAGGCTTTCATAAATTTTTGTTGAAAAATTGTTAAATAGAATTACAAAACCATTATATTCTTTTTCAAACTTTTCTCTTCAAATTATAAGAAATTGAAAACCATTTTATCAAATAAATATTAAATTGTTTTTCAATAAATAATTGATCCAAATTTATGTATTTAAACAATAATGATAAATCAAGATCACTAATGCAGATACTGTCTTAAACGACCATATCTATAGTGATCGTCAATGTAGTCACTGAAGATAGGGATTTTGACAATCAATAATAGTCGTTGGAAATTTTTAAAAAATAAATGAAATATTTAAACTTTGGCGAGCGCAAGTGTGGTTACTAGAGAGGTACCAACCATTACCGACCACGTTATTGGTCGCTAATACTATATTTAAAAAAAACTTAATACCAAGCACCGAGTGGTTGTTAATATCCAGAAGGCATCAGCGACCACCAGAGTGGTCGATAAAGGTACATTGAGAGAACAAATAAATAAATAAAATTTACGTACGGAAAGATCTTTTAGCGACTACTTAGGTGGCCTTTTAGCTTGAATCTAAAAACCCCTTTAGCAACCACCATTGACAGTCGCTAAAATTTGTGTAATAAATATACATTGAAGTGTTTGTGTATGTGGTTGTGTTGTTTATACAATTAATGATCATCCAATAAGATCATACTCATTGTCGGTCGAGCCAAGATTTCAAGGTGTGTCTGGAGCTTCCATTTCCTTCCATGCACTCTGAACATGCCTTGTAACCTTTACCCAACCAACTCGATGAGTACGATCTCGTTGGATAATTATTAAATGTATAAACAACGTAACCACACAACACACTCTTCATTGTGTATTTATTACGTAAACTTTAGAAACTGTCGATGATGGTCGCTAAAGGGTTTTTAAATCCTCGTTAGAAGGTCCATTACCATCCACCTAAGTGGTTTCTATAAGAACTTTAGCTTTTAGCAACCACTATGGAAGACTAGAATTTTTTTTTATTTTCTTAATGGAAGACTAGTGGTTGATGATGCCTTCTGGGTACTAGCCACCACTCAGTGGCCGGTATTAATTTTTTTTTAAAATATAGTTTTAATGACCAATAAGGTGATCGATAATGGCTAATATCTCTCTAGCGACCACTCGGTGGCCGGTGTTAATTTTTTTTTTTGTTTTTTGTTTTAATATAGTATTAACGACCAATAACGTGGTCGCTAATGGCTAGTACCTCTCTACCAACCACACTCGTGTTCACCAAAAAGTTTAAATAATCTATTAATTTTAAAAAAAAAAATCCGACGACTATAATTTATTACCAGAATGCTTGTCCCTAGTGACCACATTGACGATAGCTAGAGGCGTGGTCGCTAAAGACAGTATTTGCAATAGTGATCTTGATTCATTGATATTATTTAAATAAATAAACTTGGATCAATTATTTATTAAAAAATCAATTTAATATTATTTTTAGAAAAAATATTATTCAATTTCTTATAATTTTAAGAGAAAAGGTTAAAAAGGAATAATGATTTTGTAATGTTATTTAACAATTTTTACCGAAACTTCAAGGAATTCTATTTTCGTTATTTTGATATATAAGTTTCTTTTTATTACAGTGGAGATCCTAAGGATCGTAGAGAAAAGAACGAAATTATTCTAATACATTATTAAGTAAATCCGGGTTGTAGACTACCCTCAGTATCTTCCACCATATTCTATCTCGTGTAAGCAATTTCCAAATACCATCTGGAGGATCTCTAAGATACACAAATAAATTGCCTCGAGTCATGCCTGCTTGCGTCAACATACCCACGCGTGAATTAACCTCTATATAGATGCCCTTCAATGTAAAACCTGTATTTCTCGCTAGAATTACCCAAATATTCTATATCCACCGCGCCGTTGGTCCTCTATCATTCTTCACCTTATGCATTACCTCAACGGCCTCCCAATAATCCAATTCTGCCTATATCACTTTTATTCCTAAATATTCCACCACCTTCAAGCCCTCACACAATACTATTAGTTCAACTACCACTAGTAGATCATGTTTAATTTTCATGATGAATCTACTTATCCAATCGTCGTTACCATTTTTAATAATTCCACCCCTCCTTCTTTCTTACGCCACCTATTGCAACTCCCATCAGTATTCAACTTCAACCCCTAGTAGGTTTCTTCCACCCAATTAGATTCACCATAAACTTACTAAATTGCACCCTACCCAGCAATTGACCCCAAGCTTACTGTACATATTTGTTAGATACGTTGCCTTTCTCAAAATCACCACCCCGTTGGGAAAGTCCCCACCATTAAAAACAATCTGGTTACGCTCTTTCCAAATAGTATCAATAAGCGCGCCAAAAAATACACTCCAACTAACGCCTGCAAATAGTTTATTGTTCGACGCATTCTTTGACCACTAAACGCTATTGGCAAAATTGTTGTTTTCACTGTCGCTCAGCAACTCCCGTTCTCCGAAACCCAGTCAGCTTCTTTTTAAAGAGAAACTGCTTTCCTCTCTGGAATTCTTCATGTCGCGATTCTGGTCCAGCGCGTTGTGACCTACTTCCTTCCTGGGGCTGCAGAAAACCAATTGCGGCCTGACTTGTCCATCTGGGGTTGATGTTCTGACCAGTGGTTGTCGAGCTGTTGTGGGTGATTTCGGAGTACATGCTGCTACAATAAGTTGAAGTCGCCTTGCACCTGTTGCTGCAGATAAATGAAGTCGACTTGCCCTTGCTGTTGAAAATAACTGAAGTCGCCTTGACCCTGCTGATGCTGCATCTCATCTCCTAGAGTCCTTGATGCGAATGAAGACCTCAGGTCCCAATCAGTCCTTTGTTCCACATTCCAACTTTTACATCTTCGGTTCTGGAGAATATTTGCTCGAATTAAATTTCATATCTCTTTAACCTTCATGCAATCTCTAAAGAAATGTGATGCATTCTCTTCCATGATGCCACATAAAGCACATAGTCCATATATTTCCAAGCCTCTCTTAATAAGGTTACCCCTTGCCGCTAGTCTCTTTTGCACATCCCTACACATTAACACCCTAATTTTTTGAGGACATCTCAGCCTCCATATCTTCTCCCAATTATTGACCATACTAGTTTCGCTAAAATTATACTCTCACTCGGTCGATTTAAACGAGTACTCCCCATGACTTTGATGCAACCAATACAATATATCTTTAGCTTTCTCTCCCATATCCACTCTAATATTTGTGATTTCAAGTAAATTGGATGGGAAAAGGAGATAATGAAAAACCTCTCAGTCCCATGACCTATCTTGCCGCACATACTCACTTACTTTCTTCAATCTTACCCAACTCTCAATCTCTCCTATGACATGATCAATAAGAGGAGAGTCTCCTATCCACCAATTTAACCAAAAGGACACATATTTCCATAATATACTAGCCATTAGGATTTACGTATCAAAACAAAAATACCTTCCACGGTAGCTCTACAAATTCGCGAATCATTTTGTTTTACTACGTATTGAAGAGGGGGCGTCTTGAATTTTTTTTTCTCATCGCAATAGGCCATAAGGTAGACTTATTTTGAATTAGCTTCCAACCTAACTTACCCAAAAGAGCTCTATTCATATCCTCCGCTCGGCAAAAACCAAGACCCCCTAACCTCTTTGGACTACACACATCTTTCCATGCGACCCAACTAATACGTCTCTGATCCTCCGAGGAACCCTAAATGAATTCCCTCATAATTTTATCTTTCTCATCACAAACATAAATCGACAATTTCTCAACTTGCACGATATACATTGATGTCGAACTTAATATTGTCTGAGCTAGCGTGATACACCGCGCTAATGATAATGCATTTCCCTTCCATTTAACCAATTTCCCTCGAAAACCATTGATGATTTCACCAAATAAATCTCTCGGTCTACGCCCTGAATGAATGGGGATGCGAATATATTTACCAATGCCCCCACTCATTTGATATTTGAAGTGAGATTTTAGCTCTCTCCTCACTTACCATCAACAACTGTCCACGAGCTTGAGTTTACACTCGAATATTGTTCTCACTCAACCTATTTGACGCACTAATTTAGCGTCCCCAAGGTAACCCAATACAACTAAGATGATTTCCAGAAATTTCCACTTTGTCGGGTATTTTATTCTTTCCTTATTTTTCTTTTTCATTTCTTTTCTCTTTTTTTTGTACAGTCGATAATCGGGTTCCCGGTTAGTGATGGTCAGGTTCCCAGTTGTATACTGTATTGACAACTTCTTTTTTTTTCAAAATCCCGGCAAAGGGTTACAAATAATACATCATCTGCAATTGTGCCTCAATACAAACACATATAATTCCCTCCCAAAGTAGTTTCCCATAGATGAACCCACCACCCCAAACTCAGGCTCAAGACATGTCTCAGGATCGTGATTCAAGTGTGGGTCATATGGAAATGCCTAATAAACTAAAGGGATATGGGCTTATATCGTGGCGACAAAAGAAAAGGCTAAGGCTCGAAATTGGGCTAAGACGAATATAATTAATTCATGGGGATAGAAGGCCAAAAAGTCTCAAATGGCTAACAAAGAACTGCCCCTATCATTTTCCTACTTTGATAGCTTGCCTCTAGTTCATATCTAAGTGGGTTCTCTACTAATTCAGATCTCACGTTCGACAAACCAAACATTTTCCTTAAGTACAAGTTTACTTCCTTTGCATAGTTCATTTAATTCTTCCTAAAAATCACCTATGTTTGCATGCAATTAAGGTGAGTTTATACTAACCCCTAAAGTCCACTATTACTATCATAAATTTATCAAAAGTATGCTTAATGAGGACATTTAAAATACTCTACAGTCAAACGCAAACCTTAATTAATTTTATTGAAAGAAAATAAAACAAATAACACAAAAAATTGGGATGAGGCAACTATCCCCACCCCAAACTCAAAAATGAGTCGTGTCCCCACGACTCGAAAAGACTCAAAGCAATTAAACTAATATACACGTATCTTAATCAGCACGAGGCTGGTTTTCAGTGTTGCGTCCAAGTAGATTTTCTTTCGTAAGTAATCCATAGGTGGCGTGTTGTATTGTGCTCACCTCAAGTAACCTATTTCGTAGAAGATCCAACTCTTTTGTAACGTTTCCTAAGGTTGCAATCATCATATATTGTTTCTCTTCCAACACTCGGATTTTATTCTCCAACTCATTATCAGAATTTATCTACTTCTTTGGCGGAGGAACTCTAGGATTCTTCATTGACTGTGTTGCTTCATTATGAGCGTTCTCAATAGAATTTAACGCCATGTATTCCCCATTTTCTGTAGGCTCAACCTCTTCGCTTCTACGCAGTATTTTTGCGTCTAGACACAAAGCAGTGATGGTACAAGGAAACTTAAGGTTTTTCTGAACAATTGGGGATTTCTCAAACTCCATAATGGTGTCATAAATCACACGAGCAACATCAATTTCTTGTTCCTCAATAACACACTTTATAAAAATAATATGCTTCTTTTTCAACACGGAAGTGTGAGTAATGCCAAAGAAGGTAGGGACTATGAAACGGGACCATACCTTAGCACAAGGTAATAAATGGCTACTATAAATTTGCCCCGAACGTCTCTCACCTTTTGGAATGGGACGTTTTCCACGAATCATAACTTTATCCCAAAGAGACTCCCAATTAATAAGCGTTTCTTGATATGGGCAATGACCAGTGAAGTTTGGTAATTTCAAAGTTTTTCGAATAAGCTCAATTGAGAAAGGAAATACATTTTTGCGTATGATAATTGACTGTTTATTTGCAAGAGATATTTCTTCATAAAACTCACACACCAAAGTAGAGATATATGTACGATTTCCTCTGTCTCAATTCTGTCCACCCAAACTAATCACAAGTAATAGCATAACCTTTAAACTCACTGTCCATAATACCTGGAGGGAATCCTTTCTCAACACCAAACTTCAAATAAGCAATTCTGTCACGAAGTTGATCAGTCTAACTAACCACAACTCTCTTTGGCTTATGGGCCATCATCTTTCTTCGTGTGGACTCTGTTCTGTAACAGGTTCGCTAGGATACAGTTGTATAGTTATGCATACATACATTAGAAATCCTAACACATACAGCTGTTGTTGTTATTGAGTTTGTTATCGTATTAAATTTCGGTGTCCATTCTCTAACTGTAAGTAATGATCGAGGATTATCCAAGGTCCTCCAGAAATTGCTAAATTGAAATCTTTCTTCTCTTCGAATTTTACCATATAGTATCCATAGCCCACATCAACTAATTCAGTATGACCAGATGGATTCCATATTTGTTTAAGCTTATTAGAGAGATAAGTAAAACCATCCTCTTTTCTAGGAGACGAATTACCGATGTGTTTCACAAAATACGGATACCTTCTTGAATTTCTTCTTTAGTACGGAGTATAGTAGGAATCGAGACATTCTCAACTTCCTTATCGTCCTCTATTTGATCTTCCATTACAAGCACATCATCTCTATCAATTTCAGCCCACAAATTCGTCTCATCGGAGTCATCAATTACAGGAATAATCTTATTGTTTCCGGTTACATTACCTTTCTAGCCTCCTAGTTTAGGCCTGTTGAAAGAACCAGATTGTTTTCCTTTTAAAGCACCGTCATTCCTATTAGATGTACTCCCTATGTCCACTTTTATTTGTCCTTCTTTTTAAAAAGAGGTGTCCAACAATATTTGTTCTTTTACATTATCAAGACTCCCCCCCCCAATTTCTCCAAAATCACCCCTAACTAATTAGTTAAAAACAATGGTGCAATAAATGATCTTATACTTATTGAATAAGGGTAATATAGTAAAAAGAGTATGTAATTAATGTCTTTTTTAAGATTTGTGCGACAAAAAGTAGTACAAACATAAGTGGACAGAGGGATTACTGTTCGTTTGATTAGCGTTATTTTCATTGATGAGCGTTTTTACAATCGCTGGAGCGGTCTCATTACCGCCATCAGTCGCAGATCGTTGGCGCTTTCCACCACGGTGGTCACGCACTGCAGCAACCAGCGTCGGGAACTCTTCATGTTCATTCTTGGCTTCCTCCATTTGGTCGTCTCTATCTCCCAGCATTGCTGGGTTGTTTTCCAGCGGCGAAATTGCCCCACCCAGTGGCGGCGAAAGTATGGATTCCATGCCAACGATCAAGAATTTGGTTTCAGTGATTTCCTACTTTTGTGGAGCGAGTTAGACTTTTTCAAAAAAGCTACAAGTTGTATAATCATACTGAAGATAACCTTTTGTGCGCAATATTTTTGAACCTTTGTATAAAAATAAGAAAACTTAGTTCCACATCTAAATAAGAGCGCATCTTTTTTTTATATACATCGGTGTCCAGGCCAGCTTTCCCGCACCACGATTAATCTTATGGGAAATATACACGCCTCCCATGCATATTCTCACTTAACCAGAACTAGGTTACCCATGTTCATAAGGAGCTCATCTTTATTATAGTCATTGGATCTGCTACTGTTAAGCCTAGATTTCCTGAATCTTCCATTGAGCTTGCTAATACTCCCTCCGTTCCTAAAAGGTTGTCACATTTGTTTTTGCTCACAAATTAAGATATGTCATTTATTATTCATTTAATTACTAAAATGCCCTCCATACTCAACTGGCCTGAGCCTTGGTATTTCTGCAGCACTTAAAGGGGAGGTCCATGGTTCGAATCCCCTCCCTAACGGGTGTAAAGTGAGAGGTACAAGGCTTGAACCCCTCCCTGAACATGGGTAACCTAGTTCTGATTTACCATGAGAATATATATGGAGAGACATGTATATCTCTATGGGATTAGTCTGGTGCGCGCAAGCTAGCCTGGATCACCCATGTAACCAGAAAAAGAAAAAAAATGTCTCCATAAAGTGTCTTGGTAACTTTATATATTTATTGGGAACATATATTATAATATTTAATTAGAGATAAAAGTGGTATAAAGAATAAAAAAATATCTTGATTTTCTAAAATGATAATTTTTTTCAAACAATTATTTTTAATATAAATGACAATGCATTAATAACCGAGGAAATATTTAATTAATAACAGAGGAAATATTTAATTACTACACTAATCAATTTCATATACTACTATTACATAGTTATCTGAGTGCTAAATCTAAGTTCACGTAACCACTAAAAGATTCTAAGAAAAGACCTGAACTAACGTCACGGATGTCAAAAGAAAATGACAAACCAAAACGTGAACCTAGGAAATCATACCTACATAACTCCATGGGAAAATTTCATTGATGGTCCTTAATTATAAATTGTTCTTCGTTTGGAGTCTGAATTTCAAAAGTTCCTCACACTAACAACTTTTTTCACCATAGTCCATGCTTCAAAAATCCGTATAAAATATGCCCAAATATGACGGTTAAGAATTTGTTCACATTTAGACGTATTTTGTAAGGAGTAATGAAAAAATAAAAATAAAATGAAGGGCTATACGAGAGACTTTTTTTTTTGTCAAACGACTTGTAATTTGTAAAGTTTCAGCTACAACCAAAAATGCTTTTAACTTTCCCTATATATATGTTAAGATAGTCTCATATATCATGTGAACTAGCATGGGACTCCACAGACTCTCACTGTCTCTCATGTGATTTTATGTCCTTCTTTTGTTTGATAAATTTCTAACGAGACAATTTTCATTTGTTTGAATTTCGAAGAAGTTAAAGTAACAATTTTTTGTCTCTATCACTAACTATGAAGCTCAGATGTCTCTTCTTCTTCATTAAATTCATTGATATTCTTTTCCGTGGCAGTTTCATATTAACCTCCGCTTATGGTATATCCTCTCCCTTTCCAGAACGTCGCAAATAGATACAATTTTTATTATTTGTGATATACACTTTTCGTTTTTGTCATTGCAGATGGGCCATTATATGATTCTTCAGCTTATTCGGAGTGTAAAGGGAATCCAAAGAGTCCATTATACAATGGAGGAATCCTCAAAAATCAAGCACCTGAGTTTCTGCAAGTGGCTATGGCGAACGGAGAGCGACTATTCACGCCGGTTTTTATATTGCATAATCTCACCGGAGGCACCATTTACGCATTCTCCAGTTGAGTTTCTTCGGATATTTTATTCGTTGTTCGATTAAAATCCGACGTCTACTTATCGTTTCCCAAAACAGGTTGGGTTAAGATAGAAAATGAAGATTTGGCTCCTATAAGAGTGAACTTGGTTAGTGAAAATTTGACACAAAACTGTGTCGGAACGGTTATTGCTAGACGGGGATGTTGGTCGTTTCTTAAGGGCGGGTTTGTCTTGGATTCACCGTCATCTTTAGTCCAGCTATACTTTCAGGTACGATTGACATAATTTTTTTAAATTTTTGTTTAACATGGTATTTATTACTAGTATAACTTTTCCGTTAATGGTATTTAGTAAATTTACTTTTCCTGAAAAACCAATGATTTGGTCATTGTTGGTTGAAAATTTAAAATACTATATCTTGCTCCTTTCTTTTCTATAAATAAGGCTCTCCCATATAAAATAAAATAAAAATCATATATATTAATATCATAAATATTAAAATACTTTAATATTTTTCATATTAAAACATACATCATTAATAATTAATTGAAAAATAAAATAGATAAAATTATATAATTATATTGTTTTTTAAATAAATATATATTATAGGATAACTATTTCTAATGATATAAACCTATTTTATGGAATAGAAAAAACAAAAATAACAAAAGATAACTATTTTTAGTGATATAAACCTTGAAAACTATTTTATGCCATAGAAAAGAACAAAAATAACAATTTACATTAATGTACCATTCAAGGGCACATAATAAAAAAATTTGAGATTGATAGTTGGCCTAGTGGTTAGGTTACTCCGCAGAGACAGAGAGGTCCTGAGATCGAATCTCATTGAGTCAAAGTGACTCCCTCATGTATTGAAAAAAAAAAATTATAGAAAAATGAACTTATCTTTTATAGATTTTAAGAAATTTAGGAACAAAGAAAAATTTTAAAAAGGGAGACCATGGCTATTTAAAAAATAATTAGTGATAAAGTTAACATTATATTCAGTCGAAGTCTAGGTGGTAAAAAGAAAATGAGTAATATAATGTGATAAGATGCATTCTACAAAGATGACTTAAGCATTGTTATAGTAGTTGAAAAAGTTGTTAGACTAGGTGCCTGATTGTTAAGACATTTAAATTGATTTTAAATTTTAAATTTCAAAATTATTATTATTTTTAAAAAATATTTAATTTTTAATTTTTTTTCATTTTAAAATAAACATTGTTTTATTTCAAACCGTGCTATATAAGATATATAAACATCACACTAATACTTCCTATAAATAACACTCTTTGTAACACTAATACACAGAAAATACAATACAAAGATATATAGTTTACACTTTACAGAAACCAATAGACCTTGGATCGAATCTTATAAGAATTAAAATGATTTCGAATCTAAAATGACTATACATATTAAAAAAGAATACAATACAAATTACTTCTTAATATATTGCACCAAAAAAGAATTACTAAAAAAATTTGATAAGACATACTTTTTTTTTTGTTTATTTTTACAGAATGCCGATAGCAAACAAACCAATATTGCGATTGCTAGTGCTTCACTACAGCCATTCACCGAAGAACAATGGAGAATCAACCAGGATCATAAGATAAACACGGTAATTCAAAACTTGCACTATATAGGTCCTTATAGTATGTGAAACTTGCACTATAGAACGTAATACCATTAAACATTTAACATCCAGGATAGGAAACGCGCGGTTACTATTCATGTATCGGATAAAAAAGGCGACCCTTTACAAGGTGCCACCATAACTGTTGAGCAAATTTCAAAGGATTTTCCGTTCGGATGCGCTATAGCAAACACCATCATCGGAAACTTGCCTTATCAAAAATGGTTCACCGATCGGTTCAATGTAGCGGTCTTCGAGAACGAACTCAAATGGTACGCGACTGAACCAGAACGTGGCCAGGTCAACTACACGTTAGCTGACCAAATGGTGGAATTTGTACGCGCGAACCAAATAAGCGCGCGTGGTCACAATATATTCTGGGAAGATCCGAGATACAACCCTGGATGGGTCGTTAATTTGACGAGCTCCGAGCTTCATTTAGCAGTGAGATCAAGAATCGAGAGCCTTTTGACAAAATATAGAGAGGAGTTTATTCATTGGGATGTGAGTAATGAAATGCTTCATTTTGATTTTTACGAGAACAGGCTTAATCCAAACGCGACATTGGACTTTTTTATGGCGGCACATAGGATTGATCCTTTAGCGACGTTATTTATGAATGATTTTAATGTTGTCGAGACGTGTAGTGATGTTCAATCGACAGTGGATAGTTATATTTCGAGGATGAAAGAATTACGGAAAGGGGGTGCGGAAATGGATGGGATTGGACTTGAAGGGCACTTTAGTAAACCAAATCTTCCGTTGATGAGGGGTATTCTTGACAAATTGGCGACACTTGGTCTTCCGATTTGGCTTACTGAGGTTGATATTAGCAAGAATCTCAGTCAGGAAACTCAGGTGAGTGAGAAATCTATGCTCATTTTCTTTTGGACTCCAAGTCCTGTAATATCAAATATGCCCTCGTGTTATACATTATAGTTGCATATATACCCCTTCACAAAGATAGATTTATTATTTTTTGGAATAAAAGAAGGGGAATATTTGCAGCGACGGACAAGACCTATAGCTTTAAGGGGGCATGGTCCCTCCTAGGTGTTCAAAATAAAATTTAACCCTATAATAAACAATCTATACTAACCTTCTGCCTTCCCAGACTGTTAGAATCTTAGCTAAACCCCTAGATTAAGATAGCTTTGATCTATTAGCTATCTCTATGAGTATTTTGTTTTTTTTGTGATAAAATTTAGGTTATTTTGTATAATATTAATATACCTACTATAGTGCAATTAGTATAATGCGATTAAACTAAAAAAAGTTGGAGGAACCAAACAAAAAAAATAAAATGCTATTTTCCCAAATTTTAAGTTACTTACTAGCCTAAAAAGTTTTAAATTTTAAACTGGTTATTCACAGTCATTGTTGATTTTTGACAGGCTATTTATCTAGAACAAGTACTCCGAGAAGGCTTCTCACACCCTGCTGTGAATGGAATACTTGTTTGGTCGGCTCTTACTCCGAATAAAGGTTGCTATCAAATGTGCCTTACTGACAATGAATTTCACAACTTACCAGCTGGTGATGTGGTGGACAAGCTACTAAAAGAGTGGGGAACGGCGATTTTGGAGAGTCAAGCTGATGACCATGGTGCGTATAGTTTTTTTGGTTTCTTGGGTGAATATAGAATTTCAGTAAAATATGGGGACCAAATTGTAAATTCCACAATGTCACTCAGCAAAAGTGACGAGACTAAACACTTTAACATTCAAATTTAGCTTTTGCTGCTTGGTTATAGATTTGCAGTTTCAATACTAATTGATTCATATTAGTAAAACGTGTTGTTGTGACTTGTGATTTAATTTTCTAAAGCCCGTTTGGGATTGTTTATAGGGTAAAGCCCTCGTGACCCCTTAACTATGCCCAAAGTGCACGGGCCGCCCCTGATCTTCATTTTTACCCTTTTACGCCCCTTATCTTCACCTTTTGTGACACCGTTAGCCCTTTTTTCATTTTTCAATTAGTTGACCGTTAGTCAACACCACAGGCGCCATGTCACCGCCACCTCACCCCCAACTAAGCATTACGTTATCATCTTCTAAATTGCCCTCATAAACCAAAATACTATGAGTCCTCCATATTTTTAACATAGGAAGCCAACTAATATCTTCCGTATATTGCAAAACAAGATAACATTGATTTGAAAACATAACCATAAAAACAGATGTGAAAAAGAGAGGTAGTTCAGTCAGTGTTTCTTGTACGGCAATACTATCGATCTGCTGCGATTCAATTGGGTTTGGCCCATTAACATTCCATCTTACAATTCCGTACTCCTCATTAATAAATGTATTATAATTATATGTATACAAGTAATTGTTCTGATAAATTGTATCTCCCGATTTATAAAAATACAACTTATATAGCAATAATATTATAACCGTATAATTGGAGTTTGAGTTTGGATTGGAGAATAAAACAACCTCACGGAAGTGGTAAACTGGAAAAGTATTAGGGAAGTATTAGGGTTCAGGTTTGGAAGATGGATTTGAACACTTATCGGATGGAAGATTTGAAACTTTTTCTTTGTATTTTCTCCATTGTTGAAGGTTTGAAGCATTCAAACCTTCAAGGTATTCTTCACCATTCATTTATACATTTATCGAAAAAATCCGTATTAGGGATTATATGAAAAAAGAATTAAATTTGGTGTTTGAGATGTTGAAGCGTTGAAATTAATGACAATTTACTGGTTAAATTAAGCAAGTTACTAAATTTTTGGACAATTACGATATGTGTTCTAAATAGATCTTTTGGTATCGGATATCGAGTAAATTGAGTAGTTCTGGATGTTAGATGTTTGTCTCAAGTTAATATTGATATGCTGGATTATCTTGTGTTTTTTTTCTTTGGATTTACTTCTATACAACTTTTGAATCATGCATAGGAAGTTAGAAAGAAGGAATTTATATATTATTTGAGTCTCGAAGGATCTTATGATGTTTATTTCTAAGTGAATGAGTTTTGGTATCAAGGAAGACATTCTTAATGCATATGAAAGAATTAAAGTTTTTTCCTCCATTGTTAGTTTGAAGAATTGGCTTCAAACCTTAAAAAAAAAAATCTTCCATTATTGAAGATTTGAAGCATTCAAACTTTCAAAGTTTTTTTTTTTTAATAGTTAGGGACGATGATGACGAAAACTGTTGGTGGTGAGGTGGCGCTGAGGTGGCAGTGACATGGCGCCATGTGGTGTTGACTAACGGTCAACTGACAGAAAATTGGAAAAAGGGCTAACGGTGTCACAAAAGGTGAAGATAAAGGACGTAAAAGGATAAAAATGAAGATCAGGGGCAGCGCGTGCACTTTGAGCATAGTTAGAGGGCCATACGAGGGTTTTACTCTTGTTTATATTTTAGAGCTAATAATACTTTTTAATAAATATTGAAAACTTTAAGTATTTTTTTAACACATATCTAGCGTTTTTTTTTTGAAAATTCTTTTAAGAATCACTTTTAAATGTTTAGAAATTTTTTAAGTGTTTTGTAAAAGAAAAAAATCCCAAACATGTTTTTGGTGATGTTGGAAGGGAAGTTGACAAAAAGAAAAAAGAAAGATGTTGAAAGGGATGTGGTGTTTTCTTAAGGTATTATAGATGTCATGAATGTCGATTTTGTTCAATGATGATGTATAATGACTAAAGTTCACGGGTCTCTCTATAAACTAGTCCAATAAAAAAAAAGATAATCACTACCTTCGATCTCAATTTAAGAGTATGTTTGGGATTGATTATTTTAAAGTTAAAATCGTTTTAATTAAAATTTAAATAATTGTAAAAAATATTTAAAAAACGATTTTTTTAATAATCATTTATTTAGTGCTTCTCCTAAAAGTGATTTTAAAGGTTTAAAATATTTTTAAGAAGTCACAATCATTTCAAGTGATTATTTTGAAAAGCAGTCCCAAACGAGCACTAAGGATCCAATATTCACATTGAACTAACTATGTATAAGTTGTTCACCTATCGGAAACCTGCTCCTTGGTGGTTCACACGTGTGACTATATCATACTTTAATTCAAAGGTGATTGACACATAAGGTCTTAGAGACTAACTTTTCTTCATATAGAAACTAGTGGGAATTTAATTTTTTTAAAAAGACCTCAAAGATGACCAAATACTAAAATACTTTTACTAACACTGAAAGACAAAATGAGTGATGTCACTGTTCATCTCGCTCCACTACACACCTACCTCCGTCCACCGACCACCGGAAAAACCATAGAGTATCGGAAAAAAAAAACAATGAGTATCAGAAAAAACATTGAGTATCAGAATTAAAACAATGAGTAATATTCAAAATATATAGAGTATCCATTAAAAAATAGTGAGTACTCCATAAAAGATTATAAATACTCTCTAAAAACAATAAGTATTGGAATAAAGAGAAACAGTAATATTCAAAAATATAAAGTATTCATTAAAAATATAGAATACTCTATAAAAAAATAGAATATGCAATAAATAATTTAAAACATTACATTTGTTTCTTACACCTAATGAAAAAAAAAAGACAAATCTATTACATTTTTGAAAAAATAAAATAAACTAATCTAATCTAACTATTTTATAAAAAAAAAACTAATCTAACTATTACACATAGCTAAGAAAAAAACTACTCCTAACTTAATGCGTACTATGTACGCGTTTTAAAAAAAACCTGGTTTTGACCAGATCTTGCGAAAAGACAAAAAATTAACTCGAGGCACAACGAAGATCAGATTTCACGGCGAGCAGATCTCGGGTTGGCTTCTCAGGCGAACTGGTTCTTCTTCGATCGTGAACCTCAGGCGACCTGCGAACCAAAAAAAAAACAGGCTAAGACTCCGAGCGGCGAAGAAGCTTCGTCGGGCCTTTGCAGAAGCACGTCTCTCCTACACAGATCCAAGAACCAGGTCCTCGAACCAGATCTCGAACGACGGGACTTTGCTGATGCTATGCTAGACCCGTGCTGCTTCGTCACCGGAGACTGCCACTCGCCGGCAGTGAGAAGAGATCTGTCGAACGAAGCTTGGCTATGCACTCATCTTCTTCACAAACACCACCATAACTTGACTCACTAAACCAGAGCTCAGTGCGAACAAGAGCCTCGAGTTTTGAAGCTTTTCAAGTGATACCGGAGGGGCGGCGGTCTTCGCCGCCATTGCTGTACAGCCCTCGCCGGCCTCCTGATCTGGTGGTGGTGAGCTAGAAAAAGGCGACCTCGATCCAGAAAACCATGTCTTGTTTCTCCTTTTCCATGGCTTGATTTTGACAAAAAAAGTGAGCCCGGTTTGTGAATAGGTTAGAGAGAGAGAGAGAGAGAGAGAGAGAGAGAGAGAGAGTAATATGAATAGGTGAGATAGTAAGGTGAGTGTGTTTGACGGAAAATAATAAGAGAATGGAGAATATAGTATTTTTGGGTTTATATTTAATATATATAGGAAAAACAAAAAAGGGTAATAATGTAATTGAGTTTTTGGATTATAGTGTAAGATTTAATTTGAGGTCTTTATTAAAAAGAAAAGATAAGTGGGGTTGGGAAAGGGCAATAGACGGTGTCTTCAAGACACCGTAGGTAAAAATATCTTAATTCAATCGATACACAAGTCATGACTAACAACTCGTGTATCAATATTAACCCGAATATTTGCTTTGCGCATATAAATATATATCAAAGTTCCAAGTCTTTGTAATTATTTTAACGTTTCGAGTTGTTTTAATTTAATCTAAGTTTTAAGCATTTAAAAATCAATATAGGTTACGAGTCTTAAAAATTTATCAAGATTTCAAACTTTTGAAAATTAGACATAGATTTCGAGTTTTAAATTGATATATGCTTCAAGACTTTATAATTTGATCTTGTCTTAAAACTTTTAGATAATTTGTATAGTGCTTCGAGCATATAAATTGTGTTCTAATCTCTGGATATGTAAATTTTGTTTTATACTTTAAGCATATAAAATTTGTTGTAGACTTCCGTCCTATAAAGTTAGTTATATGCTTATGAAGTAGGTTTTAGACCTGTAAATTGTAGAATATGATGAATATATACTTACAATATATAGTCCAACATTATGTAGAATTGTAGAGTATATTCTTTAAAATTATTAGTATAAAACAAAAAAAAATTAACATATTATAAGAATAACACTCATTAAATTTTACCAATTCTCTTACATCTCCCACAAGATCAAAAAATCAAGTTCGTACTGCTAACGTGTTATGAATTAATAGAAGAAGAGATAAAGATAGTGTTATAAATTAAGAGAAAGGATAAAAATTAGGGAAAGAATAATTCTTCTTATATATGTCAGGGTTATACAACCATTACATTTTCATATTTATAGGACAATAACAATATATGTCCCTTCATATGACACATTAACCTTATCATCTATAAGAAATAAAATAAGGTAACTCATGACTATAGCACATTCACAATAATAATTATATAAATTCTTCATAATAATCCTTCTTGGATGTCCATCCATTACAAAATATGGCTAATTAAAATCTTCTCAAGAAAAACCTAATGAGGCAAAACTTGATCGAAGGAAAAACAGTACATATGGATATAGTATTTGTCAACGTGATACACTACCAGGAATATTTCAATCTTCACAATGTTAGAACCTTACCATGAAAACCAAATAAGGAAAACTGTGGTGAAGAAAAAAGAGTACATATTTTCAATATATACCCCATTATGACATTAAGTATTCCCTATCATATTAGATACTTGTGGACTTGTACCTTGATTGTCGCCGTACAAAAAAATTAATGAATAAATCAATAAATATTCACTTGAGGGTATTGAGTGTTAGTAACATCATTTACTTGATTAAGAAAAGGGTATATAATTCTTTTTATAATGGATATTTGGCATGTCTCGTTAAATACTTACTAGGAAAACCCAATGAAAAAAGAACTCAGTGAAGAAAAAAAGTACAACACACGAATATCGTACTCCCTCATTATGACAACAATTATTTTGAGTATTTTTTCATATTTTAGAACCTTGTCTCTTATTCTTTAAATAAATTATATTCTTCAGGGACTTTTATGCTCCAAGCACTTCTGGGTCTTCAAGAATTTAATATTTAGCCGCTTTAAGTACTTCGGGCACATATCGTGCTTCAGACACTTGTTGTGTTTCAAACACCTTTCGTGCTTCATGCTTCAGGAATCTAAGGTGATTCGATCACCTATTGTTTTTGTCAAAAAAATTAATATCCATCTAATAATCACTAAACAATATCAATAACATAAGAATAAGGCTATTTTCCCATAATTTATTCAAGGTTTCTGCGGGATCCTTTATGATTAAAGTACGATTTTAGATTTCAAAATTTATTATTATCATTTCTAACATTGTCGGCATACTTCACCAATTTATGCTTTAGGATATTTAATATTTATTTCAAACACTATTGTAAATAAAAATATATTAACCTCATAAATCGTCTCACGATTTTATATATTTTCATTAGATAAATCATCAACACGCCTTTATTTTTTTCAGTTACCTTGATATCTTCAATGACCATCAATTATTTTAGGAGTAATATATTTGTCAATATTAGTTGGCTCAATAATTCTTGTCGTATTACGTAGAATGCACATTCCACAGTTTTACCATTTTATCATGAGATTTTTTTGGGCATTGTGTATATTGAATCGACATGTATACCCTAATTCATGTGATGGTTAAATGCATTATAGATTCACTACACTTCATGTATTGGTTAAATGCATTATAGGCTTACCACGCTTCATGTGATACTTAAATGCATTAGCTAGAATATTTGTTACGTATCCACTTGAGACAATAATTTGTGTCAAAGAGTTTACAATATGTCATATGAGTTATTTTCCAAATGTTTTTGGTATATTAATTACAATATTTTGAATATGAACCGTCTTTTAAAATTCAAGTTCGAATTCTTTAATTTGTGGACTTATATGAGTCAATTAATTATATATCACGCAATACTTCAAGTTGTGGGATCTCTCCCCTTAATAAGGGGTAAAGTTTCTCATTGAAATGACAATCCGCAAAACTTGTGCGAAAGAGATCACATGTGATGGGTTCAAGATATCGAATAATAGAATGAGAATCAAACCCATCATTCATCCCAAATCGTCGGTTAGGATAGTCAATTAATTTTATTAGAGAATATTAAACACCTGGGTAGTCACTTGGTAAAAGAATATTCTAGTTCTTTTGATTAAGGCCAAGGGAGCTCTCTATTATTCAATATATCAGTATTGTCCATGGGTAACCAAGTCGATCATGTCATATACAACGTTTATTTTTGGATCATGATATAATTGTTTTTTTCACATTGTGCGTTTCAACTACTTGAATCTGTATATAATACAAGCTTAAAGAAATAACTAGAAGTTTAATCTAATACAAACTTTTGGTGTTACTTTCAAGAAATAATGCAAAAAAAATCACTACTACGGATACTTGTGGTTTATACATGATATTCATTTTGGAGAATATCTTTGAACTCAGTATATTTCTTTGAGAATTACTAAAGATATAATGTGTAAATCATGTTAGTTTTGTACCATAAGGTAACATAACTTTTGGTCATAAAATATATTTAATTAGATCAACTTAATGGTTTAGCATACGACAGGTATGTGACCAATATATAGTATCATTTCATAGATAAAATACATGGTTATCATTTTGACGATAAAACATTTTATGATTTTGTTTTTTAATAATATTACTTATATTTTCACTTCTGGTAGTAAGAAAATTATTTATTTTAGTAGTATTTAGACTAGTACGAAATCGATGGTTGATATTATACGACCAAACCCCCGACTCGAATTCGGGTCACCAAGATGTCAATTCCAAACATATTACTAGACATTGCATTTTTTCAGGAAACGCAGTTTCCAGTGAATATAACATTTAAAACCAAATGGTTCTTGCCACCACCACGTTTATTTTCATAGATATTGATAGTTGTTGAATTATTTTCAGGGAATTATTTTCATATATATATTTCTACTTGAGGAGTATATTTGTGTTATGATATACATAGACGAATATATGTTTCATCCGGCAATAGTATATTTCTCGTTCGAAACCTTCAATTAGTTTATTAGTTTCTTAACTTGTACTAGCACTTTCTTTTACCCAATTTACCAACAGGTGATTGACTTGTTTAAATGCTAAATAAGTTGAACATTTTTAAGGGAGGTTTGGAGTTTGCAATATTTACCATGCGAACTTTGCATAGATCGTTCAAACATAAGGTCCTTATCATAAAATTATGTAATTTGTCAATTTATCTCTCCATAATTTTATGTCTTTTTTATGAATAAAAATATTTTTTGCATTCAATTGGGGTATAAAATGCTAATATTGCGTCATGCATTATTTATGAGAACAAATGTTTAGTTCGTACAAATTATCTCTATTAATATGTACATCAACAAACCTCAAGCTCGTGAAAATTAATAAGCATGATTACATCATCAGGTTCTTAGAAAGATAGTGATAAAATCATACCATATTTTGGTATATTCCTTTAGTGACATATTGATTGCCTTTCACACATCTCTCGACATATATAAATACACATCGCTCAAGTAGAAACGCGATCTCTGAAACCTCTCTCTAAAAACTCTCTCTCTCTCTCTCTCTCACACACACACACACACACAAATGGATGTGGTTAATATACAATCGACTTAAGTCTCCATAACTCCTCGATAGCAAAAATATTAATTTTGAGCATTAAAGAGCGCACCTCTCTTTGGTCCTAATCTAGTGTTTGGTTTCAGGAAGTTTGTGCGGAACTTGTAGATCCTCGAACCTTCATCGAGATCTAGATAAAATACTATGATGAAACACCTCACTCAGCCATTAGAAACAAGGTACTAGGTGTGCTATTCTATACTCTGATTCATTCTCTCTTTTTGCCTACACTTATAGTTATTTGCCGTTGTGTAACGTAACTGTTTGTATCCTCGGGTTAGGAATGGTTTTAAGACTGGTGGTAGTGTGATTTTCATACCAATCAGGCAGGGACGTGGCGGTGGTTCAAGCGAGGTTCAACAAGGGTTGGGAAAGTATTGTAAAAATCTGATTTCTTTGTGCTACATCATACAATGGGGTAGCACGAGACACATTTTTGTATTATAAAGGGACCGGACGAGTTCTTACGTGACGGGACCAGACAAATTTTTAACCGATGCGCTCATCATGGCGGGACGAGACGAATTTGTAGTCGATGCGCCCATGTATGAAAATCAATTTCTAGAAACGCACCCATGTATAAAGGTCAATTTTTAGTCTAATAAAAGGAGATGACACATTAAGTCAAAAACAATTTTTATGGGAATAGTTTTACTATGTAAAATATTGGGAGGATTACATTATGGTTTTAATTTGTCTAGTACTTGTACTTAATCCCCGTCATAGTTGTTGTAACTGAGTAAATGAATTCCAGAAAGTTATATTATTGTTTTTACGTTGACTTACTAATGAAGATAAATAGGGCAGAGCACGGGTTGGTTTTACCCGATTTTGAGATTAGGGTAAACTAAGGGTATATATTTCGGTTTAAAGAATTGTTTAGGTAACCCTAGGGTAGGGTATAAAAAATTTACCCTCGAGTTAATTCGGTTACCTTAGGTTTAGCCCTGTTAGTCAACATTAGTCACATATTTTTTAACGTATGTAAAAGTTAAAAAGAAAATGACAAAATCTGAAAAAATTGATATCATTATACTTCTAAAGATCAAAATTACAATTATGGCATTACAAATCGAGAAATCGTGTATCAAATAGTTCAAAATAATTTACAGTTTGTTACAATCCAAAATACAGTCTTATACATTACATGACTCTAACAAAAAACGACATTTAGTTTGAATATCAAAAGTCTAGGTTGATTGGGGACTTGGTCGTGGCCTTTGGAATATCAGAGAAGGCAAATGCAAAGACTTCTCTAATATGCATGTTTGGTATAAATTTTATTACATGGTTTTTCAGTTTGAAGAAGACTAACCCAATAATTTGGGTAAATGGTAATATATAGGTGAAAAATATGGACTCGAAAAATAATAAGGTAATCCAATAAATAAGGTTGGTTTAGATAAAATTAATTTTTATTTTGGATCGATTTGATTAAAATTAACTAGGTTTTTTGGTTTGGGTAAAATTGTGTGATGCGCTAAAATAGAGCACCTTATTGTAATGTTAGAATTTGGATCTTACAAAAGATGTAATTTTCTTTTCACTTTCGTTTATCGTTCTATTGTAATGCTCTATCTATTGTTCAATATCTATAGTATAAAAATAGTTCTTCTAACGAACCAAAAAGACTACATCTCCATAAAACCATAGGAGACAAGCTTTCTGAAGAGGATATTATGCCATAACAGACAATGTAGTAAAAGCTCTATGCTTGCAAATTCCGCAAAGTAAAGCACTCAATTAGAACAACAATCTCACATTATTTAGATTCCTTTTCCCACCGTTTCTATGCTTATTAAATACTTATAATTCTTTAAGAGACAAAATAAAAGGTATTATTCAGTGAGATTCGTTAAAAGTTCACGTGTTACTAATAAAAAGAGTGTAGGCTCCTGGAAATACGTTTTATGGAATGCTAAAAGAATATACATAGATCGTGAAACTGAATACCAATAACGACATATAGCATATAGATTGATCATGTAACCGTATTTTCTATCTATCTATATAATAATGCTTTAAAAAAAAACTACCGTGAAACAAATATTTGTGATAAAAGAACGAAAAAAAAGTATTGCATAGCAGCACAAGTATAACATAATAAAGACTCTAAAGATTATCATGAAGACTTTCAAAATGGTTTGTACTTTGTAGAGTATTTTCACAAGAAATATGAGAAATAGACCACACATAAAATTGTTTTGAACACTCTGACATGTGATTGTTAAGTTTCTCTTATTTTATTTTTCTTTGAAAATCCACTTTGTATTACATCAAACTGATTTATTTCAACCACTATCTACTGTATCACTATTTACGTAAAAGAAACTAGTCAAACTACTCATTAGAACACCTATTATCCAACTATCCCATTGTAACCATATATAGTAATTTGCTAGATGTGTCAGTCGTCGATAAAGAACACCAATCTATTCGCATATCGCAAGTCTTATAACCCCTCACACCTTTTCAAACCCCCGTGAAAGGAACAACAACACCACCACCACACACACAAAGACCAAGAACCAGAAGAGGTACTAAATCACGATTAGCCTCGTAACCGTGACTTGCCCCAGTGTAAAACACCAGAAGTCCTCCCAATTAAACATAACCCGAATTTGGGTTTGAACCACGGGGGAGAGGACATGACGAGGATGGTACTCATACTTGAACTGAATAGTATCATTTTACCGATTATCCCTATCCCACAATATATCCTAAATTGGAACCAAATCCAATTAAGATGTCCCTTTATAACAAACGTAGTTTTCAAACAATATGTCATCAGTAGTATAAGAGTCTTTTCATCAAACATCTCATGTTGATCACTGTAAAACCAAATAGAACCTTGTACCATGGAATCAAGAACAACACTAGCAGGAAAGTCAGGCCCTATCCGACCCATCACTTTAATCCCAAAGTTGTCAATGTTAGTGTCGCTATTGATTCTAACAATACTAGCAGTATATAAGGTTATACAGAATAACGTGAATTAGCAGATGCCCAGGTCTGATATAGTTTACCACTGTATTGATTGGAATAACCTTACAGATACCACAGTCACATACTTGCGTTTCCACTGGGTCTAGCCTATCAACCATCGCGTTCAGCCAACCCTTCCTCCGAAACGTATCTGTCCAATCAAAGAACCGCCGCCACCAACACCGATGGAGGTCCGAGACTCACCATTCCCTGTCGAGCAACCAAACCCCACAGACCCAATGCAAGCCCCAATACTCCTTCCATCCGTAGCGTCGTTGACAAGGTTCCGTCCCAAAATAAAAGTTCTAAAATCAGTTGAAAATCGTCCAAACTCAATAAGGGGCTCACGGCTGTCTTCCATGGCCATCGAAGGAGTAAGAGATTTATTAGAGAGGTAGCAGATATACAAGGGTTGATAAACTTGAAAAATTTGACCACAAACCTAAGAAAGAGAAGAGAGAAATAGGAGTTTCTCTCTATTCCATTAAGTTTCTCTTATAATCCAAGAAAGTTCTTGTATGCGGTAGGGCTACATATAGGGACGAATATTTAGTGCGGACAAGAAAGGTTTGACATCCCTCCACCTCCACCCGACTTTCGAGTGAACATGAAGACTTTCAAGATAGTTTATGGAGTTATCTCACGAGAAATAGGAGGGAATGGACCACACTTAAAATAGTTTTAAGCACTGAAACATAAATTTACATTACTACTACCGTGTTTCCTAGCAAGCAAAGTCGCTAGGGACATTCCTTTAGCGACTAAATTATATCGTCGACGACATAAGTCGTCGCCTACTTCATTTGCCATTCGCGACTAAATCTTGTTGTCGTAAATAACATCAAAGTCGTCGAAAGAGATATTAAATTAAAAATAAGAACTTATAACGCTGACTAAAAGAAAGTTTCAGGAACGCAGTTACAAATCCCCTTGGCCACCTCAAAAAAGTTCCTGGCTCAGTTGCTTGCTGCCCTGATCTTCCTCTCAGAAACCCTTTATTTTTGTTTCTATCAGACCTAAGCTACATCATACCACATTACCCCTCTAATGAAAGTTTTAAGGATCGAATTTCATTAAAGTTGAGAAAATAATTTTAGATAAAGTGTCTATTATTATGGAATGAAGGTTTTGGGATCGAATTTCATTGAAATCAAAATGACTCTAAGACTCTTATTATAATAGAATGAAGGTTTTGGGATCGAATTTCATTAAAATCAAAATGACTCTAAGACTCTCAGACTTATAAAAGAAAAGAGTAATGCTGGGTATCACCCAAAAAGTGATCACCCAAATATCACCTTCCTAGGTGGTCCAATGAAAATGTTTAATATAAGAGAGAGAAAAAAAATAATCAGGAAAGAGAAACAGTTTCATTGGACCACGTAAGAAGGTGATATTTGGGTGATCACTTTTTGGGTGATACCAAGCATTACTCATAATTTTTTAATTCTACTAATTTATAACCATTCAGTAACTACATAAATTTGGACGGATGCCCAAACCGCGCCGATCATCTTTTTTTTTTTTTTTGGACAATAACCGCGCCGATCATCTAATAAATACTCCCTCCGTTCCACTTAATTTGTCCACTTAGCTTTACACATATATTAAGAAACATAATAAATGCATTCACCATTACAATAATACCCCTAATAAAGTATCTTGATATCTTAAATGTGTATTAGAAATATAAATTTCAATATTTTAATAAGGGTAATAGTGGAAAAAGTAGGAAAAAAAGTGTCTTGAACTCCTAAGTAGACAATATATTTGGAACATTATTTTTAGTAAGTGGACAATTTCAGTGGAACGGAGGGAGTACTTCTTTAACGAACATCTCACAATTGAAAAAGCATGGTACATATACACAAGTTAAAGAAAATAAACTTTAAAAAAAAAACTAAAAAAAGAAAGATCTCTACGAACTAAGAACTAACAAAAATGTATTTCAAATCAAGAAAGCGATAATTGTAGCCGAGGCTACGACTGCATAAAGAAATACATGATACACATAAGGTCTAGTAGAGTCACCCATGGCTAAACCAGCTAACCATGATCCATCAGCTAGCATAGGTTGAGATTCTGAATTTGATCCTGACCCGGTTCCACTCCCAGACCCTAATCCCGATTCTGGATATGACCCTGTTCCTGATTGTGGATTCAACCCTGAAACAGCATCTCCGGCGGACCCTGAAACTGACCCGTCTTCTGAAACAACCACACCGGACCCACTGGTACTTGTTTCTTTTGCTGGTGTAGTAGAATCTTTTGAAGATTTCTGACTGCTCACATCAAGTAATAAATACATGCATACACTTAGGTGAATGAAAAATCAAGAAAGTAATAAATACATATAGTACTTTTTTTTTTTTTTTTCCAAACAATACATATAGTACTTGTTTCAAGCCAGTTTATTTGGTAGCAAAGCAAATGCTGACTTTATAGCTACCACATTTCATTGAACTGATTGAAAACAGCCCATCATAATATTAGACTACAATATATTTTATATTTTATTTATTATTTTCTCCACATTACCAAGTAGGCGTTAGGTTACTCTGAGTTCATGGGAAAGCCTAATTCTCTTAAAAGACTAGACTCTTTAAACCTAATAAGGTAAGCGAAGATAATTTATAAACTTATGAAACTTTTAAAAGAAAAAGGTTTTCAATATGAGACACTAAGATAATTACGTTCGACCCCGCTTTAAAAACATGACACGTGGATCCAAGGTAGAATTAGAATTCGAAAATAATGATTAGGGGGTATTTGTTTGCACTTAATGAGATCTTAAACTGATTCATTAAGACACTGAATCAATAAGACTGTTTTAATTGATCAATTCATATTTGAAATGCTCTATCATTAAGATTTAAAACTAAATCTGATTTATTCAAACTCTGCCATTTAACCGAATAAGTCATATTTAGTTGTTATTCATTGTTATTCATCATTCAATACTTATCATTTAAAAAATCAAACGACACCTAAATCGGTTAATCATTAAGATTTAAAACTAAGTCTGGTTTATTCAGACTTAGTTTTAAATCAGACTTAGTTTTAAACTAAGTCTGGTTTATTCAATTACACAATAAGTTAGGAAACACACATGACTCAAGTATTTCTCTAAGAGGATAATGTTTCTTTTACTCGTATATTTTTTTAAATAAAGAAATTAAGACAAGTTTCCCCTTAGACCCGCCCACAATGTCTTAGGGTTAGTAAAAAGGTAATCGATTACATGGGAGGGACAAAAACTGGAATTTTTTGATACAATATTTTGACCATTTTTTAGCAACTATAGATTTTTTAGATATTGAAATTCAATTACACATAACTTATACTTTTAGAGAAATAAAAGATGTTAAATCATTCAGGTTAGCTCAACGGTTGGGTTCGAACCGAGTTAATGATTTTAAATCTAAAATAGTTCTTTTGATATATTAAAAAAATATCATAGATATTCACGAAATTTGTAAAAAAATATTTAAATATCCATATTATATAAAAGAATTTTCAGATATTCAATATTTTAATATGATTCAGTTATTGATACTCACGGTCTATTTGAAGGTTAAATTGATGAGTAATACCCAGATATACCTTTTTCCTTACTCTTTTTTAGTCGATTTTTTTTTTTTTTTAGTCGAACCTTTTTCCTTACTCGAATAAACTCTTAAGTCTTAACTATTTTACCAAAGAGAAAGGGCCAAGAAAAAAATAATTGAAGTGTACGAAATGATACACATGAACTTCAATAATACCTTGGCATGGAGGGGCAAAAGGTGACCGTATAATCTGCACCAGAGCACGTGAAAGTACTCGTGGGATCATCATAAGCATAACTGTACGATCTTGGACAAACCGACTTAAACATCTTCGAATAAACCGACGGTTGACAAGTCGCAGGTGTATTAAACGCGCCGCTACAACAATATTCTGGACTACCAAACGCCTCACACGCACTTTTACACGCCTCACCACCACCTACTTTCAACTCATTCGGACAAACCCGGTTCAGATCCGTTACACAACCCGTCGAAGCACACATACCCGACCCACCCGAAGCTTCTACTATCATAGCTACGTTGTATCCATCAACAAGGCTGACGTCATAAAAATCGTCACCAATTGTTCCTAATGTGAACTCAGCTAGTGTAGCAGGTGGAGCAGCTCCGGATCCTTTACATTCGATTTCACCCGACCCGCAATCAGCTGTTGAACAAGAACCTGACCCGGAACTGTCGAATTTGCAGCCCGTTCGTCCCCAGAACCGGCCGGACCAACCCGTTGGAGCTAGGAATGTTCGGGTCGAGTCTTGGGGAAGCTCGAATCCGGTGCTGTCGAGACTAGGACTACCAGTGTTCGCTAGTATACCTGGCCATACTGTGTATTCGCATCTGTTCACAAATGTAAATGTAGCTCCAGATACACCTACAAGATAGTGAAATTACACACAGGTCGTTAAAAATCGTTTATCTTGCGTATTTACAAAAATGCAAGACAACCCATCTCTGACAACATGCATTTAACGACAAAACAACATTAAAAAACGAATCTTTACCCAAAATCACTAAGCTCGCAGAGACTAGAAAATCCATGTTAAGTAACAAGCATTTCACTATAAAAGCCAGCAAATATTGTATCTTATCCAAGATTCTTAGAAACTTCGCAAAGCTCGTATTTTTACTAGATTGTTAACTTATGGGAGTAAAAATAAGATCACATAAAATACTGGTAAATTACAATTTTTACCCAAAAATCTTAAAATTTTCCCAAAGATCATTTTTTTACTAGATTGTTAACTTACGAGAGTAAAAATAATGAAAACTAGTTTCAGGGAAAATGCAATTTCTACACTAAAAAATAGTAAAATTACAGTCTTTACTAGAAACAGATTGTTTTAGTACCTCTAGATAGTACGAGGAGGGCAATAGAGAAGCTAAATATGTGTGAAGAAGAAAAAAAGAGAAGATCCATGTGGGTTAGTAGTAGCTAATTATGATATGAATCTCTGTTTTTCTCTTTTTAGTTTTAGTAGGAACTGTGTAGGAAGCAAGTGACGATTGTGATCTTGTGAGGAAGATTAGAGAGAGAAAGTGTTCATAAAACAACAAAATATGTTTTTTTTCTCGTAAAAAAGGTAATGTTGGTGTTGTATTTAATGGACACATTCTTTTGGTATAAGATGGGTATAAAATGTACGAGTAATGATATATATCACCCAAATTCATACCACCTAAATGTCACCTAATGACGTGGCGCGAATTGATTGGTTACAAATCTTTAATCAAATCAAGGAAATAAATGCATTAACAATTTGTAACTAATCAATTCACGTCATGTCATTGGGTGACATTTTGGTGGTATGAATTTAGGTTGTATATATCATTACTCAAAATGTACTCATATTTCTTTGGAATTAATATATGTAACTTGGATGATTTCGTAGGTTTTAGCCAAAAATATTTGGATCTCAAGTTTATTATCATATTTAATCACTACAAAACAAAATAAAACAGAAAAATAAAAAAATACAAAATATTATCATGATTCAACTGAATATGTCTATGTTCATACTCGGTCATCTGCGAAAAATATTTAATACACTATGAATATGAATTACATTCTCGGAATCGTTTTCTATAACTATAACATTGTTTGAACCAAATCTTAGGTTTTCAAGTATGAAACTCTAGATATAATCAAGTTTGATATGTGAAAGCAAGTAACTAACACAATTTAATACAATTCGCAATCTTTATAGCATGAGATTGGAATTTATAAATGAAACCCTAGTTTCTCAGAAATAGGTCGAGAGAGAAGATACAAGAAGACAAAAGAATAATATTATTTAAATTCTAATTTCACAGTATATATATGGAGTCATATTAGGTATTTAATCTAAGACATCCAAGTGAATAAGAGATCAAGGGCATTAAACCATACACATAATAAGGCGGTGGATCAAAATGTCACCGTTTAGGATAGTGGACTTAAGTAATAGAAGAAGCCCACTCACAAGAATTGGTATTACATAATAACCGACTCAAAACATAATTCCAACTTTAGAAAACCTACAAGGATATCATTGGGGTTTATAATACAACAATATCCAACTAAAAGTCCAATACTCCGTGGTAAAAAACAGAACATCTTCATCATCAGAATCTTAATCAATCCATAGTGTCATCAAGTCTACTCATCACAAATGACGTGTACATGTGAAACAAAAAGAAAAAACATCACTATCGTCTTCAGAGTTGTGATAAAATGATCCTAATCATTGACACCCTGAAGATCACTATCCGCAAGTGCATCGGTCGTTCGCAAGTAATAAGTTAGTAATTATATCGTTCTTCATGGGGACTGAGGTTAATCTTAGTATTGTGTTTTTAGGAAGCGCATGTGGTTAAGTTGATATTACAAAAGACTGAAAATTATTGATAAATGTTTGTTTGGTTTTCTATTAAAAGACTAAAATACAAATAAATTAAACTAATAAAGAAAATAAATAACGAAGAGAGATAAGGTCAATCCCTCCCCTACGACACCAAAAAACCGGGCCAAACCTGCTCATTCAATTAAAAGAATCTCAGTTTCAAACCATACGTGAGATTTTCATCTCATACGGCTCCTCTTACGGTTCAACTTCTCCCCCGAGGAAATAGCCTTTATAATGAAGCTACCCTATTAGGCGCTTGTGGAGCGACCTTGTGTCGGGTGGAGTAGCCCGAAGCGGTGGCTGCTACAAGTATAGAATATTCCAAAGCATTCGCTTCTAAAATAATTTGAACTAATTGTGCCACAGTTGAGCGTTGCTGTCCAACCGCTACATAGACACAATAATGTCGGACCTACGTTTGCAGAAAAGGTTGCTAGTTTAGAGGTTTATTAACCTGGGAAGGAAGAATACAATGTAACAGTGGAAATGCTAGTATTCCCCAATCGTACTGAGTCAATGATTCTAGTTAAAAGGGAGAATTGAGATGTCATGCTAATCGGGATTCTAACTTCCTTCTAAGCTTAGAATGGTGCCTAAAAATTATTAGAGCACTCTTCCGAGGTGATTCTACCTAATGCTCGGCGTTAAAAGTAATTACCCTATTAAGTATTCGGCTAGTCAAACCCGTCAGTATCACTAACGTACACCAAACGTATATGAACTCGTTCTATTCACAAACCCCCCATCAGGATGACACTCTAGGATACTAAGTTCAATCTATATTTGATCAGGATACATAAAACTAATTAAGTCAATTCACGAACAATAATAAACGGTTGCCCAATTTAGTTAAACATAAATTGGTCCCAAATAACATAAATAATCATCAGACAGTATTCAAGGTTCATACATACTCGCAAACTCAAGCTAAATCAAAGTTAGTTCATATAAAAAGCAACAAAATAAAAGGATAAAAGTACAAGAGTCATGTTTAGGGCAAGAAACTAATACTAAATTACCCTAAGATCGATGGTGGAATAGTGTAGAAGTGGTGGAGTAGAGGTCCAACTTCTAACTTTTCTTCTCCAGGCGTTTTCTCCTCTCTCTCCAAGTGTGTTTATAGAGTTCTAATGAATCAGGGCCATATTCTAATGATAAACACACACACACACACACACACATATATATATATATATATATATATATATATATATATATAAAGGGCCCATCGCGTTTTTGGTGTTGTAGGCCCCTTATAAATGACCCAAGTCAACCCAAGAACGTTTTAATTAAGTAGTGGACAGATTCGAGCCACATTAGCTACAACTTTAATAACTTTTTTGCCTTTAACCCAAGAACGTTTTAATTAAGTAGTTGACAAACCGTTAATTCTCACGCGTTTGCCTTCAAGTACTACCATGAAACCAAAGGGCTCTCTCAGAATCTTCGCCAATTGTACCTGGTGACTAGGGATGGAAACGGTTTCTGCAAATATATCAAAAACCATAACCATTTATTATATCGAAACTCATAACCTAACAGTTTTATCCATCATTTTTACGGTTTTTAACCATTAGGTTTTGGTTTTTTAGAGTGGTTTTGCGGTTTCTAACCATAACCAAATAATAAATCTAAAAATTATATTAAAAATTTCTAAAATAAGCCCACACATATTTAAAAGATCTCCAAATTATATTCAAAAAATTGTTGGTCTTTGATTGAATTGGATATTTTCTCTTTAGTTGGTTAAATCTAGTATTTGAATTTTTGTTTATTTTATAAATTATGAACATATAGATGATAACAACAGTTTTTGGTTATTCGGTAATATTTTTACCTAAAACCATAACCTAACTGTTTTAACCATCAGTTAATTTTCAAAACCATAGGCTAATAGTTTTAACCATGGTTATATAATACCGTAACCATTCCCATCCATAGCGGTGACTCTCTCTTATTAATTTCCAAAGTTAGCTGGTAAAGGCTTCTTCTTGCTAAAAGTGGATTTTTGGTCCTTTAACGCCTTGACTTGAGTTTGACCTTTCTTTCTCAACTTCTTGTCCTCGTCTCGATATCTTGTATCATCTAAGTGCCTAAGAGTTACAAACTTAACACATAAATAACGCATAAATATCTCTAAAAGTAACAAATATCCAAAACTAGACAAGAAATGAGACTATGTCAAAAAATAGATAATAATCCCTAGAATAAGTACAAATAACCCTTAAAAAGATATATCATGACTAGATTAATCTATCACATAAAAAGAGACATCAAGACCCCCAACTAGATTAATCTATCACGTAAATTCCTTCCTTTATTCTTCATAAACCACCATCCAAGCATAAATAAATATCCTTCTACACACAACAACCCAAATAAACACTAGTCATTCAAAGTTCAAGAGCTTAAACTTATACTTGGTGCATCTTTGAGTTGTGGGTTGGTTGAGATGGAAAATCGAACGGATGCCATAGAGTACAAGAGGAAGAGACAAAGCATGGGGAAGAAGAACAAGAGTGTACTTGGGGCAACCAAAGAAAAACCAATTCTAATCTGTGAACCATGTGAGAAGAAACCAAAACCTGAGGTACCTACACAACCAAACGAGAGGTACAACTTGAGAAATAAAGTTCTGGCTGAACCAAAAGGGTAAGAACCAATAGTTGATGAGCATGGTCCATCCTCAACTCCGCAAGAAGGAACATAGAGCTTTGAACCCGAGCCTCCGGAGTGGGATGTGTCACTAATGAACATTATTACCAAGTTAGAAAAAGCACCACTGTAGAGTTTTATACCAATTGAGGCAAGCAAGAGAAATCGACAGGATCATGGAAAAAACCGAGGAAGATCAAGAGCCCCCTTCTGATCGCGAATTTGAGGAGATGTGCTACGGTCGAGTAACGTCTTCTAAAACCTATCCTTAATTTCTTTTTTGTTACCGTATATTGGTTAAATTTTATGGCTTTTTGAGTTTGTTTGATTCGTGGGGACATGACTCGGTTTTGACTTGGGGGTGGGGATTCGTTGTCCTCATTCCTATTTTTTTAACTACTTTCACAAAAAATCGTAAAAAGCTAAAAAAATAGTGTAAAGAATAGGCATAGTATATAGTGAATGTGCCTTTTAAACATAGTTTTAACAAGTCAATGATAGTAAATAGTGTGCCCTTGAACGATTTCATAAAGCACGTAAAATATTTACAGGAAAACACTGAATAACGGATAAAAATGATTAACAAGCAACGCATAGAAGCTAAGTATGATCTTAGGAAACCTTGAGCCGTGTGTAGAACATGAGGTTTGAACTAGTGGATAACCTGCTTAATTTATGAACTAAAAGTGAAAAAGTAACGAGACTTAGTAGTTAGGAAAATGATTAAGGCAAATCGTTGTTGAAACAATGAATCCTTTAGCTTGCTCACCCTTTTTATTGAAAATTTATTCGCCTTAGCCCCTTTTAGCCTTAATCCTTCTTTTGTTGCCATGTAATAAGCCATCCCCTAGTTTATAGGACTTTCCGAAATAACCAGTACTCGAATTGCAACCCTAAGACTAGCCGTCTTTAGAGCTTGCGTTTGGGATGGTGGGACATGATTATGGGAACACATTGGGTGGGATATCATGAGCTTGTGTGATATATTGAGTTAATTAAGGATGCTAAGTTAGAGCATCGAAATTGGGTTGAGTGAGAAACAATTTCGAGTGAAACTAATTCTCTAGGGAAATTCGTTGATGGTTTGTGAGGAGAGAGTCAAAAGATCACTTCACAATATCCAAATATACGTATCATATCATCCATAAGCCTACGCAATAGCTGAAAATACCTTAGGATTTCTAACTACACTGTTAAGTAACGATTGATCAATTAGGGAATAACTAAGTGTACCATTAGACGTTAGGTAGAACCAATGAACACCCCCATAGCCGCTATATAAACCCAAGTGAGAACTTCTCCTTCTTGCATTGCAAAGTTAATCCAATCTTGAAATTATTACATGTTGATTATTTGTATCTTATGTGTATTTTTGTATTACTTCTTGGACATCGCTATATGAGACTTGTTAGGATAGTTTCTATAGGAACACTCATTCATTTTATATTTCTCCTTCTTCTTTAATTAGTTGGATTTAGTTCCCAAATTTTATTTCATTTTATTTTGTCGGGATGACAAAACTTTGAATTAGGGATCTTGATGTCTCATTTTTTTTTGATGAATTAATCCCATCACGAGATATATTTTTAGGGGTTATTTGTGCCTAAGTGAGGTATTTTTCTCTATTCGACATATCATACTTTTCTATCTCGTTTTGGGCATATTGATATTTATAGAGCTTTTGTATCTTAATTGTGTGTTAAGTGTATTGATTTTAGGTATATCTTTGACATAAGGTTCCACGATGATGAGATATGGTAGCAACTGAATACACAACTTAGTGGACAAATATGATTTGGACAAAACTTTACAATATTTGATTTAAACAATATGGCAATACTTTCTTTTAAATACATTGTGAGAGAAAAATACTAACGAAATGATAAGCAAAACAAATTACTTAAAAAGAAAAAGTTAAAGAACTTTTAGATTTGTGTCTGTTGATTCGAGCACCCCATCAAAACGATTTCACACCCTAAATTGAAGATCACGTGAGAGAGAAGGTGACCAACTACGACTTCAATGTAAAAAACTGAAATGGTTTCAACAGTTCGAGCCCTTGATGGCAGCTCTGATTCGAGCTCAATAAATATATTGCTCTATTAGAGTGACTTAATTGATCATAATACGAGTTCATCATCATGAATGACGACGATTGTGTTGGGTCGGCAGAGAGAGAGAGAGAGAGAGAGAGAGAGAGAGAGAGAGAGAGAGAGAGAGAGAGAGAGAGAGAGATTCCAATAAAAAAGGAAATGAAAAGTTAAATGATTAATTATTTTATATAATATATTTACGTGATATTTTACTTATAATATCTCTGCGTTTTTCTAGTAAAAGAATATAACCATTATGTAAGTACGAGAATATATTAATAAATAGAAACTAAATTATTTGTATTTCATCTAAAAAGACTAATTTTTTTCCTATGGCGTGAAATTTCCAAACAATATATTGTTATTCAAATAATTAGTAAAGTTAAATAGAGTCTTAGTGACCGTTTATGATTGATTATTTTAGAGCCAAAATCGCTTTTTAATTAAAATTTTAATATTTGTAAAAATATTAAAAAATATTTTGACATTCAAAATCACTTTAAGTGATATTTTATAAACACCTAGCTAGTGCTTATTCTAAAAGTGATTTTAAAGGTATAGAGTATTATTAGGAATCTAAAATCACTACAAGTGAATATTTCGAAAAGCAATCTCAAACGGGCTCTTAGTTTTTTGTGGAGCTTAGTTTAGCTAGTTGTAAACTTGTACTCCTTTTGCTTCAAAAATAATGTCTACTTGTCTTTTCACGTAGATTAAGAAACACAATCGTTACATTCACGGTAGTATAAAATACTTGAGGTGGAAATTGGATCCAAAATTTCTGATTTTCGACTTTTTCGATTGGAAATTTTTTGATCTCAGAATAGATTTTTTAAGGTTATGAAATTCCGATTTTCGATTTTTACGAAAAAATAGGATCAGAATTGGAATTACATATAAATTTCCGAAATTTTCAATACGATTTTATTTATGAATTATATTTTTAATTTTACATTCTGGATATAAATATAAGAGAAAGAAAAAAGTATATAACCGAGAACGTTGAAAAAATTCAGAATAATAAAAGAAAAGAAAAAAGTAAACGTGAAACATTTCTTTTATGTTCGAAAAAAAAGACAATGAAACATGATAAAACCTAAAATACATCTCGTATTGGAACAAAAACTAAATAAAATCTCTTCACTCTCAGATCTCACCTTCCAGATGAAAAAAAAAGTCTCACCTTCCTGACTTCCCAGCAAACCGCTCTCTTGCACAAGAAAACCGCACTCACTCGTGGATCATTCTCCATCATCGTCAACTTGGCTAGACTCCAACATCAACAAAAGTTCCAAAATTCCGAACTAAAAGTTTTGCAATTTTCAAAATTCCGAACCAAAAGTTTTGAATTTTTCAAACCGAAAAATTTGAAATTTCCGAATTTTCGAGTTCGGATTTTTTTTCCACTTCCAAAAAATTGGATCGGAATTGGAATGGAAAAAATCTATTCCGAAAAAAAAATTAAAAATTTCTTGAAAGACCTTTTTTTCGATCTTTCCTTCTGATTTCAATTCCTACATTCACTATTACTAAAATACCTCTCATAAATGTTTTGATATTTTAAATATTCATTAAAAACATAAGTTTAAATTTTTTAATCAAAGTAATAATGATAAAAGGTGAAATAAAGTGTTTGAAGTTTTAAATGGATAATATTTTTAGAAAATTATTTTCAGTAAATTGACATTATTTTTTGGAGGAAAGGTTTCATTATGTACTAAGATGTGATAAAATTAGGATAACTTAATTAAACATAGTAGAGTATGGGAGTACAATATAGTACTGGAGTAATGTTTTTATTAGTAACTGGGAAGGAGTGTAGTGGGGGCAGATTATTGATGGTGCTTTGTGTCCATCGGAGGTGGTGCCGTGGTGCAACTTTAGCTACCCCTATTATTTTGTAATTAGAGTAGCGCTTTGTCTTGTAAAGTATGATGATAATTTGGTTTGTTTGACATAATATCCACTGTTAATTTGTGATTCTATATTCTTGGGAATATATGAACAAAAATAAAGCTTCATTATGTTCATGTGAAATGATTTGAGATGCCTCTATTATATTTTTACTCTTCTTAGGTTAAGTTTAATAGCCTCCATATTATATTTTTTTTACAATTAGGGGTGCACCTTTTAATTATTCATTTCAACAGATTTTCGATTATAGAAATCCAAATTAAAGAAATTCCAATTCATGAAATTTTCTCAATATATGTGGTTAGTTTTTAACTCTCAATTTTTATTTTATTTTATATTGTTTCTATTTATCAATTACTTTTTTTAAGATATCATCTTTGTTTTTATTTAAACTATCTTTTATTTTAATTAATTATTTTTATACCAATTCTTTTTTTTTTATAAAAAATTAAGATTAATTTGAATAGACTTAAATATAATTTTCAATAGATTTATATATAAACCATCAAAGGAAATATTTTTATTTAATAATTATTTTAGGATTATAACTTTTAAACCATTTGAAAATTATAATATAATTATTAATATAATTTTTAATTTTAATCATTTTTATAATTCTTTAAACATACGTATATCAATTTTATTTTTTATTTTATTAATTATTCTTTTGATTCTTTTTTCTTTTTATGTTTAACTTTTTAAAAATGAAGACTAAGTTGAATAAGTATAATATATTTAAGATTTCAAAAAAAAATTAATAATTTAAAATATCTTAGAAAATAAATAATATATTTTTGAAAATATAAATATTAAAAAATCATTATAATAAATAATAATTATATAATTATTCTTATTAATATAAAATTTAATAAAATAATTTATATTAAATACTTTTATATTAATTTTGAAGTGTACAAATTAAAAATATATATATATATATACATAAAAAAAGTTATGAATTAATTATAATAAAGAAATTATTTATATAAATTATTAATTAGATTGAAAATATGAAATTGGGAAGTTGTTGGAGCAAAACTAATTTAGGGATTATTATTTGAAAAAAAACCCAATTTCCCAATTCTAGCATCAAATTAGGTAGCTGTTGGACTTAGCCTTATAAACCAACCCAACTGAAGCGTAATTCTCTTTATGGTATTTTAACGCTCAAATTAATAATGACGACATAAAATGAACTCTTCATAAATACTTATGAGAACGACATGTAAGGGATGAGGTAGAGAGAGAAAATCTCGACTCTCTCTCGACCTTATCCATAACAGCGCCTTAACATTCATCATCAATTTTGCAAATTCCTAGTAAAATTGTACAAATCTTCAACAATCAATCAAAAACACTCACCAGTAATAGAATTGAATTGGAATAGGATAACAGATAATAGTACAACGAGATCCAACAAAGCTCAGAGGGATGAATGAATCCTCAGATGTCTTACCTCAGGAAATCCATAGAAAAGAATCCCGAATGAACAAGGATTACAGGGAGAGGCTTAAGAATTATCTATTGAACAACAAATAGAAGGGGGTGACATGCTTGAATGAACAAGATGAGATTACCGTACAATTTCATGAGACTAAAAAGCTATCGAATGAAGAGTTACAGCAGCAACATACGAGAATCGCCGAAGGAGTAAGAAGATACAAGAAGAGGAAGATGAGGGAGATGCAATATAAACAAGCAACATATACATGGATGAGGATGATTGCTGAGAAGGGTGAGAATAAAGGTAAACGTTATAGGAGATTACTAGTTACAACGGCGGCCATCGATCTCGAATGGAGTCTTGCTGGAAAACTAAGCAACAAAGAAGATAAGGGTCGAATTCAACAAAGAAAACAAATTTTACTTACCTGTTGCTGTTTAATTTGTTTTGTTTCATATAACTTTTTAATCAATATCAGATACAGGACACTGATTATTAATTTGACTCTTAAAATTTTGAAGTGTTTCAATTTTTGGAAGTGGGATGAGGGTGGAAGGATTATTCAAGTTTGCAAATTGGGGTGGGGCAGAAGATGGGCGGCGCTCGGATTTCTTTACAGAATGGTATGGTCAATATCTGGAATATATGAGATTCACGAGACCAATGTTAGGATAAATAGCGAAATGAGGAAAGCAAAAGGAAGGGAGATAAGACTGAGAGGGACGGTTGAACTGTTGATATATTTGGATGAAAGTCAGTGGACAAACATGGAAGATAAAACAAAGGAAATTGGAATTAATTCGGCGAAGAAGAAAATGAAGAAGAAGAGATGGGCCTGGACTTGGGCTGAGGAAATTTTTTTTTTTTTTTCATATATTGGACTCACAAAAGTTAATTTGGAAAATTTATGGGCTTGGTGCTGGACTAAATTGTTCAGCAGCGCTTGGGCCAATTGTCTAAGGAGAAAGGTGATACTACTATATGGGAATAATATAAGGAAGAGATGCTTTATGTGGATTTTAATAACAAAAAATAAAATAAGGATTGTTAGAAAAAGGATTGTTAATATATGGGCGTAGAGCAACGGAACGGGGATAATCTAAGGAAATCAGGTATATTACTTCTCGTTCATGATATTATTTTTTGGGATATTATGCAGATTATCAGTAATACCAATAGGAATCATAAGTTTAGAGTTATTTATAAGACAACATCTAATGATAATTGGTTTTCGAGCAATAGTAGTAGACAGAATATAGCGTTAATGTTTAACAGCAGAACAAGATGTATTAATATGGGAGAAAAAAATTAGGATCTCGATTTGGTAAGAACTACTTTCTCGATTTGGTTTCTCAATATTATCACAAAATTTGTTACAAAACGGCGAGGAAATTTTCTGGATATGTGATGGCACATCTTAACCGGTAAAAAAAATCAACTGTTATACTTGCTTTTGACAGTTCTAGGTCTCAAGTTTTGGACCGGTTGGGGCCGAATTGGGCATGTGTTGTTCTTGAGTCCAGGGTACGAGGTTCGAAATGGTCTCACTGCGATAAAGCTGCGTTTTTTGGCGCAGTAAATTGTACACTGTTGACGACAAATGGTGTGACAACCAACTTTGAATTATGAGACATTTGAACTCTATATGGTTTCGATTTGGAATATATAGTATATTACTAATTATTGCTAAACAAGATACTCTTGGCTTCAAATACAAGTATCACGCGTGGCCTGTTTTATCCTTCGTGGTTCAAACCCAGTTTTGGGTTTTGTTTATCTGGGAGGACTTGTGGTGTTCTACACTACGGCAAGTCATGTCTAGCTTTGCTACCGTGACTAAGTACCTCTTGGTTCTCGGTTCGTGTACGTGTTTTATTGGTATTGTTATTTTCAAGAGGGTTAGGAAAGGCGCAAGGGGATTTGTGATTGATGATGTCTCCCTTAGGAGGACTAATAAGACATGTGATCTACGAATGAATTGGAGTACTCTCTCGAAGTCTAGCACATCTTGCACGTTACGATGGCTACAATGGAATAGGCGGATTGTAGGTGTTCCAATAGATATTCTGGATAATTTCTCTTATGTATATATTGTCCATTTATATAATCGTTGTAATATTTCCATTTAACGTAATATAAGGGGATTTCGACAAAAAAAAATACTTAAGAGAATATTTATGACATACAAAATATAAACCATAAGATACGGGGGAAGTATATAATAAGGCCCCAACAACATTGGGTTAACAAAATAAAGCCCAACACTAATACCTAGTTGAAACCCAATAAAGAAGAGAAAAAGCCCAACCCCCTCCCCCTCTAGTCCCTTCTTATTCACGGTGGCATCATATTTACCCAAAACAAAAAACTAATTAGGGTTTTTATTTTAAGAAACCAATCTCTCACTGATCTCTCTCCCTTTTTCTCTCTTTTTCTCTCCTCCAACCCTCTCAGACACAACACCATTCCCACCTTGACAAACCACTTCAGCCACCTTTACCACCACCATTCCCACCTTGTCTTCTCCAGTGTAACAAGGCAGCGCGCTTCCACCATTAGATCCATAACGTCGGAGCCTTGCTGCGCACAAGCAAGACGGAGACCTGCTGCGCATAAGAAAGCCACCGGAGCCTTGCTGCGCCTCGATCCTTCACCACCATCATTCAGATCTGCCACCTTTTACCTCCACCGTCCACCTTCACTACCGACGCCACAAACTATCATCTCCACCGCCCTCTGTTTACTCTCTCTCTCTCTCTCTCTCTCTCTCTCTCTCTCTCTCTCTCTCTCTCTCTCTCTCTCTCTCTCTCTCTCTCTCTCTCTCTCTCTCTCTCTCTCCTCTCTCTCTCTCTCTCCCTCTCCCTCTCCTCTCTCTCTCTCTCTCTCTCTCTCTCTCTCTCTCTCTCTCTCTCTCTCTCTCTCTCTCTCTCTCTCTCTCTCTCTCTCTCTCTCTCTCTCTCTCTCTCTCTCGCGCCACAGTCAAGCCATGATCTCCATCTCTGCTGCGACGAAGCCGGAGCACCTCCTTCTCTGCTGCAAACTGCACCACCAACGCGGACCAGAACTGCACCTCCTTCTCTGCTGCGAACCAGAACTGCACCTCCTTCTCTGCTGCGAACCAGAATTGCACCTTTTTCTCTGCCGCGAACCAGAACTGCACAACCTTCTCTGATGCGAACCAGATCTGCACCTCCATCGACCAGCTCCGCCCCACCATCGACCAGCGCCTCCTCGTTTCTGTTTAGTTTTGTTCGATCTATATTTTTTTTTAAACGTGATTGTGTCCAGACCTTTTTGGGGCCATAACATATTGGGTCCACACCATTAGGGTCCAAGTTTTTTTTGGGTTTCTATTGTTTTTCAAACACAAGTTCTTTTTTTTTGTTTTGTATTTAAAATGTGATGGGTCCAGCCTTTTTAAAAAAAATTGTAAAACAGCGTCGTTTGTATTTATTTATTCTTTTACCATTTGTAGAGGTACTAGTCATGTCCTGTCTTTTGGGTATATCCCTTGGGTCCAGCCCCTCTTATAATTAGACTGGTTTGGGGTTTTTAGTTCATATGCGATTAGAGGGTACAACCCCTAGGATATGCGGACGTCATTGGATATACACTTGGACAAAACCGGGGTTTAGATACAGCCTCTAGGGTATATCATTTGACACGATTGACACAATAGACATGGATATATACAAAAAACGAGATTTGGGTACAACCCTTAGTGTATTTGGACTATATAAAAAAAATTCACACAACTTAAAAGAACAAAAAACCAATATAGGTACGTACCCATGGTACGGATCCATCCGCTTAATGGAAAGAATAAAAAATAATAAAAAACGAATTACTGAAGAAAAAAGAAAGAAAATGATAGAATTTAAAAAAAATCCAACTAAAAACTAAAATCTAGGTCTTATTAGAACTATTTTTTAATTAAACTGTAAAAAATAATCTAGTTTGTATTTGGACTTTTATTTATATATTCCTCATAAGATACGTTAGAAAGATGATTGTTAAAATAATAATAAAAAGGATCAATAATATGTTAATACATGTAGACCATGTCGATATGTGTTTAGAAACTGATAATACATCAAAGAATATAAGTTAAAAATGATATCTTGATAGGATCGAAGTTTTCGGTTATATATAAATATGTAATATTACTGGTATAAAATTATTCAGTCACGCATCTTAATTATAAGATTCTTCTATATTTTTTCCTAACATGCTCTATGAACAATGAGACTCATCTTTTATAGAAATGTCTTAAGTTTGATAGTTGATTTAATAATTAGATTACTTTATAGAGATTAAAATATTTGAAATTAAATCTTATTAGATTAAAAATAATTTCAAATCTAAAGTAACTCTCATCTTATAAAAAAACATAAAAACAGCCTATTGAGATATCAACACACTCCTTCAGTAACTACTACTAACTTGTATATAATCCATAAAGTAAGTGCAAGTAATTTACCATAAATTTACATTAAAAAATAAAACAATTCTAAAAGAGTGTTAAGTTAAAGCTTGTAAGTTGTAAGAGAGAATAAAATCTAACGGCCTTTTGTATTGTTGTGTAAATGCTATTAAGGTAGGAGACAAAGTAGAAAATCTGGTGGCTTCACCATGCAGCTATCTTATTCCTTTTTTTTTTTTTTTGGACGCTTAATACATTTCAAACTAACCTACTACATATCATCAACCAATACCTAATCGAGAAAATCGAGAAACAAGTAAATCGAAAGTATTTCCTTCCTCCTGTTGTGCCCTGTGCCTAGCTTGTTTAGCTAATTTGTCTGCCCGACCATTGTACTTCCTTGGGATGTGTTTAAAAAAGACTGGGGCTACCATCGCTGCCAGTCTTTTAATCTGTCTAATCCACGGTCTAAGCCTCCAATTAGCAGCTGACACTTGCTGAATACCCCGAATTAAGTCGAGGTTATCCGAGAAGATCGTAATCCCCTCGTTCCTTTCTCTAATTGCTCTTTTTAGTGCGACAATCACTGCTTGAGCCTCCCCTTCCATACTCGTATTACATCTCGCGGTTTCCGAGTGTTCCTGCCTGTTACCAGTCTCCTTGGTTACTTGCACTACTCCAATACCCGTCGGTAGATGAGGTAACTCAAAAGACGTATCACACATATAAGCTACTTGCGTATCATAATTTAAATCCGTAGCTATGCCTTCCTGTATTCCTAATGCATCATTTGGCCTTACTTGACTAGCAGCCCAATCCCCTCCAAATCTTTCCTCCATATGCTTGTTGGCTGATCTGATGACGTCATCCGTTTCAATAGTATAATTTTGATGCCGACTTTTCATTTTTGATTTCCATATGTTCCAGATCAATAGTAATACATAAGATATAACCACTTCACGTCTCCATCCCCCTTTTTATTTAGTTTTTCAGGAGTCTATTATATCAAAATTATGTATTCTTTAATGATATGCAACTTTGAGAGATTTTAGAGTCTATTATCATTTTTCTTTCCATTTTCTCAAATCCCTCTTCATTCTATCTCCATTTTTTCTATTCTCACGCACAAAACTTAGAACATAAAACTTTCTAAATTTCTATTTTTTCATATTATGAATTTATTGTGAGAAGTTTATTAATTTTTCTTTTTAGCAATGATAGTTTAGATCTATGTTTATATTACTATTTTTTTTTATAATAAAAGTGATTAATGATAGATTTTAATTCAATAGATGTAGTGAGTATATACCTTTTTTTTTTGGTCCAAGTGAGTATATACCTAGTGGATATGTAACTAGTGTATGTATATGGGTAGCACACAAAATCTATATACTACTTTTGTTTACGGTGCACTTGTAGATAAAAACAAAAAAGCCTGTTTAAAAGTGTTTAGTAGTTGTAAACTGGATAATAAACATAGCCTCTGGAACCTTATAGGTGATTTTAACAACATAAGAAATCTACATGAAAAGAAAGGTGGGGATGATAAATATAAAAAATCAATGAAACGATTTAATAGTTTTATTAAACATAATAGACAGGAAGAAATAGTTACTAAAGGTGTTAAATTTTTCTGGACTAATAGAAGGAGTGGTGGGGAAATTATTAAATCTCTTATTGATAAAGTTTTTTGTAATAAAAACTGAAGTGATTCATACCTTAATGCATGGGTGGCTCTACTCCCAGCAGTAGGATCTGATCACTCCCCACATGTGCTACATATGAAAGATAATAAGCATAATAGAAAAATAAGATTCTACTTTGAAAATAACTGGACTAAGGAAAATGAAGTTCATGAAATTATTAAAAAAGTGTGGGAAAATAAGAAAATCTGCACTAATAGTGCGAGTACCAACTGGAATAATAAATTTAAAAGAAGTAGCATCCTACTCACTAGTTGGAGTAAAGCTAAGTATTGTTGTAATTTTCTATCAAGATTATCTTCAAATCACACCACTCAATAATCACAAACACAAGAAATTAAAACGAGAAAGTAAGAACACAGATTTTATCGTGGTTCAGTCTAAATCAGACCTACATCCACGTTGAGCTCCGATGAGAGGTGCTCGGCTACTAGAAATCACAAGAGATACAATATTTCAGTTCACCTTACAATACAAACCACACAATCGAATGAATACCACTTCTAATCTAACTCTCGAACCCTAATCTAATGAATAAGGCTATCTAGTGATTAATCAAGATGATTATCACAAATTACACGAGATATTATACTCAAGAAGCTATCTAATCGATTACAAGAAGAACCAGAGTTTGATCTTCTACAAACTAGGGTTAGTGTATGAGAGAGGCGAGAGAGAACGCGGAAGTTGAGAGAGTAAGGGTTATGACTTCGGTCAACCCTCTTTCCCTTATATAAGAGACAAAGACCACGAGCGAATGAGAGCCATTGGATGATAATAAGATCAGACGCACGAGATCAAGCCACGTATATGCCACGTCAATAAGTAATCAGCCTATTAGAACATAACACTTCACATAATATATATATACCCACATATATATTCTTCAAGTATAATAATAATTAAAAAAATGATTGACCTCTATATGCATAATCTAGAAAGTATTTTTAATGATCCCAAAATAATAGTTGGGAAAAGTATAATATATATCTTAAAAAAATTAAAAAAGCATAGAAAGATGAAGAAGATTATTGGGCCTCTAGAGCTAGAATTACATGGCTTAAAAGGGGGGATAGAAATGCTTCATTTTTTCATGCTTGGACTAAAAAAAGAAAAAGAAAATTATGAGAATTACAAATGATAATGATATTTGGTTGGAAACTGATAATGAGATTAAAGATGAAATTTGCAGATATTTTAATAATATATTTGATACAGTGGGTACTAGAAATTTTGAGATTGTAATAGACCTTATCCCTCAACTTGTGAATAATAATATGAATGTGTGCCTTGACAAACACATTGAAATAAATGAAATAAAGACAACTATTGACCAGCTAGGGTCACATAAAGCCCCGGGGCCTGATGGTTACCCGGGCTTTTTCTTTAAAAAGTATTGGGATATTATTAAATTGGATGTTATTAAGATTATAAATAACTTTTGGTATAATGATTGCCCCATTGAGGATATTAATCATACCTTTATCTCGCTAATTCCTAAAATCAACATCCCTATGAATATTTAAACATTTTAGACGTATTAGTTGCTCTAATTTCATATATAAAATAATTGCTAAAATCCTTGTTCATCGACTCCAACCTTGTATGAACAACATTATAGATGAAAATCAATCTGCATTTATACCAGGTAGACATATTCAGGATAACACTTTCATTGCGCATGCATTAATAAACTATATTAAGAATAACAGGAATACAAAAACTTATCATATGGCTATTAAGGCAGATATACAAAAAGCTTATGAAAATGTTGAATGGAATTTCCTTGATTGTATGATGAGAAAACTGGGATTTAGTACTAACTGGGTTAATAAAATTATGAGACGCGTTAGCTCAGTCTCATACTCAGTGCTTATTAATGGTGCTCCTCATGTTTTAAATAAACCTAAACGTGGGTTAAGGCAAGGCGACCCTTTATCACCATTTTTATTCACTTTGATTACTCAAACTCTATCCATTCTTATAAAGGATAATGTTAATAAAAATATGATGGAAGGTATAAAAATATCGAGAATGGCCCCTAATATAATCCATTTATTGTTTGCTGATGATAACATATTTTTTATGAAAGCTAATTATAATGAAATTGATAGTTTTAATGATGTGATTAATAAATATGGATATTCTACAGGTATGAGGCTAAATCTGAACAGATGTGGTATTAAATTTAGTCCAAACACTCCTGATTACATCCAAAATATTATGGCAGAAAGGTTCAATATGAAAATTACTAATAATTTAGGTAAATACTTAGGCCTACCAACTGAATGGGGTAGGTCTAAGATAAATGATTTGAATATTCTTGTTGAGAATACACTTAAAAGAACCAATAACTAGAAAAACCCGTTCCTAACTAAAGCAGGTAAAGAGGTACTTATAAAGGCTGTATTACTTAGTTTACCAAACTATTATATGTCTTCTTATCTTATCCCTAAAAAAGTTTGCGATCTGATTTCATCACAGATAACAAAATTTTGGTGGGGTACAAAAGGTAATAAAAAAATTCATTGGGGTCCATGGAACTCTTTGACTAAAAGTAAACACTCAGGAGGACTAGGTTTTAGAGAGTTACATCTCATGAACCGAGCCCTTCTAGGTAAACAAGCCTAAAACCTTCTTAATAAACCTGAATCCCTTGTGTATAAAGTTTTAAAAGAAAAGTATTTTCCACTTACTTCTCTTTTAGAGGCTAGGATAGGGAACTCTTCCTCTTGGGGATGGAAAAGCCTTATAGTTGGTATTGAAACTCTAAAAGATGAAGTTAAGTGGAAAATAGGCAATGGATACTCGATTAATTTACATAGTAATATTTGGATCTCTAATCTCAATGAAGTTAAACCCCCTAATGATTTGTCTATTAGAAGGGTTTCTGGCCTAATGAAGCATGAACAGAGGCTGGAATATTAATTTAATTAATAAACTTTATACTCCTGAGATAGCTAAAAATATTCTCAATACATTTATACCTCTCTCAGGAGGTAAAGATAGACCTGTTTTCATGTCAGGTAATAATGGTACTTATGAAGTAAAAAAAGTCTATCAAGTCCTTAAGGGAAAAGAGGAAAAACAGTCATCTTGTAAAGATAATACTAAAGCTTCATCTTCCCATACTATTGATCCAAAAGTATGGAAAATGTTATGGAATCTTAAAGTAGCACCTAAAATCAAGAATTTTTTGTGGAGGGTGTTTAAATACATACTCCCCACTATGGATAATCTATATAAAAGGAAAGTTGTGGAATCACCTTTGTGTGAACTCTGTAAAAAGTCTGTGGAGAATGTTGAACACTTATTACTTGAATGTGAATGGGTAAGGGTAGTGTGGTTTAGACTAGCAACCAGTTAACCAATAAAATGGATACTTGGATGGCTAGTATAATAGACTTAAAAAATGGAAACAAAAGAGTTGATTTTGTACTTGAAAAGATAAGTACAATTGCATGGCAATTATGGAAAGACAGGAATAATAATAAGTATAAGAATGTTATAATTGACCCTTTCCAAACTGTTGAAAAAGCTTTAGCTGATTGGAAAGAGTATGAAAATATTAACTACCCTAAGGATGTAATTACTAAATTGAAGGGTAAGAAAATGGATACTAAACCTGATAATGTGTAAGCAAATACCACGGTAGAAAATAAAACTCACTGCTCTAAAAAAAAGTGGGAACCCCCACCATCTAATATGTTGAAAATCAATTGTGATGCTGATTTTAAAGCTAATAAAGCTGCTATTTATTGTATTACCAGGGATTCGGTTGGTAAAGTTAAATTTTACAATGGATGGGATATTGCTACAGATTCACCTATTGAAGCTGAGGCACTAGGAGTTCTAAAAGCCTGTTTAATTGCGAGAGAATATCCTTGTCAAGTAATTATCGAGAGTGATAGTCTTCTAGTGATGAATGCTCTAGAGAAACGCCTGCAATTTTCCAATCCCTCCATTTGTAATATTATTATTAGTATTTATATGATCTCTGAATTTTGTAATCCATTGTTTAAATGGTGTAATAGAGATTGTAATAGATTAGCTGATTGGGTCGCAAAATATAAGCTTGATGGCAATTTTTTTAGCTCGTGTTTAGACATGATCCGAAATAGACTAGTATCTTTGATTAGGGAGGAAACTATACCCTCGGGTATTGGTTAAAAACAATTTGTAATCTTTTATTATTAAGGAAAGTCTTTGGAACAAAAAAAAAGTATATGGATATCTATTTTACAAGTGGTATATTTATATACTGTGGTGGATATATGTCTAGATGTTTAGACAAGTGGGAATGTATTTTGGTAAATATGTGTTGTGGTGGGTTAGGTATTTTATTGTATTGACTGGATATGTACATTGTGATGGGTATGTATCTAATTATATAGAATGAAATATGTGTATTTTGCTAAATTATATTTTTGTTGGTTTTTATCAATATTTTTACTCTTATGCAGAAAAATGAACCTATGATGTTTATTGACAAAAAAAAATGATGTTATTATAAATTTGCTGGACAATGAGAATAACTTCATATACCTACATAGACCTATAATGTAATTATAAAAAAATTGTTTAGGTATATATCCATAACTGTACGACTTGTTATTATTTGACAATACATAGACCTTAAAAAAATATTACCTTGACCAAAATTCCAACTGGAGCATGGGTATAAGATCCACATACCTACAAGATCATATAATGTAATTATAAAAAAATGAGTAGTTTGGGTATGTAACCAATTATCGACGAAATACATCTTTAATATTTTCAAATTTGAATTTAAACCTTATCACATAACCTTTATACTAATGTCTAAAAATGGAGAAAAGAATTATTTCACTAAAAGGTATCTAGGGTAATATTATAAAGTATGTAACACCTCCTTTTGATAACTAAGTATTTTACAAAACAAAGTACCTTTTAAATTATTATTTTGAATTTTTAAGGTTTATATCCATCTTTTCTTTTTCTTATTTAATGATCAAATTTATTTATTTTCGTCGTAGGGTTACTTAAGTCTCTTCTCATTTTAATTATGTAAGGCTATATTTGAATTTCTATCCAATATGATAACAAGGTCAATTTTAAGTTTATTATTTAAGATTTAACATTTTAGATTTAAAGTTAAGATTTAATAAGATTTAAAATTTAAGGTTAAATATCAGCGAATATTATTGAGTTACAGATAGTGAGCAGATAAAAAAGAGTGAGAGAAAGGAGCTATGTCAGAGATTAGGTCCAGGAAATCGAAGAAGCTTTTTATTAAACACGTAAAAGAGAAAGAAAAATTGCATTTCGACAAAAAATATAAGAAATTAATTGAAGGAGTGATTTTAGGGAAGGATGCGATCTTGATCGTTTTTTATGTAGAGGATGCAGAGTGTATAAAAAGTATGCTTTGTAATATCATTAATAAAATGTACATTACCTAAAAATTATTTTCTTGGATCTTCTTGCTGATAGTGTAGCAGTGTTGTTGGTGATGAATAAAACAATTCATTATAGAATCGATGGGTTGTTAATGGTAGAGAATTACTGGTAGGTTGTTGGTAGTAGAAATGAACGCCGATAAAAGTTGATATATATATTCTTACCATAATATATTTTACCTAATTAAACTAGTTTATTTCCATATTACGTTTTTTCCTTGTTAGCTTACTATTAGTTTCTTACTCACCAAGTTATTAGTAATATAAATAGAATCTCATTCTATTGTATTAAAATATACAACAACTCATATTCACAATTTAATCTCTAATCTTTCTTTATAGCCTTTATGACTCTCTTATTATTAATATATTATTTCTCTTTAACTATATTCTTTCTTCCGTTTATTTAAATATCTCACATGGAATCAAAACTACTAATTTAAGTGGTTTCTTGTTATCATTTCATTTGCTTCCGCAAGTCATTAATCTCCACCATCTATGGGTTCTCTTTTATTATCTTTTCGATCGTTTCCGCACAAACAAAAAGAACTCTCTTCTTTTATTCCTTTGAAGGAATCAAAATCTTCATCCTCTCGTAGAATTCAAAATTTTATTCTCTTGTAGGAATCGAAATCTTATTCCTCTCTGAGGAATCAAAAACATAGTCCCCTCGTAGGATTTGAAATCTTAATCCTTTCGTAGGATTCAAAATCTTGTTCCTCTTGTAGGAATCAAAATCTTATTCCTTTCGACGGAATCGAAATCTTAATCCTCTCGATGGGATCGAAATTAATCCTCTTGTAGGATTAAAAATCTTGTTAAGTCATTCAATGGTCCCATCTCGATAATTCAATTAGCATTCGATTCTTGGTTCACGGTTCTCAATGCTTGACTCATTGCTCCATATCACCACCACTCTACCATATCAACGTTGTCACCACGTCAACACCTTCATTACACTTCTCAATTAACAAACACTCAATACACGTCAACAACGATCAGATGTCAAACCCAAGTTGCTCTCTATCCGTCTTACTTGAGTTTGAGGGGGGAGGGGGTGTTAAATATATTTTTACCCTAATATATATTTTTTCTTTTTGAATACATATGAGAGCCACTTTGGACTCAGAATCATTTTGTCTCCAATAAGATTGGATCCCAGGACCTCATGGTCTCTGCAGAGTAACCTAACCATTAGGCCAACTATCGATCTTACCATAATATACATTTCCTTATTAAAGTACTTTATTTTATATTATATTTGTTTTCTTGTAATTAGATATCAACTTTCTTCCTCACCAAATTACTAGTCTAATAAATTGGATATCATTCTATTGTATACAAACACAGAACAACTCATATTCACAACGTAGTCTCTAATCTTTTTTTTCTTTCTAACATTTATAGCTTTCTTATTATTTATATATATATATATATATATATATATATATATATATATATATATATATATATATATATATATATATTCTCTATCGTTTAAATATCTCACAGAGTAGTCTAGACCAGGTGCGAGGTTGGATGTTGCTTGAGAATAATTCAGTGAGTAAGAAATAAGGTAGTAGGATTATGTAAGAAAAGTTAGTGATAAGTGAATAACTTTGAATCGTTTAAAAAATGTATTCAATAATATATAGATTTTTGTTATAAAATATTAAAAATGAGTGGATATACACCAACGACGTCAGCGCTTGCGCAACCAGCAGCTTACGAAACTCTATATATAGCAGTTAGGTTATTGTATAATGTATGAATCTTTAGGAATAAGAGAATAACATATTCGATTTCTCTGTTTAGTTTCACAATATGTTATCAGCACGAGTTCTACCGATTAAATAGTTAAGCATATTTTTCAGGTTTAATTCACCTCAATATTATTTTTTCAAACTTTTTTTCTTAAGCATGATACTTATTCTTTTAAAGTTTGTTTCGTTTAAAAAGAAAAGATGTTTGATATGCTTTGCCTATCACTTATGAGTTAAGACTCATATTCGATTAAAAAAAAAGTAACATGCATATCTTGATGACTCATACGATAAGTAAAAAAAAAGTAACATGTATATATATATCTTTACTTTTATCTGATGACACTAGCATGTGTATTCATTTTTAGCTTTATCCTTCTACGTGCATATCTTTACTTTATTAACCGCCTTCCTTTTAGTATATATACCACAGTTACCCTTTGTTTATTTACAACAAATAAAAGAGATAAAATAGTTCACTTTTGTTCTTTAAAAATTAGGACGAGTTAGACTTTTAAAAAAAACCGATCATCTTTTCTCTTATAAGAATAAATATATATATATATATATATATTATCTATTTATATATATATATATAATGAATAATATTACAAAACGTGAGTTTGCTTTTCTTGATATAACTGGGAAAAATTATCTATCTTGGGTATTAGATGCGGAAATACATCTCGAGGCTAATAATCTCGGAGAGACTATTAAAATGGATAATAAAGCGTCCCTGCAGGACCGCGCAAAATCTATGATATTTCTCTGACACCACATCCACGAAGGATTAAAAACAGAGTATCTCACGGTTAAAGATCCTCTGATTTTGTAATATCTTAAAAGATAGATATGATCACCAAAAAACTATGGTGCTCCCGAAAGCGCGATACGATTGGCTGCACCTGCGGATGCAAGATTTTAAATCGGTAAGTGCCTACAACTCTTCATTATATGAGATAACTTCTCGAATGAAACTATGTGGAGAATATGTTTCTGAGGAAGACATGTTAGAAAAAACCTTGTCCACATTTCACGCCACGAATGTGCTCCTGCAGCAGCAATATCATGAGCGAAGGTTTCGTAAATATTCTGAACTAATATCATGTCTCCTTGTTCCTGAACAAAACAATGAATTGTTGATAAAAAACCACAATTCACGGTCCACCGGCGCTGTGCCATTCCCTGAAGTGAATAGAAGTGCATTCCCCGAAGCGAATGCTATGTCGTCTAATATGAATAGACGTGGTGGTGGCCAAAACCGAGGTCGTGGAAGAGGCCGTGGTCGTGGTCGTGGAAGAGGCCGTGGTCGTGGTCGTGGAAGGAATACATAGTGGTTTCATGGTAGTCAGAATGCTACTAAGAAAAATAACCATCGCCACCAGAAGTGGGAAAATAATGATAAGACCACCGAGAAAAAACCTTCACAAAACGATAACACTGAATGTTATCGGTGTGGTGGAAATGGGCACTGGTCGCGTACCTGTCGTACGCCAAAACATCTGGTTGATCTCTATCAGGCATCAATGAAATCTACAAATCAGGCTAGAGAGACTAATCATGTCGATGGTGATGGTCCTGATGGCCATGCTGATTTTGATGGCCTGTATGACAGCACTTACAGTGTTGATGATTTCTTTGCGGACTCAAATGTAAATCTTGGAAACTTGATCGGAGAAGGGAACGGAGAATACTAAATAAATGTTATATATATTATATGCTTATATCTATAAGTTTTTTGAATGATGTAAATATGTATACATGTCTTTTACTTTTTTGGTATTGTGCATATTTTTAAAAAAGACATGTATCACCCGAGAACTCCTATGTACTGTATATATGTTCCTGTTTGTATGAATGTAAGATATTTCAATTTCATATTTTCTTATTCATTGATCATGTCATGTTATAGATATCATAATGGACGATATGCAAATATGTCTGGCAGACAGTGCAACCACGCATACTATACTTCGAAATCGGGCTTGTTTCACTAACATAAACTTAATCCAAACTAGTGTGATCACTATTTCGGGTTCTGCCAATTGAATAGAAGGTTCTGGATATGCAGAAATTGTATTACCATGTGGTACACAACTCAATATAACCGACGCGTTATATTCTAGCAAATCCCGAAGAAATTTGCTAAGTTTCAAGGATATTCGCAGAAATGGATATCATATAGAAACCACAAATGACGGTGATAAAGAATATCTTTACATTATTTCTTGGAAATCACACCAGAAGTGTGTATTAGAAAAGTTCCCCGCCTTTTCTTCTGGATTGTATCATACAACCATACGGGCAGTGGAAACACATATTGTACAAAAGCAAAGATATAGCGATCCAAAGAATTTTATATTGTGGCATGACCGACTTGGTCACCCAGGGGCAATAATGATACGTCGAATAATTGAAAACTCACATGGTCACTCTTTAAAGGACCAGAAGATCCTTTTACCAAGTGAATCTCCTTGTGTAGCATGTTCTCAAGGAAAATTGATTGTGAGGCCCTCACCAACTAAAGTTTCTTTTGAATGCCCAAAGTTTTTGGAACGTATCCAATGGGATATTTGTGGACCGAATCACCCATCTTATGGACCCTTTTACTATTTTATGGTTTTGATATATGCATCTACCAGGTGGTCTCATGTCTGTTTAATATCTTCGAGAAACCATGCATTTTCTAAACTACTATCTATGATTATTCATTTGAAATCTCAATTTCCAGACTATCCTATTAAATCTATTCGTTTAAATAATGCTGGAGAATTCACGTCTCAGTCCTTTGATGCATATTGCATGTCAATTGGAATCAAGGTTGAACACCCAGTTGCTCATGTACATACTCAAAATGGTTTAGATGAATCTTTTATTAAACGTCTTCAATTAATCGCTAAACCTTTACTTATGAAAACTAAATTACCTATATCTGCATTGGGACATGCAATTCTTCATGCTGGTGCATTAGTTCGAATTAGGCCTACTGCATATCATACATATTCTCCAGTACAACTTGTGCATGGTCATCCACCTGATGTGTCACATTTACGCATATTTGGGTGTGCTGTGTATGTTCCTATACCACTTCCACAACGTAGTAAGATGGGTCCCCAAAGACGACGTGGTATTTATGTTGGGTTTGACTCTCCTTCTATTATTCGATATCTTGAACCCCTAACGGGTGATCTTTTTAGAGCACGCTTTGCGGATTGTCATTTTGATGAGACACTATTCCCCCCATTAGGAGGAGAGACACCCCAGCCTGAAAAACAGTGTGACATCTCGTGGAAAACAATCTCATTATCTCATCTTGATCCACGAACTAAGGAATCAGAATTTGAAGTTCAAAAGATAATTCATTTGCAAAATATTGCAAATAATATACCCGATGCATTCACAGACACAAAGAATATCGTGAAATCTCATATACCTGTTGTAAATGTTCCAGCAAGGATTAATGTTCAGTTGGACATATGAATGAGCCTACAACGAATGCATCCAACCCACGCATGAAGCGTGGTAGACCTGTTGTCTCAAAAGATACCATGCCCTGGAAAAAGAGATCTCAAAGGGGTAATAATGAAATGATAAAATTAATGGATAGTGCACATCCGCAAAGAACGACAGGAATAACTGAGTCAACTGCTATTGACAAATGTATTACTCCTGAAGGAAGTAATGAGAAAATGGTCACTAAAGAGACCGAGGTACCTGAAAATGAAGAAATATCCGTAGATTATTTAACTATTGGAAATATATGGAATCGTGAGTCGGTTCATCTGAATGATATATTTGCTTTCAATATAGCACTTGAAATAAATAATGACGATCCCGAACCACTTAGTGTGGAAGAATGTCGACAAAGAAAAGATTGGCCAAAATGGGAAGATGCAATGCGAGTAGAGTTAAACTCGCTTGATAAGCGTCAATTATTTGGACTAGTAGTCCAACCACCTATAGGTATGAAACCTGTTGGGTATAGGTGGGTTTTTACTCGAAAGAGAAATGAAAGCAATGAAATTACAAGATATAAAGCCCGACTGTAGCCCAAGGTTTTTCTCAAAAACCTGGTATTGACTACGAGGAAACGTATTCTCCTGTAATGGATGCAATTACCTTTCGATTTCTATTAAGCCTCACAGCTTCTGAAAATTTAGAAATGCGCCTTATGGATGTAGTTACAGCGTATTTATATGGATCACTTGAAAATGACATATACATGAAAATTCCTGAAGGATTTCATTTGCCGGAAGCAAATCGAGTAAAACCTCGTCAAGTGTATGCGATTAAACTACAACGATCCTTATACGTAGGGCTGCACAAGACAAACCGCCAACCCGCAAAACCGGCCAAATCCGACCCAAACCAACCCGAAAAAACCGATCCGCGGTTTTGGTGGTTCGCTATGGGCCCAGATTTTTGATTTTGGTGGATATGGGTTGGTTTGCGGTTTTGGAAAAGCCCAAACCGCGGATAACCAACCCAACCCGCACTTTTGGCCCATAACTAATTTTTTTTTTTTTTATATATAAGACCGTATATATGGGGTGGTCAACGAAAACCCACCCCATTTCGTTCGTCCCTTATACGCTATCCTCTCTCTCTGTCTCTTACACGAAAAGGGGGAAAAACCCTACCTTTTCGCCTCTCTCTTCGCTATGAATCTGAAACCCATCCCTTCTCAATCATCCATCACCGTCTCTTTACATCACACCATGGCATCTTCTGTACTCCGCATTAATTATTTCGATGGGTTACACCAACCTTCGAGGTCCGCATTAATTGTTCGTAGCCTCCGGTTTGTGAGTTTACCATGGTTAGTCGATTAAGCCATGGTTGATACTTATTCTGCTATGGTTAATGATGTATTGAGTCCTGGGTTTTATGGAGATGTATAAAAGGCCGAGCTAGGGTTTCTGAGTTCTTCAAAACCCCTCTTTAAGGTATGGTGTTCTAAACCCGAATCTCTTGCATTTTCTTTGCTTCTCTTCCTCAAATCCTTTGTTTATGTATATGATTTTCGAGTTTAAAATTCTTTTGTTTTTCATTTGTTGATTTTTATTTTTTAAGAACTAATATGTTTGATTTCTTTATATGTTTTGCAGATTAATGGATATGGATGAATTTGATGATTCCATCATTGATTTTACAATACCACAACCCACTGAAGGTGTTGATCAAACACCTGTTGGTAACTCTTCTGATACTCTTAACACTCGCACATCATCTAGTTTACCCCCTGCCCCTAAAAAAGCAAAAAAAGAAACCTCTGATTGTTGGAATCATTTTGAAGTTGTTACTTATGAAGATGGTAGTATTAGATCAGTTTGTAAATATTGTGAACATTCTTATGCTGCTAATTCTAGAAAACATGGTACAACTAATATGAATAATCATATTAAACTTAGAAGGTGTCCAAAACATCCTTTCTATCCTCCAGCAGAGGATGGTCAATCTTTGCTAAATTTTAAACAAACTGATGAAGGAAAGAATGTTGTTAGTACTTATGTGTTTTCTATAGAAGCTTGTACTAGGGCACTAGCAGAAATGGTCATAATAGATGAATTAAGCTTTAGATTTGTGGAAGGCATAGGTTTTAAAAAATTCTGTAATGTTATGCAACCCAAGTTTAAAATAATTCCATCTAGAATGACCATTATGCGCAAGTGTATGAATATTTATGAAGAAGAAAAGATTAAGTTAAAAAAACAATTGAAGGACTTAACAATAAGCATGACCACTGATACATGGACATCTAATCAAAACTTGAATTATATGTGTTTGACTGCTCATTATGTGGATTCAGATTGGAATTTAAATAAGAAAATCATAGGATTTTGTAAAGTTGAGGACCATAAGGGAGAAACTATAGGTAGAAGGGTAGAGGCTATACTTATGGATTGGAATATAACTTCATTTCTCACCTTGACAGTTGATAATGCATCTTCTAACACTGTTACTATTAAGTACTTGGTGAACGTTGCAGGTGATAAACCAGAAAGTCTTTTAAATCATGAATTTCTTCATGTTAGATGTTGTGCTCATATCTTGAATCTCATAGTTAAGGAAGGAATGATTGAGTTGGATGCTAGTATTAAAAATATTCGCGAGGCAGTTAAATATGTTAGAGGCTCACCAGCTAGATTTAGAGCTTTTAAAGGGTTTGTCTCTTTGTTTGGTGTTGAATGCAAATCAAATCTCTGTCTTGATGTCCCTACAAGATGGAACTCTACTTATAAAATGCTAGAGGGTGCTGAGAAATTTGAATCTGTCTTTGCAAGAATGAAACTAGACGATTCTGGATACACAACCATTTCAATGATGCTTCAAGAAATCCTCCTAGCAGTATAGATTGGCAAAATGCGAGATGTTTTGTTGAATTTCTGAAACTCTTCTACATTTCAACTAAGAAATTCAGTGGAACTCTATTTGTTACAACCAACCTGTTCTTTGATGAAATAGTGAGAATTTGGGAAAAGATTGTTGAGTTATGTGAGAATGAAAATCCTGTGTTAAAAAAGATGGCCACTGATATGAAAAAGAAGTTCAATATTTATTGGGGAGTAAATAGTATCAATATAATCCTCTATGTGGCAGTAGCTTTGGATCCAAGGAAAAAGATACAATACCTCCAATGCTATTTCAGTTTTATGTATACACCTGAAGAGAGTGATGTGTTGCTTAAAAGGGTTAATGATACTTTAAAAAGAATGTTTGAAGTGTATGAGAAACGAGTTGCTCCCACTAGTTCATCTACTAGTGGTGATGCGGCTATTTCTAACACTTCAACTGAATCTCCATGTGTTCTTGGTGGTAGGTTTCAATCTTTTATGGCTAAGACACACCCCTCTAAAGCTACTGAGTTGGATAAGTATCTAAAAGAGGATATAGAAGAGATGTCATCAAAATTTGACATCTTACAATGGTGGAATAGCAATAGTATGAGGTTTAAAGTTTTGTCCCAACTTGCCAAACATATTTTGGCAGTTCCAGTGTCTACTGTTGCTTCTGAAAGTGAATTTAGCACAAGTGGTAGAGTTCTTGATCAGTTCAGGAGTTCCTTGTCTCCTAAAACTGTTGAAGCATTAATTTGTACACAAATCTGGTTAAGATCTTCACTTCCAATTAATCTTGGCACTTCTAAACAACTTGTGGAGGATTTGGAAGCTGAATTGGGTAATTTATTGACTTTACTCATTATTTTTGCAAATTTGCGAATGTTATATAACTTTTTGTTGCTTCCTAACTTGTTTATTTTCTCCCACTTGTAGGTTATTATGGAATTGATGAGTTGAGCATTAGTGGAAGTCCACAATCCACTATCACTAATTTAGTCAATTAATCCATATCATAAAGTGAGTTTTATATCAGTTTCATACAATAAATACTTGCATTTCATTTTTCATATGCATTTACACATTAGATAGCAACTCATGCACTTCCTGTGATGCAAAACTACTGGATCATGGTGTGTTTATGTTTATTAATGTGTATACTAAAGCTGAGGAAATCATTAGAGATGGTTATCTTTTGTTTTGTATTTGTACATGAAAAATTGCAGGTTTTTATTAGAAACTCACCTAGTCCCTTGTCCCTCGGTTTATAAAAGCCTGTGATGAAATAATTAAACAATTCTGAGGCTTAAACTCTATATCTAATGAGCTACTTTTTCATTATTTTCAACACCTATAATAACATGGTGACTAGAAGGTTTATGTGGTGTTATTGGTGTTTAGAATAGTGCAAAAGTATTACTAAGAAGATAAATGCGAGTTGCAATTGCCCCAAGTCCCTAGTCCCTCGGTTTAAAGGTGCTTATTGAGCTTCAATAGTTCATGAACTACTTTTATCACCATTCGTAACAGCTATAACATTATGGTGACTGAAATGCAATGTTGTGTTAAGGATGTTATGAATGGTGGTAAAGTAGTCCATTAGAACATATTGTGAGCTTAAAATAGTATGTACCTTGTCTCTAAGAGTTAAATATGAAGGGCCTATGATGAATACAATTCTGAGGCATGAAGTTCATCTGTTATTATGATACTTTGTGGAAAAAAGGAACTAAATAACTTGTCCCTTATCTATTATGAAACAGGTATGGAGATGAATGAAAGGATTATATTTACATTGTAGGATTTGCGCAGATGAATGTTTGTATCTTCAAACTTGACTTTTGGAATCTTCAATCAAGTTTGGTTTTGGAAATGTTTTTGGAATTGTTTACTTTTGAAATCTTCAATCAATTCATATGTAATTCACTAATCTTATCCTTTTGGAATGTAATTTGTATGTTGTAATAGTTACTTAGCTTAAATGCTTAATGAACAACTACTAGACCAATTAATTTCATTTTATCATTGTATTTGGCCATTTGAAGAAGTTTGGGCAATTTTTTTATTTTTTTCACTTATCAGGGACTGTATAATAAATTAGTGGATTTAACCCGAAACCAAACCAAACCCGAACCAACCCGCGCAAAACCAAACCCGCGCAACTCAATAAAAATCCAAATGGATCCAACCCGAAACCGCAAAACTAATATGGTTTGACTCTCGGTTTTGAAAAGTTCAAAACCGCATGTGCGGGTTGGTTTGTGACTAAGGGCCAACGGGTTGGTTACCCGACCCGTGTGCACCCCTACTTATACGGATTAAAACAATCCGGACGTATGTGGTATAATCGTTTGAGCGAATACTTGAAACAAAAGGATTTTATTAATGATCCAATATGCCTGTGTATTTTTATAAAGAAATCGAAAACAGGTTTTGCAATCATTGCAGTATATGTAGATGACCTTAATCTTATTGGAACTCCAGAAGAGCTCGATAAAACTGCTTCCTACCTAAAGAAAAAAATTGAAATGAAAGATTTAGGAAGGACCAAATTCTGTCTTGGACTTCAAATACATCATATCCCAGAAGGAATCTTTCTTCATCAATCAACATCTACTGAGAAAATTCTGAAACGATTTTATATGGATAAATCTCATCCATTTTCGACCCCAATGGTGGTACGATCGCTTGATATAACGAAAGACCATTTTCGTCCCCGAGAGGACGGAGAAGAGTTGCTTGGTCCAGAAGTACCATATTTGAGTGCTATTGGTGCACTAATGTATCTTGCTAATAATACACGACCAGATATTTGTTTTTCTGTTAACTTATTAGCAAGGTACAGTGCAACCCCTACACGCAGACATTGGCAAGGAATTAAGCAAGTCATGAGATATCTTCGTGGAACCACTAACCTTGGCTTATTCTATTCCAATGATCCTGCACCATTACTAATCGGATATGCCGATGCTGGTTATCTATCAGATCCTCATAAAGCAAGGTCACAAACAGGGTACGTATTTACCTACGGTGGAACTGCTATATCTTGGCGATCTATGAAGCAAACCATGACGGCTACCTCCTCAAATCACGCTGAGATCCTTGCACTTCATGAAGCTAGTAGAGAATGCGTATGGTTAAAATCGATCATGCACCATATTCAAGGGTCATGCGGACTTCCCGACAGGAGCAATAATCCAATTACATTATTCGAGGACAATGCAGCATGTATCATGCAAATTAAAGGTGGGTATATCAAAGGCGATAGAACGAAACATATATCACCCAAATTCTTCTACACTCACGAGTTTCAAGAAAATAGTGTTATAAATGTTCAACAAATAAGTTCAAGTGAAAATCCAGCAGATTTGTTTACTAAATCTTTACCAACAACGACATTCAAGCGACATGTCATTAAATGTGGAATGCGTCAGCGAAAAGACGTGATATCATAATGAGGGGGAGAAGGTATTTGCGTGTTGTACTCTTTTTCTTTCACCATGGTTTTTTTCCACTGGGTTTTTCCCTGGTAAGGTTTTAACGAGGCAACCCATATATCATTTATCTCTCACTTTAAACTTTTATTGGTGATATCCAAGGGGGAGTGTTATAAAATATTAAAAATGAGTGGATATACACCAACGACGTCAACACTTGCGCAACCAGCAGCTTACAAAACTCTATATATAGCAGTTAGGTTATTGTATAATGTATGAATTTTTAGGAATAAAAGAATAACATATTCGATATCTCTTTTTAGTTTTACAATACCTTTGTTTACCCATTTAAGAAATTAAGTATTATTTTCCGTTTGCTTTTGAACTTTAATCTTTTCAAAGTTAGCACTACGGCACGCTCACAAGCATAGGCCCTTGGATTCCTTAGGCTCGTCTTTTAATGAATCTGTATTTCTGGCAGTAAAGTTTGACTACAGGGGCTCACTAAATTTAAATACTAGTAATGGAGTAATACAATAATTAATTTTACTGGTCACTTTGTTTTTCATATAGTATTATTACTTTGATTTTTTTTTTAATAATGAACACGTGTATGGTTGCAAGCACGTCATCCGCTGGGAATTTTTGATTAGTCATATATTTTAATAAATAGTCATGTAAAGATTAAAAATTTAGAATTATGCCCTAAGAAACCCCTCAAGTTAGAATTAATTTTCTCTCACTTATTTTTTTCTCATAAAAAACCATATATTTTTTGTTTTTTCTTTTTCTTTCCTATAAAAAGAGTTGTTTGAGTTATGAGAAACTTCCCATTACTCAAAGTTTGAGTAATGGGAAACTTCCCATTACTCGTTGTTTTTTTAAAAAAGACGGTGCCTTTTATGGACAAAGGTGTAAGGTGCCTATTGGGCATTAACCCATTAATTTATTAAACAGAAACATTGAAATATATTATTTTTTTATTTGTTGATAACTAGTCATTTTTTTAATCACGTAAATAAGTATTAGATATAAGGTCAAAGTTAACAGCTCGGTGTTTTGTCTAAAAAAAAAACAGCTCGGTGGCCATTTCGTTCATACTGTACAAAAATCGGTGATATAGAAGAAAGTCATGAATTCATAAATTTTCGTCACCTCCGAGACAACACAACATCGTTGCTAACAGAATTGCGCAGGATACTAAATGGACGGGGCCAGGTTTTCAGAGGACCAGTTTCTGATATAGGCCCAATGCTCGAGACTCGACATCGGATGACGGTTGTAGGCTTTTGGTTTTTGTATCTACTAGTCCAAATCCCATAAATGAATGATATATAAAGAAAATAAAATTGACTATAAACTCTATAACCATAAAACAGTTATAAAAATACTACCTTCACAAAAATACTAGTTGTAGTTTTACTCTCTCCTAAATTTTACAAATAGATCAATGGTTATCGAGGATAAACCATTATCTCTCGAAAAGAGAAAACGAGGGTATAAAGCATAAAGCAATAGTACAAATCATAATTTTCTTAAGAATGACCTTATGAGAGGGGACCATCCCTCGTATTTGTGCTTGTTCAGTGCCCGCCAAATGGAATTGGTCGTAACCGCAAAAGCGATTCTTCACGCTTTCTTCTTCCATGTTGCTCTCCCCTCAGTCCTCTTAAGCCATTTCAAAGAGTTAAAAATAATAATCATCTCTTTCGATATACCTACTCGATGTCCCACGTCTTGCCGTATATCCACCATATAATCTCACTCGAAAAGAAAATGTATAGCCGATTCAAAATCCCGTTTACAAAGCACGCATGTCGAATACTACACATATTGCATTAGCCATTCCTTGGCACGAAATCGACCCAAATAAGTCATTCACAATTTTTCTCATGCTTTAGCGTAACACAGGTTCCAAAGAACATTACCCCAAGATTTATTGAAAGAACACATTTGAAAATATCATATGGGGCCTTAAATTGCCCAAAATCTCCGCACATATTAAAAAGTGACATGTGGCCTATTCTAGTACTTTATTTTGGCCGTAGTCAAACGTATGACTTGGCATTGTTGATATTTAAGAAGCAAGGACAACCCACTCTCTCTCACTTGCCTAACTAACGTTTTCTTTGGTAACCTCACACACTAGTTGACTATTCAACGTAATGGTCGTCCTTGTGTGTTATAAAATAAAATGCTAAAGTTGAGGATTTCCAAACCGCAAGTGTACGGTTGTCCAAGTAATAAACCGATAAATTAGATTCGTTCGCAGTGACGGATTAGGTACAACTTAGGTGTGGATCAATCAGTGATTTAATTGCAAGTACTAAAAAAAGTAAATGATATGGATTTTGTTTTGGTTTTTTTAAAAACTAAGACGCAAATAAATTAAAAACTAAATTACGCAAGAAAATAAATGCAAGTAAATAAAGATAAGTAGACGCAAGAATAAGAAGTGGTACTTGAGTCTTGCAAGGGATCTACTTATATCTATATAATTAATATTTCTGTTTAAGGGCTGAATTGGTATTTATGTACTAGTCGGGACTCTATAATCTCCTAACCCCCGTTAGGGTGGCCTTAGGAGCTATCCTACGGTATTATAAACCCCGTTAGGGCGATTATACCTACTTTCGAATGGTTTTAGTCTCTTACCCAATTGGCTATTGGTTAGTCAAGTCTGTCAAGGTCATTGACGAATACCAACGGCTATTACCTAGGTCAGTAATTAAACCCCCCCGTCAAGGTGATCACTTCCCCGGCCAGAATAAAAATAGTAATTAACATGCGATAATAGTCAATACAAAATACCCAATTCAATTTAAATCAAATAATCCCAAATTCAGAAAAACATCAATTAAAATAAATAAGGGTTTAACCCATAATTGCGATTCTCAAGTACTCATAAAATTAGCTAATGTTTAAATGAAAAAGTAAAATAAAAGATAAAATATTTATTTTCAATTACAAGATGAAATGGGTAACCTAATTAAAGGATTAATTTTGACTGTTGATGGAAGAATTGGATTTCTCCAGCTTCAGTTTTCTTCTCTCCTTTTGCTTTTGACTTCTCTCTGGCGCTTCTATCTTGTAAAATATGAGTTGTGTCTAAAAAATGAAGTCTAAAGCTTAAGGGCAAAAATGGTAGTTTATATTAGTTAGGACTCTACAGTCTCCTAACCCCTTCCCGGGTGGACTTAGGAGCTATCATACGGTACTACAAACCCCTCCCGGGTGATTGTATCTACTTTCGGATGTTGAAGTCTTTGATCCAATTGGCTACGCGGTAAGTCAATTATGTCGGTCATTGACGAATATCACGTGTCTATAACCTAGGCCCATAATTAAACCCCCATGTCGGATGATCCCTCGCCACACCGTGAGTAGCCTAATTACTCAAACCTATTCCTAATTATGTAAGTCATAAATAGTAAATAATTTCAAGATAATAGTCAATATGAAAATACCCAATTCATATATAATTAGAAACGAATCCTAAATCAGAAAATACTAAAATAGAAACTAGGGTTCTTCCCCAAAATACGAGTCTCAAGAATGTAAGGTTTAGCTCATAATTGAATACAAGAAATAACTGAAATTAGAATTATACAAGTTTCCTAAAAACAGAAATAAAATAAAGAAGAACCTAATTGCAGGAGTGAAAAGAACTGTTGTTGGAGGAAGAAAGACTTCTCCAGCTTCTGCTCTTGTCTCTTCCTTTTGACGCTCTCTTATATAATGCTTAAAATCGGATTAGGTCTAAACATGGGCTTAATTAAGTAATTAAGGCCCAAGTCCAATTAGTAAATCCCGCAACTGATGTACAAACTCCACTAAAACAGTTGTAACGTTTGCGTCTTAAGTCCAAATCACCCGATTCCAATCCTTAATTCGAGCTAACTTAGAGGCGCAACTTATCCTTTGAATCACCAGACCTGAATTAGTATTGTTTTGGCTCGAAATCAGCGAGAAGTAACCGCTATCCCGATTCTTATGCTTTTCTTCAACTCTGTGAGTGGTACTTTCTCTCTTTTGACCTCTTCTCTTGATCTAAGACTTTAAGCTTCACTTTTACTCCTCTTGGTGCTCTCTAGCATCCATGTACCTAATAACTTCATGCTAAAACAAACGAATTAACACACAAAAGCTCTAAAAACGCAAATAACATAATTCCAAGGGGAGAAAGTGAAATATGACAAAATAAGCTCAAAAGTCTATCTAATAAGTCCAATTTCTACCTAAAATAATGTCTCCTAAGTACATATATTTATCACAAAAAGGGATACATTTGGACCCCCAACTTAAACCTTTGTCGTCCTTACAAAGTAAAATAAAATAGAGATCTCTGGTAAGAAGCAACATGCAGAATCTAAAGAATAAACCCAAAGCAAAACTCAAAATAAATTTCATATAGTATAACCTACGAATTAATGCACACATCACCTATCATACAAATCAAACACATAAATAATATCAATCCAAAATTAATTCCACAATGCTAGAAGGTTACACTTGATACTTAGCTCGAGACAGTGGCTATGGAGTGTTCATCAATCTTCACTTGCTTTGAACGCTCCACTTAACTTACTCCCTATTAGAAAAAATGTCATTACACTATGTACCTAAGAATCACGAGGTCTTTACGGTTTTAGCGTAGGCTTAGGGACGGTATGGTACATTTGGATAATGAAAAGTAAGTTTTTGGCTCTCTCCTCACTAGCCTTCAACCAACTGTCCTGAGCTTGAGTTTATACTCATATATGATCTCACTCACTTGATGCACAAATTTAGCGTTCCCATATAAACCCAAACCTAACAATATGATTTACAAACCGTTTCTTTCTATTTTTTCATTTATTCAATCTCTTTTCTAAGTTAAACATGACATCCTTTTTAATGTGAATTGTCATGCTAACTTATTTTCTAATTTTTTTCTTTCAATATTTTTCTTTTCTTTTTAGAAATCAACAAAGGAATTTAGAATAAAGTGCATAATCATTCAAGCACATGACAAATCTACCAAACAAATGTAATAACAGATTCCCTCACCCCAAACTCAAGCTCAAGGACAACTAGTTTTAAGCAATCGTGATTCAAGTGCGGGTCATATGGTATAGTACTAACATCTAATGGATAGGCTTATAATATGGCTTCAAAAGAAAGGCTTAAAGTCTAAAAAATAGGGCTAAGAAGGATATAATTAATCACGGGTTAGAAAGCTAAAAAGGTCTCAAGTGGCTATCAAAGAACTGACTATATCATTTTCACCTTTAGTTCATAATTAAGTGGATTCTCTACTCAATTAGATTTCACGTTTTACACACCACTCATTCTTACTACGTACAAGTTTACTTCTTTTGCATTGTTCATTAATTTTTCTTATCTATCATCTAATGTTTGCATGCATTCAAGGTGCGTTTTACATTAACTCCTAAAGTCTACTATTTTCTATCATAAATTTACAAAAAGTATGCTTAATGGGGGCATTCAACAAACTCTACAGTCAAATCATTCCTTAAACTAATTTTTATTTGATTTTAATTTTTTTTGAAAAGCAGTAAAAACACATAACACATAAAATTGGGATGAGGTAATAATACCCTACCCCAAACTCAAAAATGAGTCGTGTCCCCACGACTAGAAAAGACTCTATAAAGCAAATAAAAATAATATACACTACTAAATGAGAAAAAAAGGAGAAGGAAACATATCTGGATCGGCACTAGGCTGATTGCATGTGGTATCACCTCGAGGTTGTGAAGTATTCTTAGCAACGATGTATAGATCATACACCACTGAATTGATCTTCTGTAACGTATTCTTCATCAACTCGAACTCATATTTCCCTTTGTGTAATCATTTCTTCATGGCCCTCTAAATCACATTCTCCACGAAATTCTTCCTCAACACCAAACTCTCTTTTCTCTTCATGTTCTTCATAACTTCTCCAACCTTCATGTCATCTCGAATGACCCCAAACTCAATTTTTCACCTACATGAAAGTTTACTTGCACAATATATAATGGTAGGTTCAAACAATTCATAGTTCCACCAATAAATAACTACAAATTCTTACTTCCCAACTAATGATAGAAAGAAAAGAAGAGCTCTAACAATTTTACTGGATTGATTGTGGAATTAATAAGGATTTGATACCTCGCACTTGCAATCTCCAACCTTTAAAGTTCGAAAGCTATTGATGAAATATGTGTCTCTTGATGTTGTTGAAGGTGGTTAAGTGGTGACAACGGTGATTTATTTGAGATGGTTAATCGATATCTATGGTGTTAGAGAGGTTTAATGGATAAAATTTATGTTTTTGGTGAAGAAATTTTTGGATCAAAGTACGAATTTCTCGGTGTTTTGGAAAGATTTGTGATATGATTCGATGTTAGGATTTGTTCAGAGGGATGTGTTGATGATATTTTGGCGTTTTGATGGTGAATTACAGGTATTTTTAGAGGTTGGGTTCGTTATTCATGGCGTTTCATGTGTGAGAGGCTAAAGGCAAAGGGAGAAGGAGGCTTTTGATAAGGTTTAGGTTACTCTTCGGCGGCTGCACCGGCATACCACCGAGAAAGCCGGCTAGCCGACTCCAAACTTCTCCAATTTCTCGTTGATCCAAATTATAGTTGCGTGTAAGCGAACTCTTTCCAGTAGGTTTGTCGGCATACCGGTGATATTGCCGGCATAACGGTCGCACATTCTTGCCTTGTCGCTGACTCACGTTCCACGTGCGTCTAAGTGTCTCGATTCCAGAGAGTTTGACCGGCATACCGGCGATAAGGTTGGCTAGCTGGTCCGTGTAGTTGCATATGGACACTTAGACGCTTAATTCCTCTGTCTCACACCTGTTTAACCCCAAACTCAAGGATTTTAACACCTTCAACTCATCAAAAACACTACACCCTTCTCAATTCTGAAAATCATACAGTAATAACCATCAATTACTCTAGTATACACTATGAATTTAAATACTTAAAAGCAATTTAAAGCATGATTTGTCTCCCAAGAAGCACTTTTATTTATTACGTCTTTAAGTTCAACTTGCTACCTTCCATGAAGAAGGTATTGAGGCCTTTGCGGTGTTCCTCCGCTTAAACTCGCATCTCCCTTAATATGGACGCTTTTGAACTTTCCCACCTAGAGTTTGATTCAACCGATCTCTGAAAGGGGGTGGGTAAGTTCCTCGTTTCGCCTTCTTAATTTCTCGACAAAACTCTTTCTCCTCCACGATATAATAGATGACCATCCTCAACGGTATAAGCTCTTTATTCTTTGTTTCAATCTCGTGTTCATCTTTAAAATATGGTGGGTAGGTTCTCTTCCTTGCCGTTTTACTCTCACGGTGTGGCACCTTGTTTGCGTAGCACATGTTGATCAGTTTTATTGGTGGAGGTGGTTCCGATTTTCCTGCTCTAATCTCATTTATGAACCGTGATGGGGTTGGTGATGGGTGAACTTTTTGTGGCGGAGGTTCAGTTTCTATTTTATCGTGAACCTTGAGTTCTTCAATTGATTCCCCAACCATTTTAGATTCATCTTCGCTTTCAACCCAATCTTCCATTATTACCTCACCATATTCTTGCTGTGGAATCTCTTTAATCTCGATCATCTCTTCTTTCTTTTCGCGTTCTATAACTTGATCATGTGCATACACCATAAGAATAGTAATCCCAGTTTCAACTTTTAGGATATGCGTTGCTACTCCTTCTTCCACCATGCTAACAAGATTCTCAACCACATGGTAGTCTCCATTTATAATCAGCACGGTGGTCATATCAGTATCACCAATATTTTCTTTCTACACCTTATCCTCAACTACTTCTTCCAGTTGATCTATTTCATCCCTCAAAAAAGTGGCATCTTCATACAACCTACTACTACTCTTGGCTAAATTAGGAAATTTATTTTGAGCAAAAACTTCTAGATTTCTTTCCATTGTGGCATTTCTTTCCTCACAATAGCGCATGTAAGTAGCAAGTGTTTCATTTAGATCGGAAAGAGTTATCTGTGGAGGTTGTTGAATGTTCTCAACCCATTGGTGGTTCCAACCTTGCTCTTGCTGATAGTGATACAGTTGTTGGTGTTGACTGCTCCCGATCCATTGGTTGTTCCATCTTTGCTCTTGCGGGTATGTATAAGGTGATTGGTAGAAGTTACCACCCCATTTTTGTTGTCCAAAATAATCTTCCTAATAGTCGAATAGACCAGGATTTGGGTAATGTCCTCCATACATTTTTAATTAAATTTCTTGATCATCACCCTGAATAAAGAACCTGTAAAACAAAAACAAAGACCAAACATAAAACAGAAAATGACAATTAAAACTACGTAAGGGATAAACACCGAGATCACATGCTGCAATCCCCGGCAGCGGCGTCAAAAACTTGGTCGCTCATAGAGTGTGATAAAAATCATCACTACATAGAAGGAGCAACTAACCGCAAGTGTATGGGTCATTCCAAGTAATAATTAGATAAACGGGATTTCGCTCTGAGGGATTGCATTGGTACAACCAAAGTGTTCAAGAGATAAGTAGTAATAATTGCAAATACAAAAAATGAAAGATAAAAGATATATTTATTTGGTTTTTAAATATGAAAAGACTAGATACAACAAACTAATTTAAAAACTAGAAGATTAAAACGCAGATATGTGCTATACTTGAGTCTCGTTAGGAAATCATCTAAGTTCATATATTGTGTGCTTTCATTTAAGGGCAAAATTGGTATTTTATAATAGTCGGGACTCTACAGTCTCCTAACCCCCTCCCAGGTGGGTGGACTTGGGAGCTATCCTATGGTACTACAAACCCCTCCCGGGTGATTGTATCTACTTTCAGATGTTGAAGTCTTTTACACAATTGGGTATGCGGCCGGTCAGTCATTGACGAACACCTCACGTCTATTACCTAGGTCCGTAATTAAACCCCACTGTCGGATGATCACTCGCCACTCAGTGAATAGCCTAATTACTCAAACCTATTACTAATTAGCTAAGTCAGAAATAGTAAATACTTTCAAGATAATAGTCAATATGAAAATGCCCAATTCAAATTAATTTGGAAACTAATCTCAAATAAATACTAAAATAGAAACTAGGGTTCTTCCCCGAAATACGAGTCTCAATAATGTAAGGTTTAGCTCATAACTGAATACTAGAAATAAATGAAATTAAAATTATACAAGTTTCCTAAAAACAGAAATAAAATAAAGAAGAACCTAATTGCAGGAGCGAAAAGAACTGTTGTTGGAGGAAGAAAGACTTCTTCAGCTTCCGCTCTTGCCTGTTCCTTTTGACGCTCTCTCTAAATATGATGTAATTTGAAGATTAAATGAGATGTACTGAATAATGACGTCTAAAAGGGCCTATATAATGCTTAAAATCATATTAGCTCTAACCATGGGCTTAATTAAGTAATTAAGGCCCAAGTCCTATTAGTAAATCCCGTAACGGCTATACACACTCTACTAAAAAATTCGTAACATTTGCGTCTTAAGTACAAATCACCTGATTCCAGTCATTAATTCGAGCTAACTCAGAGGCAGAACTTTCTCCTTTAAATCACCAGACCTGAATCAATACCGTTTTGGCTCAAAATCAGCGAGAAGTAACAACTATCCAGATTCTTATGCTTTTCTTCAACTCTTTGAGTGGTACTTTCTCTCTTTTGATCTCTTCTCTTCATCTAAGTCTTTAAACTTCACTTTACCTCTTCATATTGGTGCTCCTTAGAATCCATGTACCTAAGAATTTCATGATAAAACAAACGAATTAATGCACAAAAGCTCTAAAAACACAAATGAACATAATTCCGAGGGGAGAAAGTGCAATATGACATAATAAGCTCAAAAGTCTATCTAATAAATCCAATTTCTACCTAAAATGATGTCTCCTAAGGGAATATATTAGTCACAATCAGGGAGACATCACTCCTATTCTTACAATTTAAATAAGATAAATCAATAAGGATCTGCTACTACAACTAATATAAAACTTCAGCTTTAGCAGGTGGATTTCCACTAAGTACTTCAAACAACTTTAGTATTGCTTCCATTTTTACTCGTCTCTTCATTCTTTCTTGGCCAGACTGTATCTTGTTATTCTATAGAAATCCAAGTTGCTTTGCATCTTTCGACCACCGTTCCTCAGATTTTGGCCACCATCTGCTCGATTGTGCGATGAGTTTCACCATGTAGCCTTCTATTTATTTCATACAAAATAATATACACATTACACACCAATAGAATCCTAAGTACTTGAGATTTTTTGAGTTTTATTGCGTAATGTGATGGTTCCAAACTTTATGCCATGAGAAAATTTGGAGGCTATAGCCATGCTAGTACAATGTTGTTCGCCATATTTCTTTTATTATCTCATAATCTCAGAAAGATGGTCTCTATCTTCGATACTCAGGTGACAATACTCACATTCCTCGATTATATTCTGATTCCACTTTCTTTGTAAGCTTTTAGTTTTTAACCAATTAAGTACTATTAGCCATAGACAAATCTGTGTCTATATCTCAATTATGTGTAACAAATAACTTTATACCGCTAAACTTTAGGGTTTTTATTTCTTATGAGCTCTTATATTTCAGATGTAACAAACATTTTTTATTTGACTCTTTCACATTGAACTCTATCTTATTGGTTTATATCGATTTGGACTTATTATGTGTATTTATTCATGAATTGTTGGCTACAAGACCATTTCCACTGATTACCTTATGTGAATTTATTAAACTTGATGTTCCTTATATTAATCCATCATGTTGGCAACAATTGGAAATTCTAAGCTTTTATGACCTAGTATCCTGTTATCTCCACCACAGGTTTATTTGTTTACCATTTCACATTATGTACTTGATGAATTCTTTGCTTGTGTCTCTTACTTTGAGGATTTTCCTCCAAACCCATGATGCATTTTTAGGGACTTGTACTTGCCATACTGATTTATTATGTAAAATTATTGAGTGGACCCATGTAGACCAAATAGTGTTCTTCTTTGTACAACAACTCCATAATAACTTCATGATAACTACTTTATTTTATATTTCTTAATATTCAATGGTTAGTCCCCTTACTCTTTTGACATATAGACTTTGTCCAATTTACTTTTGCCCCATCTATGTAGGTGCTTGTACCTTTCCAAAGAAAAGCATCCATCTTTTTGTTGATTTGTTTGATGATCTTCTTTGGTAAGGTAAAACACTGCACCAATATACTAATAGATTGTCGAGTACTGATCTAATAAGTTATATCATCCATCCATATGAAAGCAGTCTTGTACTCCAATGTTCTATTCTTTTTGTCGTCTTATCTAGTAGTACTTTTCATTCTTTGATGTTAAGGTTGTATGTGATAAGTGGGATCCCAAGTATCTTAATGGTAGCTTAACTTTAGGATCCTATAGTATGTCATTCATTATTAATTTGATGCCTTGATTACATTCTCCATAGAATATACAACTTTTTGTTTCACTTGTTTGCAGGCCTGATAGTTTGTGAAACAATAACAACCCTTCTTAAATAAGGTTGCTGGTGCATATTATAGTTTGAAGAAAACCAAAGGATCATCTGCAAACATCAGATGATTGTGTTTGATGCCTTTGCATTTAGGATGTCAGGTAAACTCTTTCTTGTTACCCATTTTATTTAAATTTTGAGTTAATACTTCCATACAGATAACAAAGAGATAAGGCGAGATGGGTTCCCCCTGCCTCAGGACCCTGGTTCTTTTGAAGTTTCCCACTACTCCCCCATTGATGATATTGATTATTTTGTAGTAGTTACACACATGTTTATCCATTTGATGAATCTTTGAGGGTATCCCAGTTCTTTATCATTTTAAAATATGGAAGATAGTGTTTTTTTGATATCATAATCGAACACATTGGAACATAACATACCCGTTGTTCTTTAGTCAAGACATTGTTGCATTCATTTCTCCTTATTAACTTTTTACACAAGGTAAATTGTTTAATACCCAAACACGTATACCGATTCCATATGGTACTTAAAAAATAATTTTATTCCTCATGTTCCATCCACATGTTGAAGGATCTAAACGGTGTATTCTTTCTCTTATTTGATTATACATTGTCACTACACAAGGTGAATGATCTGACACTTTAGGAATCAATCGAAGTTCTGAGTGTGTATATAGTATCTTGATACATACAATTTACAATATCTCATAGCTTTGTTAATGCGATTCAAAATACTATTATTGTTTCAAGTAAAAAATCACCACAATGATTCCAAATACTCAACCCCAACCTATTGCAACAATCCACAAACTCGTCAGAATCATTTGTGGTTAATACTTTACCATTTACTCGTTCCTTGAAATCAAGAATATAACTGAACCCCCCATGAGGAGCCATGACCCATCAAAAAAGGTGACATAGGCTTCTAGATTGATCCACAAAATTCCCTAATTAAATGAAGTGTGAAGGGTAAGAGAGGTTACCTTACATTTTACTTCGCAATGCATTGCTTAGTTAGTGGTCGATTTCCTCTCTATCTCTAATTTATTGGGATTCCAAACAAGGAGAATTCACCCATATCTGTTATAATCAAAACTATCCACAATTCCCAACCACTTAACATAGTTTCCGTAAATTATTTGACACTGTGTCACTTTCTTTTTGTTTCCAATATGCCTACACATTTGTCACTATACACATTATGAGGTCAACTACCCCTATCTTATTTTAGGGTGATGCAAAAGACCTTGTATTCCATGTTGTGATGATCATGGAAGAGTTGATGGGTCTAGAACCTTTTCCTACAATCCCCTATATTACTCCCCTTAATTCTCAACAATCTCTAACATAATGGTGTTATTTTAAACAATGGTATTCCTCCATTTTATGAGCGTTTGCTTCCAATATATTTGTTCTCATATGCTTAATAATAGTAAATGACACTTATTAATACTCATGCTCGTTTGACCTCCATATATAGTGATTTGTCAGTGATAAATTCCCTAGAGTTATTATATTTAAATTGGGTGTGATTGGCACAAGTATTTGTTTCGAAGGCCTCATTTCTTGCTCAAAATTCCCCCTTAAAAAATGCTACGTAGGTTCCCTTTCCGTGCAAAAAGTTTGTGATTGATGTGTCCTGATAATATGATGTAACCGCCTTTTATTTAGGACATGTTAAGTCTGTTTTAATGAAATACACGACGATGTTACATGATATCTAGGTAAATAGACAAATTCATCCCTCGAGGAAAAAACATATCTAAAGTGATGATATTGCAGCTAGAATAGAAAAGTGGTACTTGTAGCAACTACTAAAAGAAAAATTGGAAATGGATCATGAACTAAACAAAAAATGATTGGAATCTAGAGATTTGGCCAGCTTGTGGAATCTGGTCGAACCTCTTCAAAGTTAAAGCCCAAGATAAAAAAGAAAAGAAGGAAAAAAAAGGAAGTGATACAAAATGCAACTCTATTTGTTAGGATTTTAAATATTAAAATATTATATTCATTCTATTCTAATTAGTTTAGCTAGTTTATTTGTGGATAATATAAATAGATACACATTTATACAAAAATAGGAGAAGAGATCGTACAAAGAACAATAAATCGTTTTTCAAAATAGAAGATTGAGAGAAGAAAGATGAAAAGTTAAATATGTTTATCATGCCAAGTGGACCATCTATCTTGACTTTATTTCTCTCAATTTTCATGGGCAACTAACCATCTCTTAAATAGGTATGTTACATATCGATTTAACTCTGTAAGATTATGTTTAATAAATTAAGGATTAGTATAAATTTATGTGTTAGGCTTGCATTGTTATTTATATTAATCTAGATAATACAACTTGTATAGAGTATCCCCTAGTTTTTGGTGGATCGACCCTTAGAATCACAAAAATGATAAAGAAAAATATATATTTAATCCATAAGTGGAATATAATAAATCTCCATTGATAGCGATTTTTAAGAAATCAATAACCTTGCACAACACTTATTAATTTAGTACCTCTGCATGGGAGCGGCGACTAATCTAGTAAGTTCACTTTTAGATTCATAATTAATTTTTACCGTTATGATTCCATTTTGTGTATAGTATTAAAGTTTAAAAATGAGTAGATATGGATCCTAACAAAACCTTATTACACTATGGTGGTCCCGGGTTGTGATAAAATAATAAATGTAAAAAGCGCAGACACCTTGGAAACCACAATTAACTCTCCGCAAGTGTACAAATCGTTACAAGTAATAAGTAAGTAAAATCCTGTTCGTTCTTAGGGATTTAAGTAGTTATTTCACTCATGTTCAATATTAGAGTAATTGGTTTTAAATGTTTCGATTAACAAGATGAGCAAGATAAGATGAATGTTTTATTTTCTAATGAATTAAAATAAACAGTTATGCAAATATGAACCTATCCTATTGAATTAACGTTTCTAAGAATAAGGGTGAATGGGTAATGTTACATTATCCGGGATTCAACTATCCTTTGAACTCCTATCGGTAGCTTAGAAGGCAACCTTTCACCATTAGAGACCCCTCTTAGATGACCCTAGAAATGGTTTCCGATGAATTAGGTTCTAACCCTATTGATTGCCTTATTGAGCAAGACCTCCCGGTTCAATACCTCATACTAGGCGCCTACATGCTGATTCCGCAATTAAAAACCCTTGTTGGTGCAGAAGTTAATTACTTGAACTACCTACTACTTAGCTACTATATGGGTAGTAACAAACACATAGTCAATGGAAATAAATTATAAACCAATTCAATTAAACAATCTAGTCCACAGTTCAGTTAAAACAAGAAACGTAATATTCAAGGGTTCGTACAAAAACAATCCTAAGCAAGATGAATTGATATTGCATAATAAAACTTTGGAATAAGTAACTTAAAAATAAATCATAGATAAAGTGTTTCTAAAACTAATTTCCCCAAATATTAGAAATGGAGAAGTGCAGAAGTGATACTCCAGTGTTGTTTCTTCCTTCTCTAGATCCTCTTGATAGCTTCTATGGTTGAAATTCTTGATGAAAGGTGAGATTTGTCAGCCAAAGGATGATTTCCTACTGTAATGAGCTGATATAAATAGATTAAAAAACGTTTATGGGTCAGGGCTAGGTTTAAATGACCTAGGCCATCCCAAAAATCGTTATTCTCCAAGAGATCAGGAGCAGTTCGAGTCACGCCAGCTGCAGAATGCATAACTTTTTCGTTACAGCTTCGAATTGCAAAAACTCAGTGACCAAGCGACCGTAATTTAGAGACCTCTATGGATATAAAAGGTATCATCCAAGTTCTTTGTCAATCTCACGTAGTTTCAAAAACAATTCACTCTCTAATTCTAGCCAATAACTCCTTTACTTTCTAAAAATGATTTCTTTAATCCCTTTCTCTTGGTTTCCTTCTTTGATCTCCTTTACTCAACTTATTATCCATGCTTTGGCATATAACACAATGCTTATACCTAAGAGTTTCACATTTAACACACAAATTACGCGCTAATAGCTCTAAAACTAACTAATTGCCGAAAACATGGTAAGAAGAATATATCAAATAATAGGGCAAAACCTCTCAACTGAGTACAAAAGAAGTCTCATAATAAGATTTATTTATCACAAAAAAGGAGACATCACACTACCATATGCATATCCTAGACTGTGTGACTCGGTCGGTCTGCAATAGTATTTCCCCTTTCCTGAACCCACCAACTTGGACGTTTGAAAAATCACATGTGATACGCTAAGACTCTTAGGAACAAATACAAGAGACCTTGTAGCTATTAATGAGATTTTAGTCCCAATCCACGCCGATTAAATTCCAGGGAAAGAAGGAAGTTAAGTTGAGAGCATTTGAATATATCCTAGACAGAGGTGCTATATATAAAATGGTCTGCAAATTTACCTGAACAATTTATTACCAATTTTTAGTTAACTAAAAAAAATAATATTTTAAAAATTATTATTCTCATGATAAAATGGTTGAGACCAGAAAACAAATAAAAGAATATTTACAAGGGATTGAGGGAACAAAGAAAATTTGTGTGATAGTTGGGAACGGTTTGAGGTATTACTACGTGAATCCCCACCTCATGTATACTTTAATCACAAGTTGATATTGCATATTATAAGGTAGTAAACAATACGCGTAGGTTTGAAATTGATACCGCTTATGTAGGTTGTTTCAGAAGTATTAGCATGAAAGTTTCATGGGATAAGATGCATGAAGTCGTGGCCCTTTGAGGTCGAAGAGAGAATAAATAAGAGGATTAGGGGAGCAGTGGGTCATGCAGCAGGAATACAAGGATTAGAAGAAACGCTATTGCAGAAATACAATCCAATTAACAGTACATAGATATTCAATTATGTGATGCTGATTCGAAGATCACTAATAATGAGTAGAAATTTCAAGAGTAAATTAGCTCCATCATGTTTGCTTTACTAGAAATCCAAATGAACCATTAGCTAAAGGAAGAACAAGAATTAAGAGCAGTGATAACTGATAACCTTAAGAAGCGGAAAAAGGGTAGATAATCAAGTACGAACAAAAGATAATGAAAACAAAACACAGAACCCCATCAAGTTAGAGAGATCCATATCAGACCTCATAGACATAGTGATTAATCGCCCCTTCAACGTGTAATTGACCAAACATCTCATTATTATAGATCTTAAAGAGGAGGAAGAAAAATTAGATGCCAGACTCGAAGTGCTTAAACAAGTAAAAAATAATCTCCCTTTCCTTGAAATAATTAAGATCCATATCGGCTTATGCTAAATTTATTAAAATACCTTTGTAAGCTAGATATAAATTATAAGCACCTGAGTAATATAAGTCTAAATAACCAAGTAAGTAGGTACAGAGTTCGAATCGATTAACGGGTGTAAAATGAAAGATACAAGACTTGAACCTCTCCCTGAACATGGGTAGCGTAGTTCTGATTTACCTGATAATATACATGGGAAGACGTGTATACTCCCGTGGGATTAGTCATAGTGCGCGTAAGCTAACCCGAATCACCCACGTACCAAAAAGAAAAGAAAAAAAACCAAGTAATTAGTGTAATAACATGTATGACACCGCAAATAATGAAAGACCCAGACGATTTTACAATTCCATGTCACCTAGGAGATCTATGGGTTGAGAGATCCATGTTAAACCTAGTAAACTCTTGTGTTTTGTGATATATTTATTGTGTCATGAGACATTATTTTCTGGGGTTATTGGACTCATTTGTGGGATTTATACCTACTATTTGACATATTGTGATTTCTTGTCGATTCTCAGATATTTCATTACTATTGGAGCTTTTGTGTGTTAAGTGTGTAGCTACTAGGTATGAGGATGATACACGATCTAATAGGTTCTAAGGAGTCATAAAATTAACTTCAACCCGAAGTAAAGACATGAAAAGATCAACATACAACTTTAGAAGGTTAGGTGGATTTACCGATAAAACTTTAAAGTCAACTTGAGAGAGTTACCACAGACATTCATTGAAGATTCTGAGCAAACCTCAGAGGTCAAGATAGTCCTTCAATTCAAGCACCAGGGAGCAAGAGGAGGAAGAAGAGTCAACAAGGCACCATTCCACCATTTCTATCCAACCATTCAACTATTTTTATTGTAAAGATTCATACTTTTTCATTTTAGTTCTGATTATGGCTATTTTACAATTTGTAATTCAGTTTTTCATATGAACTACAACCTTCATAGAATGAGACTCGCTTTATGTATGAACCATAGTTGATAAATTGATGTTTTCTCGCATTTTGGGATTAAATTTTTGAAATGAATTGATTGAGTTTCTCTTGAAGATCCGATTAGAGCCGTTCAAAAGTTCATGCAAATCCATGACACCTACATTACTCAAGGCGTCACTCAAGAACAAATGTAATTCATCATGCTACTGTTCTTTCTAAATAGAGTATCAAGTGAGTGGTACGATTAACAACCGAGAGAGTTAATTACTACGTGGGACTAGTTGCGAATGACATTTATCGACAGATACTATCCTTACAAAGTGAGGGTGAAGGTGAAATTATATTGGACCACTTTCCGTCAAGATCAAGATGAATTAGTAGGTGTAGCTTGGACGAGGTTCTAAAAGTATTTGAGGAAGTGTCCCCTTTATGTATATAACCAAGAGACGCAACTACTGTGGGCTCGAGTCAAGTTCGAGAGAGAAGCTAAATAGCTTAAGTTAATGTTATATCTAAGTAAAGAACCAGAGATTATGGACTGAGTGGTAAAGAATGAAATGAGTTGGCAGCCATCAAGAGACCCATTCACACTTCATCCAAAGGTATGTTTAAGTTAGATACAAAGATGACCTTGAGTGTGAAACTTTATACGCTCGAGAACCAAATAAAACAAGACAGGGTGAGTAAGATCAAGCTACATAAGCTCAAGTTAATATAGTTCAAGAACAGAAAAGGTGTCCGAGTTGTGGAATAGGTAATCACCATTGGGACGAATGTAAAAGCAACCCGGAATCGGTGTTTTACATAGATAATCAAGGGAACCACCAATCGGGTGGTCAAGGCTATCAACACAGGATTAACAACCATCCATGTTTTCGATGGCTGAACCTAACGGGGTCCCTAGTCAAGGTAATGCTTACCAAGGGTTCATCTGTGCCATCCTCTCCCTAAGGAAACAACCTCCCGACACGTACTCAAAATCAACATCAAGGAGGACAGGTCTATGGTAATGCAGCTCCACCAAATGCGACTTATAATTCGTATGATGAGACTCTTGCTCAAAGAACACTGCATGCTCATCCACAAGAAGGTATGGCTACTGACCTTTGTTGTCCCCGTTGATAGTATAGAGTACAAATTATAAGGGGTCGTAGGCAACCAAGAATAATAAGCAGGGTTAGCATTTTCCGCAGGGATTATTGTGATGAAAGATTTTCAAAGTAATGCAAATGAGTGAAGTTTGTAATTCGAATCACGGAATACTAAAAATTAAATGGGAGAATATTTGTTTTGGTTTTATAATGATTAGAAACTACGATAAAATAAATGCTAATAAAGTTAAAATAATAATAATGATTAAACAAGAATGAAAATAAAAAACTAAATTAATTAGAGTTAAACTCGATGAGAAGAATGCTTGAGGATATTGCTAAGTAAAATGCTATGCCGCTAATTGACCTTGTTATTATTAAGGGCGAGTGGTTTAGTTGTTCACATTAATCGGGATTCTAGTTCAATCTAAGTTCCCAAACGGGAAATCTTAGCTCTCTAACTTGTTCATCCTCCCGGCTTTCGGGTAGGCTTAAGTCCCTCTAACCCTATTAACTACCTAGCGTGCAAGAATCCATTGGCTCAAGGCACTAGGCGCTTCTGTACTAGTTCTGTAATATTGCCCCCCAATAGGGTGTTAGGTCAATTACGGAAGCTCCTGCTTCTTGGACAGAGTACATGAGTAATTATAATAAATACACAAACAATGGAAATAAATTGAATACCAACTCAATTAAACATCAATATGATATCCTATGTTGTAGATCTCGGTTTTGGGCGCTAGGCGGTCGACCGGGGCCTAGGCGGAATTATACGATTTTGAATCCCGATGTGTAATTTTGTATATTTAGTAATATATATGTAGTAATTATAGCAATTTTAACTATTTAAGTCATAAAATTCATCTAACAACACCATAGTAAATATAAAATACTAAAAATTGAGTTATAATATCAACTAAAGAATTCTCGAGAATAAGAAAAATAACAAAAAGGTCTATGCGTGCATGTTTGTCCATTAAACGATGCATAGGCGGTCATTTTTTGCCATCAATCGATGCCTAGATAGGCTAGGCGCCTATTCCACGACGAATAAGGCGCTAGGCAAAAACGCCTAGAATTTTAACTAGGCGTAAGCGGCTGGGGGGGGGGTGACTTCTAGGCGCATCTAGGTGGGGAGATCTACAACATAGATGATATCCCAAATGTAATAACACAATCAAATAGCTAAACACAATGTATTACATAAGCATCCTCAAGTAGAGATAGTTTAGCTCATAATCGAATTAACACTAATAAAAGAAAAACTAATTGAAACTAAATATGAATTCATGTTTAAAACAGAAAATAAGATAAGTTACTTTTGATGGTAGTAGGAGATAGTGATTAGTTGAAGTAGAATGGCTGGGTTCATAGACAAACCCTTATTCTTCCGCGTCTTTCTGTTTTGGTGCTTCTCCTCCTCTTCTGAACTAATGATTTTTGTCTAGATAATGTTGCGTACTGATTGATCGTGAAATAGGGGCTGGAAAATAAGCTTATATAGCTTCCGAAAATGTTGGGCCCTCTTTAGGTTTAGGAAATTAGGTTTGGAAGGGGCCAAACCCGTTTTTACTTAACTTGATTTCTAGTACGTACCACGACGGTTTAAATAGTATAATTTCTTCATCTTAACTCCGAATTGACTTCCGTCACTTGTTACAAGACCCTTGCTTCAAGCTATTTCAAATCAAGAGGAATCAAGTCAATGTCTCTCACCAAAAAATCATAGTGATAGAAACATTAAGGTGCAAGAATTCTCCGGTAAAAGTTCCAACTCTCCACAGTGGCTCCAAGCTTAATTTCCGCTCTGACTTGGGGTTTATCTTGACTCTTTGACTTCTTCTACTCATCTTGGAACTTTGTAATAAACATGTACCTAAAATCTACACATTAAACACACCATTAAAGCACAAAAATTTCTATAAACAACTAAAAGTTTAAAATAATGAGTAAAAGTGCAATATAGCAAATAACATGGAAAAATCCCTCACTAAGACCCAATAAACTCCCAAAATAATGTCTCGTGAATGGACTTATTCATCACAAAAAGAGAGACATCAACTAATAATGGTTTATCCAAAACCTTGAAAATTCATGTTGGCGGTAGTCAATAAGGCGAATAAGATCGATGAGGTGCTAAAATATCATATGGAAATGTTGAAAATACTTGCACAACAAAAATATAACACATTACAAATCCAAAAACAAGGTCAAGCCATGCAAATCTTTCAAGTTAAAAATAATAATGCCGAGTTACTTCAAAATGGTGATAATAACGTTAGTTATGAATCGTGTAAAGCCATCGGTCTTTGAATTGAGAAGATTGTAGCATCGCCACGAGTTGCATCTAGTGAGGTAAAAATCATGAAATAAAAAGAACCTCTCAATCCAGATCCAGATGAGGTAATAATTGAGGATTGGGTAGACTATGTGGAAGAAAAAGTAGTTGAAGTACCAAAAGTGCAAGAGAAACCAAGAGTGGAACTACCGCCACAAGATAATTATCCACCACCACCATTTCTATCAAGGGCCTCCAAGAACAATGATAACTCCGAGTGCAAGAAATTCATCAAGATGTTAAGTCCACTAAAGATCAATATTATCTTACTCAAATCCATCAAATCTTTTTGAAATATATGAGATTCTCTAAGGAGACACTTTAGGAAGCATAACATTACTTGAGAAATATAAAGGGCGCAAAAGAAGACATCTCATCCATACACGCACCATCTACTTCACATAATATTAATAAGATATATGGAAAAAACCTTAGAAAATTTAAACTAGTCCAAAAGTTAATCATTTTATTTGGAAAGCTATTAAAGATCTTCTACCTACTGGGAATAGCCTACATAAAAGGCATATTAGCAAAGAAAAACTATGTAAAATTTGCAATACAGAAGTTGAAACAATTGAGCATTTACTATTTGCTTGTCCATGGGCAAAAAGTGTATGGCTATATTTCCCACTAAGTCTTAAAACATATAATGCAACCATGAATATTCTGGATCAATGGTTAATAAAATTTAATGAGGAAATCAATAAATTATATAGCAAAGAAGATAGGGTATTTGAATATATATGCTATAAATACAGGAACAACTACTTTTTAACAATATCAAATGTGATCCAAAAAGAACTTGTCACATGGTCTTTAAAAACTAGGCAAATTATTGCCAAGCTAACAATCTCAATGAAAAAAGTAAATTAAGAAATAAAAAGGATATAAATATTAATATTCCTACTAATGAAGAATAAAACCAGCTTAGTAATAGTATTATAAAGGAAAAAAAGAACAATAGTTGGACACCCCCATCACTATAAAGTTATCTGTGATGCGGGTTTTTCCAATAAAAGGCTCAACTATTGCTTGTATAGTAAAAAACTTTAATGCTGAACTAATTATATGTAAGCCTTGGAAGACTATTAGAGAGCCAGTCATTGAGGCTGAAGCACTTGGGGTTTTGAAAGCAACAAAGATAGTAAGAGATTATCTAACTGGGATGATAGTGGAGAATGACTCAAGCTCCATCCTGACGCCCCTAGAAAATAATCTACCAGTCAAGATTAATAAAATATGTAACACTATTAAGTCCATTTATGCTATGGCTGAAACTTGTAGACCTCGTTTTATACTTAATAACAGAGGTATAGATTCCACAATTTTAATTTGTTTGGTAATTGGTGTTCTTTGAAACCAACCCAAATAATTAGGCTCATAAACTTTGACAATTCCCCTACGAGTATAGGTTGATACTCTTTATTTTGTATCTTTTACCTATCTATTTATATAAGAGTTTGACAAAATATCATCCTTTACTCATTGATCCTTTGCTTGGATCTATAAATTTTCTTCACAAGATATGTTAGACATAGCCTACTAAGATAAATATAGTACAATAATAAGATCAATTCGCAACAAGAAAGATGTGGCAAGAAAGCAATGTGTTTATGAAAAGAAAATAAATGAAAGGTTTAGGTGCAAATGTTTTCAATAAATTACATGCTTTTGAAAGTGATTTAAAGAGGGATATAATTAGTCACATCAAAACAATTAAAGGCTAATTTGGAAAAGAAATTTTTCCAACACGTCATTAATCAAACAAGGATAATAATAGCATTGATTCATCATTATATTTGCGAGCATTCGATACCCGACTTACATTAATAGTGTTCCTTCATAAGACCGTTGTTATACTTTTCTAGCAAGAAATGTTTATCTCCCCACCTTGGGTAAAAAAGCCTTCTTTTCTAGTGAAGTTTCATTCAATATACCTTCTTGTAATTATTCTTGAACTGGCGGTCATCAATTTAGGCTTTATTTCAATTGTAATTATCTTCATATTACCTCTAAGTGGTAATCTGGGTTCATCTACCTATTGTAAATCTTCCCATTTACGCAATTTATATTGCGAGGCTAGAGTTGCTAGTGACGCATCTTGGCTATTTAGATCTTTGGTAACACGTATTGAGGTTGAAAATTATTTTTGACACCCGAAGGTTCTTGAACTTAGCTTGGAGCTTTTATTCTCACGCTTCTAGCTTCGTAAGCCGAAGTATAGTAGCTCTCCATAAGTTACAAATTTGTGATAAATTTGACTTGTTTGGCTCCTCAATCTAGACATGGTTCTAACCCTGCTATAATAACCTCGTATTCCGCTTCATTGTTAGTGTGTGGAATACTGAGGTGGATAACTACTAATATTGTGTTTCATCGAGACTAAGAATTACTAGTCATGGTCCGCTTCCTTGCTCATTGGTGTCTCTATCCACTTCAATTAGTTACTCCTCCTTATCATCTAACTTTTTAACTACTTTGTACAATGAAATCAGCTAAAAATAGTGCTTTGATTACGACTCTCTCAACATAGATAATATCGAACTAAGATAATTGAAATGCCTATTTGACAAATCTTCCCAACACCTCTGCTAGATAATACTTGTTTTGGTGGCACGACGGTTAATACTTTCACTAAATAAGATTTGAAGTAGGGTTTCGATTTCCCCCAAGGCTAATACTAAAGTAAGATTTATTCTCTACATGGGTGTATACCTAGTCACTCATTGCAATCTCTTTCTTATATAGTATATATGTTATTACTTCACTTCACCTACTTAATTTAACACAGTGGCCACATCTTCTTGATTGATTATAGACATACAATCAATTGATCTTCTTCAGTTAGTTTATCTACATCCAGAACGTCCGCGAATTTTTTCAAATCGACATTCCTCTATCCAAACGAAATCTTTTGGTTTACGTGGCATTTAAAGAAGGGTGTGCATTTTTCAGCAAAATTCATCACAAATCGACTCAACACTGCTACTTTTCCAATTAATGACCGAACGTAATTGGTCAAGGTGCTTGTACTTTATATTAGGATTTGTGTTAATTACTATTTGACTTAACATTAGTCCTAAAAATTTACCTTAATAGATTTCAAAATCACAATTTCGGATTTAACCTTCTACCACTCCTCACATTACTTTGAAAGCCTCCTTCAAATCAGATAAATTATCTTCAAAAGTCTTACTTTTTACCAACATTATTGACATATAACTCCATATTTCTCTCAATTTTATGTATAATACTTTATTCACCATTTATTGGTAGGTGGCTCCAACGTTCTTGAGGCCAAACGACATTACTTGATAGCAATATACACTTTGTTCAGTTACAAACATAGTTTTATCTTTGCCGTCAAGAGTCATTCTTATTTGATAATACCCCTTATATTAACCCATAAATGTTAAGAATAGATACCATATCGTCATATCCACTACCCAAACTACTTTAGGTATGTGAAACAAGCTTTTCGACAAACCCTGTTTAGATTCGTAAAGTCCACACACATTCTCCAACATCCATTATATTTTGCTACTAAAACTAGGTTTCTATCCATTCAGTATAGTTGCCTAGCATAAGTGTCCTACTTGTAACAACCTTAAAACTTTTTCTTTAACAATTAAATCAATTTCTTGAGAACACATCCGACATCTTTGTTGGATTCTCTTTGTCGTTGTCCTAGCATTCAGTTGATCGATAAATACTTTGCCTTCTATTCTGATCATATATTTGGTTTTCCAAGCAATCAGATATTTATTATCCTCAAGTTGTTGTCGTAAATAGACAATTTGATTGAATGATAAGGCTTCAATTTTTTCTACTTTAAGACTTATTAAATCAACTGTAACTTCTAACAAGGTATCTGTAGGTGAAACCCTGCTTGATAATGCTTCAGCGAAATGTCAATTTATTCTTCACTCCCAGTTCCTACTCTTTCTTTTACCATAGGGGTATCTCAATGGGTAAAAACTTTTTGTTTTTCATAGATGACGTCCCTCTGATAGAACAAATTCTATTAAATATTTGAAAATAAATAGAAAATAATAAATAAATAATAGAATTTGATGCATGAATATTTATTAGGAAAATTTGGATCCAGATTTTGTATATAATTTCGATATATATAGGGATTACCCAAATGGTGAATGTAGGTTTCTTTAAAGTATCGATAGGTTGACACTTGTATTTGTAACTATTCTTGATTAACACAAACTCTGATTATTGTTGTAGCCATCACGTATGAGGTACAACTTGAGAGTGAATTACCTATGAGATCTTTGAGACAACCTTAGTGGCCTAGAGGAACATGTGGCTAGATTTTTCTTCAACGAGGCCACAACCCTATCTTATGTGTGATCATATATAAAATACCCAAAAATAAAATAAATACCACATAAAGACAAAAAATAAGTGACATTAAACATGACTCGCTCACTGAGTATCGATACTTTTCCGCTCCGACCACCACTAGTGCCGCTAGAGAAAAAATTGAGAAAAATAAATGAGTGCTCGAATAATTTTACCGAGTACTAAAATTATTTCACTGAGTATAATGGTAAATTCACCGAGTATTGAAAATAATCATCCAAGTATCAGTAAAATTTACTGAGTATCGATTGAAAACACTTAGTATACTTAGTGAATTCTCTGAGCCTGGTCCAGAAACATTGACTAATAAAATTAAACAAGAAAAAATGGAATTAATAACACAAAAATTATTTACATAAGAGAAATTCAGAATAATAAACTAAATAACATTGAAAAATTAATATACTACAAGAAAATAAAATAAGAGAAAATAAAATTAATACATAAGAGAACTGCAATTCTATCAAAGAAGAAAAAACAAAATATTTTGAAAATTCGAACAAGTAAATACAAAAATGAACTAGATACTGCGTAAAGCTGGCCTATGTCTCTTTAAAAGAAAAAGATAGAAAGGTTGTTGGAGGTCTTCAACACATGTATCACAGTCTTCCACTCCATGGCTGGAGAACAAGAAGCACGAAGGAGCAGCACCACCGCGCATCACAGTCCTCCACTCCATGGTCGAAGAAAGAGATGCTTCGGCAAATCGACTCTTCCATGGTTGTTGGAGTTCTTCAACATAGGAAACATACTCCAAATACAAAATTGTAACTAACTCGAGTAGCAAAGACAAGTGTCAATAACCGATTTACTTGCCAAGAAGGTATTGTTTAACAACTTGTCATTCGTGTTGAGGGTTTGAGTGCATCTTGGTTAGGTGGTTCTCCTTGTAAAATGAGCATCCTATTATTTGTATCAAGTACAAATTTGTATGCTTTATATATGAAACCTTATGATTTGTTTTGTCGACGATCTTTTATGATGCCTTGTGCTAATACTATTTGGGATCCTTTTGTCACTCCTAAACATGTAATTGTTGCTTGTATGGCTCTAAGGGAGAGGCTTAAGAGAAAACATCGTATAATTTACTTGGAGTTGGATCCACTTTGTGCTTTATAAGGTGAACACTTTAAGTTAAAACAAAACACAATTACTTTAATTGTTCTTTTGCGAGAGATATTTGGGACGAAATAAAGAAATGGTTAGGGATAAATAGGAGATGAATACTCTCTCGAGTGTTTTGAAGTGGAAAAAAATTAAAACTTTAGAGAATTAGAGAAGAAAGACTTGAAGAATTGATTTTGAAGTTACCATGCATTGTATTTGGAAGACAATAAATATCTTATTATGAGAGGTGATCGAACCTCTAGGGAAATGGTTATCAAGAATATTAAGTGGTGTATTTTTTTTCTATTTTATATTCCTTATTCCCCTACCATTCCTCTTTAGTGGGAGATTAGCATGTATCAGTATAAGATAGTTGTTTTGCTTCATTTTTGCTACTTTAAGCTTTAAGATCTAAGTAGATAACTTCTCATATAGTTTAAAGTTTAACAAAAACAAAAACAAAAACTTGTCGTTGTTTGACTTCTTCTTATACCATAAATGTTTATTCCCTGAAAGATATGAACCATAACAAAACCACTCATCCACAATAACACCGAACATTCTCAAAGTTATATATTCCATATAACTACTTCTTATCCAAGGAATTTGGCTCAATGCAAAGCCTTATGTGTTCTCGACTCCTTCGACATCTAAAGCCCCATTATATATTGCTTAAATCTCTGTCGGAAGAATATGAATTATAACAAAACCACTCATCCACAATAACATCAAACATTCTCAAAGCATATATTCCATTTAACTACATCTGATCCAAGGAGTTTGGCTCAAGGCAAAGACTTATGTATTATCGAATCCTTTGTCATCTAAAGCCCCACTATATATTGCTTAAATCTCTGTCATAATAGGTAAATCAGCGAATAAATTTCTATGAAACCATGCTCATTGCTCGTACTCCCACCAATGTAGAGACCTATACTAACTAATAACGTAAATAAGTCTTTTTTTCCTAAATACATATGAGAGCCATTTTGGATTCAGAATCATCTTGACTCCAATAAAATCCAATTCCAAGAACTCTTGATCTTTGCGACATAATCTAACCAATAGACCAACTATTGATCTTGATTAAGTCTCTCTTTTTTACACCTTAAACACTTCTTAGTTAGATCTCATCTTATTGTCTAAGGCCTCGAGGCCTATGTTCATGGTATCGTACGATTCACGATTCAAAATCGTACGATACGATTGTGATGCAGGCCTATAACGATTTGAATCAAATTAGGAATCGTTTTTAGTTATGGATCGGATACGAATCGGTCTGAATCGCTTGGAATCGTTTTTATTTGAACAACATCGCTGAATTGAACGATTCATACTCAAGCCCAGGCAATTCAAGAAAAAAAAAGTAAATTAAATCAAAGCATTACCGTAAATGGTTAATTAAACTAACTCAAATTCGACATTTAATCAAACCTTGATTGAAACTGAAAATCTTCTTCTATCTTCTGTATAAAAGATTTTTTTTATCGGTTGTGATGAATGTTTAATTTTTTTGTTTTTTATAAAGGGTTTTAAAATAAGGATAATAGAAGGGTTTTTTATTATTTTGTCGAAGGAAAATGGATGGTTTTGATTCACCGAACTTTTAATATTAGTACTATATTAACGTTGAAATATGTAAAAAGTGGATATAAGAAAACGTGGTCATGATTTGTTTTTTTTAAATATAAAAAAGAATTTGTTGATTAAAGAATAAAGTGTAATTTTTAGTTAGACAATAAAACAAATATATGTATGGTTAGACAAAAGAATGTATTTCTTTTAAAAGTTTAATTAGTTATAAGAGATAATTCCCAATTAATTACACTTCCTCACTTTTCATTCTCAAAAAAAAGGAAGGAGGAAATTACTTCCTACTTACTCACAAATTTTCAACTTAATTCTCAAATAAGCACATGGTCATATTTACCTTCCATTATTGCCCTTATATGTTTTTTTATTTCATTATATATTTATATTATATTTCTATATTTAATATCTGAATTTATTTTTTCATTTTTTTAAATATTTTTTTTTCTGAAATTTTTTTTTTCCGAATTTTTTTTTTTCTGAAATTTTTTTTTTTTTGAATTTTTTTTTTCGGAAATTTTTTTTTTCCAGAAATTTTTTTTTTCAAAAAATATTTTTTTTTTCGAAAAATATTTTTTTTTTGAATTTTTTTTTTCGAAAAATATTTTCGAAGATTTTTTCATTAACACACAAGTCCATACTGTTTTGTGTTACTGTAACTCATACATCAAGCGATTGTGTGTTACATTAACACACAATCAGATTTTCAGACTATCTGTACACTATTATCTATTTCTGTATACAAATATTCTGTATATCTTATTATGTGTTCCTGCAACACACAATTGTTATTTGTTGTGTGTTTAAGCAACACAAAACTGTAAATGACACACAAGTCCATACTGTTTTGTGTTACTGTAACTCACACATCAAGCAATTGTGTGTTACATTAACACACAATCAGATGTTCAGACTATCTGTACACTATTATCTATTAATGTGTACAAATATTTTGTATATCTTATTCTGTGTTCCTGAAACACACAATTGTTATTTGTGTGTGTTTAAGCAACGCAAAACTGTAAATGATAAACGCATTGTGTGTCTTACCAACACAAAACCCATACTGTTGTGTGTTACTGTAACACATACTTTCAGCAATTGCGTGTTGCATGAACACATAATCAGCCTACATATACATTATTCTATACCTTTGTGTACAAATATTCTGTCTGTCTGATTTTGTGTTCATGTATCACACAATTTGTTATTTATGTGTGTTTAAGCAACTCAATATTATACATATTGGGTGTTCATGCAACACACAACACATATGATTTTGTGTTACTTTAACACACAATTATCATATGTACTAATCTTACATCATGTTATCCTGGAACAAAAAATTTCGGGGGAAAAAAATCGACAAAAAAAAATTTCGAAAAAAAAAAAAATTTCGGGAAAAAAAAATTTCGGAAAAAAAAAATATTTTTCGAAAAAAAAATATTTTTTGAAAAAAAATATTTTTCGAAAAAAAAAATATTTTTTGAAAAAAAAATATTTTTCGAAAAAAAAAATATTTTTTGAAAAAAAAATATTTTTCGAAAAAAAAAATATTTTTTGAAAAAAATATTTTTCGAAAAAATAAAATATTTTTTGAAAAAAAATATTTAAAAAAAAATCTGAAAAATAAATAAATATTAAACTATAATTAATAAAATATATAATTAAAGTAATTAATAATAGGTAGAAGGATATTTTGGTAAATGAGTAATATTTTGTGCTTAATTGGGAATTAAGTTGAAGTTGTAATTAATAGAGAATACTTACCTTCTCCGCGTAATTAATTGGGCATTGCCCCTAGTTATAAATATAGTATTTATTAAATATATTATATTTATAAAATTAATAGACAAATGGTTATGATTCACAATTTGATTCGATGTGATAATCGATTTAAAAAACTAACATTTCTATTCTCATACTTCATAGCATCGAGTATGTAGGCTGGAATGTCTCTCTTGTTTCTTTTCTGGATCTTTATCATCATGAAAGGGCCCACGTTACACGAGCGAAAGGACCATTCCAATGATTTTACATCTTGCAAAGGAGAAAACTGCAAATAATGGGACCCTCTTAAAGCAATATTTCGTGCAAAATTATTCTTTTATCATACCTTTGCAGCAAATTACAACTTCTTATCTTTAATTTGGTAATAATAAAATCCAAATAGAAAAACTTATAAAAAAATTAGAAATCATATCTAATAATAATAAATTTAATTTTAATTGGGATGAATACAATTGTATAACCAAAGAATTAGAAGAAACTTGGAATAGAGAAGAAAATTTCTGGAAAGAAAGATCTAGAAATATATGGCTTAAAAAAGGTGAAAAAAATACAAAATATTATCATGCTTGTACCAAGGAAAGAAGAAGCAGAAATAAGATAACTAACATCACTAATAAAAATGGTGCATGGCTTGATAATAAAGATGAAATAATTATGGAGATTACAAATTATTTCAATAATATTTTTACAACGGTAGGAAAAAGAGATTATAATAATACTATCAATCTTATATCTAGTAAAATTGATAAAAAAATCAGCAGATAATTTAAATAAACATATCACTGAAGAAGAAGTTAAAAAAGCAACATGAGAATTAGGACCTAATAAAGCACCAGGCCGTGATGGATATAATGGAATATTCTTTAGAACTTACTGGGATATAATTAAACTGGATATTATGAGAGTAATAAATAATTTTTGGAATAATAAGGGTGACTTATCTGATTTAAATCAAACTCTTATTACACTAATCCCAAAAATTAATAAACCTACTAATATTAAACACTATAGACCAATTAGTTGCTCTAATTTTATTTATAAGATTATTGCAAGAATATTGGTTAATAGATTACAACCTTTTATGAACTTACTAGTTGGAGAGAATCAAAGTGCATTCATTCCTAATAGAATGATACAGGAAAATACTATGATTGCACATGAGTTAATTACCCATATTAAAAGAAGAAAGAAAACCAAAAAATATATGGTTGCTGTTAAAGCAGATATTAAAAAGGCCTATGAATATATAGAATGGGATTTTCTACAAGACCTCCTTTTTAAGATTGGTTTTAATAAAGATTGGGTAAGGAAAATTATGATATGCATCACCTCTGTCTCCTACTCAATTTTAATTAATGGTGAGATTCACCAAGTACAAAAACCCACCAGGGGAATAAGACAAGGGGACCCACTTTCACCCCTAATCTTTTGTCTTATTTCCCAAACTCTAAATGATCTAATTACAGAAAAAAAAAAAGAACTACCTTCTCAAAGGAGTCAAAATAGGAAATAACTGTCCAGCTATCACTCATTTGCTCTTTGCTGATGATAGTCTTTTCTTTCTTAATGCTGATAACATTGAAATACAATCCTTCAATGACATTATGAACAAATATAAAAATGCTACTGGTTTATGTCTTAACCTTAATAAGTGTGGGGTCATTTTTAGCCCTAACACACCAACTTTGATCCAAAATATAATGGCTAAAAGATTGAATATGAGAAGAACTAACAACCTAGGTGATTACTTAGGTCTTCCAACTGAATGGAGTAGGAATAAATCAAAAGATCTACAATTTTTAATAGATAGAATCCTACAAAAGTTTGAAAACTGGAAAACCCTGTTCCTTTCAGAAGGGGGTAAAGAAATCTTAATTAAAGCAGTCATCCAAAGTTTGCCTAACTATATAATGTCAAACTTTATTTTTCCAAAGAACATTATAAATAAAATCCATTCAATTATTGCCCAATTCTGATGGGGAGATAAAGGAAAAAAAAGAATACATTGGGCTAATTGGGATATACTCACTAGATCAAAATTTGAAGGTGGATTAGGATTCAGAGATCTACACCTAATGAATAAAGCTCTATTAGGAAAACAAGCTTGGAACCTAATAAATAAAGAAGATTCTCTTCTTTATAGACTCCTTAAAGGAAAATATTTTAAAAATTGTAGTTTCCTTGAAGCTCAAATTGGAAGCTCACCCTCATGGGGATGGAGAAGCTTACTAATAGGTAGAGATACATTTAAGAATAATATTAAATGAAAATTAGGTGATGGAAAGAATATTAATATGTATAAACATAATTGGATAAGTGACATTAAACTACTTATCCAACCAAAAAATTCTAACCTACTTTGGGTTAACCAACTTATTAAAGAGGATAAATCTTGGGATACTGAACTCTTAAACTTTATTTACCCCAAGGAAATCAAAGAAAAAATAGAAAAAATGGTAATACCTAAATTTCTATGTAAAGATCAAATTAGTATAGATTACTGTAAAGATGGCACTTATACAGTTAAGGAAACTTATCATAAACTAAAAGAGGAGGAAACTATTCTCCAAAATATTAAAAATATGAATAACCCTACATCTTCTAATACTAGGGATAAAAACATTTGGAAACTTATTTGGAAAATGGAAACCCAAACAAAAATAAGAAATTTTATGTGGAGAGCTACAAGAAACCTTTTATCTACAGGAGAAAACCTTTTTAAAAGGAAATGTGCAAAAGATAACATTTGTAAAATTTGTGATAATAATATTGAAACAGTAAAACATATGCTTTTCAGATGCCCTTGGGCAAAAAGTGTATGGTTTACTAGTCCTTTGAATTTAAAAACTGATAATGATACTACTATAAGTGTAGAACTTTGGATTATAAATCATGTACAAAATATTATTAAAAAATTTGATAATCATGATAGGATTTTTGAACTTATATGCATTATAGTGTGGCATATATGGAAGGATAGGAATAATTTTATCTATAATGGAAAAAAATGTGAACCTTTGAATACAGTTAGAAAAGCTACAGAGAATTGGAAAGAATATTATAAAATTTCAAACCCTAACGATTTAAATTTTCTTGATAAGTTAAGGGAAGTTAATAACATTAATAATATTGGAATAAATATTAATAATAATATTTCACATAATAAAAAATTCAAAGATAAGTGGAAAAAACCTCCACCTAATAAATTTAAAATTAATTGTGATGCAGCTTTTTCCGATAAGGGAGCTGCAATAGCATGTTTAGTTAGGAACTCTAATGGGGAATTTGTAGCAGGTAATAGTTGGAAGATTGCGGCAGATTCGGTGTTAGAGGCAGAGGCCACGAGGATCTTGAAAGCTACAGAGATGGCTTCAAATTATCCTTTTGGAAGCGTGATTATAGAGAATGACTCAGCCACTATTATGAAGTCTCTTTCGTCAGGATTACCGGTGTTGAGTCATTCAATTAAAAATTTAGTTTGTAATATTTATTATTTTGCTGAATTATCATCTCCTTCCTTTTCTTTTGTATCTAGAAGTAGAAATGGGACAGCTAATTGGATTGCCAAACAGGAGCTTCTTAGCACTCTGTTTGGTAATTGGCGTGTTTGTATCCCTCCCCAGTTAGCTACTTTGATTTGTAATGAAGCCGAGTCCTCCGGGGTAGGCTAAACCTTGTAACATTTTCTACTATCTATATATTATTATGCATTTGAACAAAAAAAAAAGTTATTAGAGTCTTAAGGTAGTTTCGCTAACCATCACTTTTCTACCATTAGTCAAAGTTGTTGATTTATGTTTGGTTCCTTCATTTGAAAAGAAAATGAAAGAAGATTTTTTATAGAATTAATCGTGATACACGAAAGTTGGTCCGTATATTTATAATATAAAAAGAAAATAGAGATTTAATTGGGAGTGAAAATAATAAATCCTTTTTTACATAATTTTGGAAAATTTGAATGAATATATCTCTTCTTTCTTTCTCTTATACTTTTTAAATCAGAGCCTCACATTTCAATTGTAAAAAAAATCAAAGATCAAGTTAAATCAATTTGCTGGTTACATGGAAAGGAATCAAAATTTTCTTTTTTGAATCAAGAAATTTCAAGGCTACTTCCTTGATTTTATTTAAGTCAATTGCCTTATTGATTAGAGTAATGATATTTGTCATCCTTTTTGTATCACTCTTTTATCACCTCCTACGTGTATGCCTACATGTACCAATGAGTGGATTTTTCTATCCTATTTAATTTTTCTCTATCTTCTATTCAAGGAAATCAATACATATATATAGAAAGGTGATAAAAGGGTGATATGAAAATGGGTGACATATATCATTACTCTATTGATTAATAGTTTGGAGAAGAGGAATTATAATCATGACCTTATTCCCAAACAAAAGTTTATCTTCAACTAACTAGTTAAAATCCAACCAAAAAACAAAAAACACCCAAAAATTTCCTACCTCTCTTCTAATTCACGGTGAAAGTGAAACCCAAAACAAAAACACCTATTAGGTATTGGAACTCACCACTCTCCTCCCCCCCTCTCTCTCTCTCTCTCTCTCTCTCTCTCTCTCTCTCTCTCTCTCTCTCTCTCTCTCTCTCTCTCTCTCTCTCTCTCTCTCTCTCTCTCTCTCTCTCTCTCTCTCTCTCTCTCTCTCACACACACACACACACACACACACACACACACACACACACTCTCTCTCTCTCTCTCTCTCTCTCTCTCTCTCTCTCTCTCTCTCTCTCTCTCTCTCTCTCTTTTTTTTTTTCTATTAGGCTTCCACTACCTCTCCACCATTACCTCCCCCTCCCTCTACCCCTTCCCACCTTCTCACCTCCCCACCATCCGCCCCCTTTCCACCATGGTCCCCTTCCCCCTCACCTTCCTTCCTTCCACCATGGCCTCCCTTCCCCCTCTTCTTCCTTCCCACCATGCTCGCCGGCCAGCCATCGTCCACCTTCGCCACCAAGAATCCCGACGTCGCTCACCACAGTGCAGAAGAGACCCGCGACGCCAACACACCACCACCACCAAAGATCTCATCGCCCCCATGCCTTTTCCAGATCTGCAGAAAACCACCGCCTTCCTCTTTTTTTCGGTGGGTATTTATGACAGCGAACCGTCGCTCGTCCTCCTTTAGTCCAACGGACCGTCTCCAACACTCTGGACAGATTTGCACCGCCCCCGATCCCACCATCTCCTCCAGCGCAAAAAAATCGCCTCCACTTTGAACCATCTCCTCTACACCATCTCCTCCACTTTGAATCGAACCAGATCTGGTATTGGTTTTTTTTTTCTTTTTTGTCGTGTGTGGGTCTTTGGGTACAAACCCTTTTGGACCCAGCCTTGTTGGGTCCAGCTTGGGAATGGGCTTGTTATTTTTTGTTTAAATTTTTGCCTAGGAAAGAGGTTGGTCCAGCCCCTTTTTAATTAAAATGTTCCATTGTTTTTCAATGTCTAATTTGGGCTCAACCCATTTTTAAAATAAAAATTCCATGTGTCTGGCCCCTTGGGTTTAGCATTTTTTGTTGTATTTTTTTAAAAATAAACTAGTTTTCTTTTTTTTGTTAGGGTCCAGCCCATTTTGGGTTAGTCATTGTTTTTCAGCCTATTTTATTAAGTTACATTGTGCACAATATAGCCCCTTGGGTCCAGCCCCTAGGGTTCATATGTATTTTGTTTTAATTGGGTTTTGTTCCTATGCGTGTGCATGAGATTTGTAAATGTGGTAGGGTAAAAACGCGAGGGGTTGTACCCTAGGGTACAGCTAATGGTTTCCGAAGAATTTATTCCCTAAAAGTTTGACATGGACAAAAATAGGACCCTCTTATACCTTGACATGGACAACACCTAAAAAATATGAGGAATTATAATGCAATTAAAATAAAAATTACTTAACTGGATTTTAAAAACTGAAAACGAACATAGGTCCGTACCCATGGGTACAGATCCATCCACTTATTTAAAAGAACAAAATAAATAAAAAATGAATTACTGAAAAAAAAGGGCAGAGTTGGAAAAAATTCAACTAAAAAGAGAAACTAGGCCTAATTTAGAAGTATTTTCTAACTTGAATTTAAAAAATAATTTGGCTGGGATTTGGGCTCTAATTTGTAGATTCCTCTTAATTATAAACTTAATAAACAAAGGCCTAACTCAACTAAATCCTAACTATCCATCAGAGCCCAACTAAAAAAAAAAAAAAAAGACCAAAATACCACTCCTCTCTTATACACAATGTGAGAAGACCAAAACTAAAAAAATACCCATTAGGATTTTTGAAATTTACTCTCCTCTTCTCTCTCTCTCTCTGGAAGGTCCGCCCTCTCTACTGTGAACAAGAAAAACCGACGGCCACCTTGCCTCCCCACCGCCACCTTCTGACCTTCCCACCTTCCCACCTCCATCTTCATCACCAGAAACTCGAACCTTCCCACCTTCCTCCCCACCTCTACTATGCACAACAAAACCCACGCCGCTGACTGCACCAAGGACCGCCTCTCACCAGATCTGTCGCTCATCTACATAGGAAATCCGTTCTCACGCTCCCACCTCCTCCACTATGAGTGTCGTCCCGTTCCTCGATCTTAGAACCGCCGAATAAGAGAACCGCCGTGCTCTTTCGTAACCAGCAAAACAGCCGCGCTACTTCGTCACCAACAAAACCACCACCTTGATCCTTCTTCACCAACAAACCACCTTACTGCACACGACCGGAGTCTGTTCGCCGTTCCTTAATCCCGCCGGTCTGTAACTTCATAGCGAGATCTAGATGCGTAGAGTTTTTTGCAGGTTTAGGTCCAGCCCTTCGTCTTCTTGTGATTATATGCGGGTTTGGGTTTGGCCCTTCGTGTTCAAATGTATTTTTTTAACCGAATTAGTCTAGCCCTTTGGGTCTAGTCACTAGGCTTAGTACAGCCTGCCAGATTTTCTTATTGTTTTTTTGGCTTGGTACAACCCTTTGAGATATTTGTTATGTAATAAACAATCTATTTTTTTGATTATATTAAATTCTTTTCGTTTTTCTTTTCCTATGCGAGTGGTGAAGAGATCTGTTTACTTTTTTTGTTCCTATGCTAGAGTGGTGAGGACAAAAAATGACATGAACATGGGTACTGCCCATATGGTACATCATTGGACACATTGGTCATGGGAATGGACGAAAACCGGGCTTGGGCACAACCCCTAAAGTACCAACCCGAAAATGATATTAGACCTTATAAAGCAATTATATTAAAAAAAACATAAAACATTTGCAAAAACTAATCAAAAATTAAGAACCAACATATGTTGTGGTATAAATTAAAAGAATAAGGTCTTAGAATGCAATTAAATAAAAATTACTTTTGTAACATTTAAAAAACGTCATAGGTACGTACCATTGAATACGTACCTGTGTAAATTAAAATAGTAGAACTACAAAAATTATATAAATAAAAAACTAAAAAGAGATATTAAAAAAATTAAAAAAGGTCAAAAAAAAAAAAAACTAACCAGATAATTGGGTTAGGCTTTTGTTAATAGTTTTTTTTATGATTGGGCCTTAAAATGTAAGTTTGGTGGAATTTAGGCCATTATATTTAGATTCCTCTAATAGTTTTAGCAAAAGAATACATTATAGATCTCTATAATTTATACCAATTGTAATATATGTCCTAAATTAAACACTCTCATTAAAACATACAATAAATTTATTTTTTTAACAAAAAAATACACTATTGATCCTTATATTTTTCACTAATTGCATTATAAGTAATGTAATGAACGATAAAAGTTAACAAAAAAAAGTTTGAAGGGCAAATTTAAAGGAGATTCGATAGATTATTTATTTGGGGGGAATTAGTTTACGGATTATTTTATAACTAAAAATTTCAGTTTAAAAAAAAATTGGGGGTCCAGTCCTCCAAGTGTCTTTCTAGTTATGTCATTGACTGACGGCTTGAAAAGTGAGAGTTTGAATTTTTAAGAAGAAGAAACCTTTGTAAGTAGGATTGTAAATGAACTAAGCTTTTCTCGAGCAACTCAAACTCAATTCGAGAAAGGTTCATTTAAACTCAGTAATGTATAAACAAGTTTAAACTTCAATTTGAACTTGATTATAAATGAACTCATTCAACCACGTTCAGTAATTGCTCATATATATTCTTGAATTGTAAATTCATATTTTTCTTATCTTTAAGTATAATTTATGTTTATTTATTAACTGAAACATTGTTTGTTTCTTTACTTTTATACTTTTTTATTAATATCAAATTGCAAACTTCGTACCGCACATTTCATTCAATATCAAGCGTTTATAAAAATTCTGCTTCAACCACAAAAGAAACAAATTGTATGCTATCAACCTGAGTTTTGCTCCAAAATATTTTGTTCAAGAAGTTAAACAAAATATTTTAGCATCTATTACTCGACTCGTTATAATACGAGTTTGGATCGTCTTGACTCGTAAATAATAATCAAACAAGTTTGCACACCGAGTATTTGACTCGACCTGACTCGTTTATAACCTTACTTGTAAGTGAGATCAATGTTGGCAACCCTCGCTGCTATGTGCGAAACATTTAGCGACCGCAATTGCGACCACTGGAGCTATTAAAATCGGTTGACAGATGTTTTAACAATTGTTGGTGGTCTCCAAATCGTAGTCGCAGTGGCGGATCGTCATAAGTATACAGTAGCGACCACCTTCTATCTCCGCCGACCACCATCCTTTAGTGACCACTATAAGTAGTCGTCATTGATTAAATTGAGTTACAACCGCTATAGATCGCTAGTGATTAAACTGAGTAGCGGCCGCTAACCTGTGGCAAAATTATATGATTACATAATTGACATCTCTGCAAAATAATGCATTTAATCTTGAACAAATCACTCCACATGGGGTAGCCTTATTGCAGAACATTCACATAAAGACACGAATTTTTGTCGGGGTCTTTGCAAGTCAAATAGTTTTCCAGATAAAAGTATCCAAAAAGGTGCCAGAAGAGGATTCGTTTATCGATTTCTCGTCCATTAGGGAGGATATTGCATAAAAATAGTTTGCGTAGCATAGGTACCACTAGGAGAGCGTGACCAGATGATTCAGTCATTTTCATCAATCGCGTGGAGAGGAATATGAGTATTGAAACCAGCCACTTCCTTATGGAAACATTCGTGAATGAGGGGTTGTTCCAACTCGAGTCGTCCTGATTACAGAGTTCGTGGAATTACTACACATTTGTGTTTTCTTGTCCCTGAATCACAATATGGGTCGGGAGTAATTTATCTTTCCAAATATTAGTATTAGTTCTATCTCCAATATGTAGAACACAAAACATTTCAGGATATCCCTACTCGCCATAATATTAATCCAAACCCAGGATTTGAGATGCATGTTTAGTTCGTGTAGTTTTCCTACATTGTCAATATGTTCAGTATCGAGTAAACAGATTATTAGGGAAAATACCCCCGTGGAAACCCAGCGTTTTAAATATTGACAACCGAGTGTCCAAGGTTTTAAAAGTGACGAATAAGTACCCGAGATTTCTTTTGACGTCTTCCGTTGATACCCACAATTACTTTTAACGTTAAGTGGCACGTGGCGATTGCGTTATGTCTTCCTTTAGTACCCAAGTTTTCAAAATTTGACAGATAAGTGTCCATATTTTCACACATTTTTAAAAATTTGGGCACTTATTTGTCAAAATTAAAAATCTTTGGTACTAACGGAAGAAATGATCGTCACGTGACACTTAACGTCAAAAGTAACGATGGATAATAACGAAAGACATAAAATAAAATCTTAGATATTTATTTGTCACTTTTAAAACCTTGGACACTCAGTTATCAAATTTCAGATCTAATAGGTATCCACTAAGATATTTTCCGCTAATTATTAATACTAATTTATCTAACCATCTTCAATTATTTTTTGCTCTTTTATCCTATTTCCTTATTTTCTCCTTCACAATCATTTCCCTTTCTTGGAAAAAAAGTTCCTTCCTCATTCCTTCTTCCTCCTAGCAAATTACACGCTTTTTAGTGACTCCATCACAACAAATAAGACATACATAATAAAAAAATCTGAGATTTTTTAAGGTATCGGGTAAATTTTATTTTTATATTATGTTTAATTAATGATACATAACCAGAAAATGGAAGGTTCACAATGAAATGGAGGGAGTATAAAAACTAAACTGTCGTCTCAGTAAAAATTTCAAATCTCTTAGGTTAGTTCAACTGGACAGGGTCTTGCTATTTCTTCAGGATTTAAAGAGAAGGTCCATGGTTCGAATCCCTTCCCTAGCAAGTATAATGTGAGTGGTATAAGGCTCAAACCTCTCCCTGAACATGACTAACTAATTCTGATTTACCATGAGAATATACATGGGAGACATGCATATCTCAATGGAATTAGTCGGATGAGCAAGCTAGCCCGAATCACCCAATAAAAAAAAACATAACCTCAAGCGAAAAACTAGACATAATCATTACTAATTATGAGTCAACAAAACTGTTGCAATTCGTAAATCAGTTGATTATGGTGCGAAAGTGATGATTTGATATTAATCTATACACATATATATAATACTACTGCTATGATTATTCAACTTTAAGTAAATTCTTATATTAATATGCCAATGCCAATAATGATTATTATCTTTGAGTCCTAAATTAGGAATATGTTCCCCACAAACAACCCACTACGACTGTGCTCAAGCGGCTGAGACAGAAATTAGGCTTGATCAGAGTAACTTTAGCAATTCTTTATACATTTTCTGACTAAAAAGATACCGACCAGTGCCCGACAGACTCGGGAAGTCGGATTTATAGCAAAGGTAAATGGGCTCTAGTTAACATAGGAATATTATTCTCCAACAAGACAACCACTGAAAGCTTTTAGAACAAATAGAAAAAAAAAAAGACCAACACTGTATGTAGAAAAAAATTCTGCATATATATCTTGCGATGCAAAGTCAAGTTATGAGGAAATAGTTGGATAGGGGAATGTGCAGCAACTAGGGCTTACGAATCATGTCTGCCAAAAAATGATTTTGTGCATAAAATCGGGAATAAGACGTTGCCATGACCAAATTAATATGCAGACTCAGAGAAATTTAGAGCATTATTGAGGATCATAGTGATAGACCCACCTAATTTTTTTTTTTTTTTTGGATCTCTTTGGAAGAAGGGGAATAGTAAGTTCTCCTTACTTCTTAGGCCTTAATTAGATGTATAAAGAACATCTGAGTTTAATGAAGTAGACGTCTTAGAAACTTCACAATTAATGCCAATTTTAAAGTAAAATATATTTTAAGTAATCTCAAAATAAATTACAGAAATAAATATTAGAAAAAGGTGGAAGTCTCAAATTGTGGGAATAAAGATTAGGTAAGTTGCAAGATATATTTCAATCAAGTAGGGTATAAGGCACGGCTACGGATCGCGGTTTTAACGGTCGAACTTTTGGCGATCCTCGAACATAGTCGTTGGACACTGACATCAGATGCCACCAAAGGTCGCTTGAAGAAGGGCATTATTAAAAAAAAATTAACACTTTATCGACCACCTTAGTCGTCGGTAAAAGTATGCGAAAATGTTGAACGTCCAAATGTTCCTGCCTCTTGGTTTTCCCGCTTCACATGTTTTAGACTCACACATCTAACGACCACTCAGTTGTTTGCTGGAGAGTTGTACTTTTAAAAAAATTACGATCGTTTTGTGGTCGTGTTTTGTGGTCGTACTAAATGTTCAGCTAGCACCATTAGCGACCAGTCTCACCTAATTAACGATCGTGTGGGTGTCGTTAAAGAGTCTGCGACATTTTATATTGCAGAACACAACTCATTTTTTTTCACTTCCCTCAACTAATTCCCCACCACCACAAACTTTATCTAACTCCATTTTAGGAGCTTCCTTAACCATCCACTACATAACCCCACCCCATATCTGGTACCACACCACTACCCAGCCGCACTACCGGGTCGTCGCACCACTACCCCATCGCCGATGTGCCACACCGAGGTCACCTCTGTCGCCACTCCGAACTCGCTTCCTCCTCCATCCTATAAACTTAGGCTTATCCTTTATTTAATATTTACTTAAATTAATTGTTTAGGTATGTTTGTGTTATTGTGTGAACTAATGTGTTCATTTCGAATTTTAGGGGTATACTATAGTATTTTTGTTCGTTTAGAGGATTATTTGTGCAATTTCTAATTGTAGGGGATGAATAGTGCGAGTAAATATTTTGGGGGTTTAAATGTATAATTACATTATCTAGGGGATTAAAAGTGCCATTAAAACTTTTAGGGGCTAAATAAACTACTTCATATATTTAGGGGCTAAAAAATACAAATATAATAATATAAAGGGCTAATAGTGCAATTAATTTAAAAATACTAAATATAGGATTTCATAGTGCAATTAATATAAAAATAATAGTATAGTGGGTTAATATTGTACTTAGGTATACATATACTAAATATATGAATTATTAATCCAATTAACATATAAGTAATAATATAGGGCGTGAATTGTGCAAATAATATAATGAAAAGGATATGGAGACTAATAGAGTAAATAAAAGAAAAATACTAATTATAGGAATTATTAGTGCAAGTAGTACATTTATGTTTCACACACATAGATGCAGATAAATCGCGATTCCCAAATACTTCTACGAGGATCATCAATAGACAAGCACTTAGCGAGAGGTTTACAATACATCTCCTAAATCACAGACTAGATACTTGTAGGACCTGTTTGGAGCAGATACCTTACGATTACAATAGGGGTGGATATGAACTTGAAGTTCACTATATTTTGTTTGATTATAGTAAAACCCTTTCTCCCCAAATGCGAGTCAGGAATATCCAAAAGAAGAAGGATCAAGATGTTTACCAGTGCTGCAGAATATGTATGAAGTACGTAAGTAATCGTCGCATGTATGTTGATTTTTGGTATAGAAAGCATCTCACCAGATGTCATAGACTTACTACATAGTTGAAATTAGATATTGCGTCGTATATTTACTTCGATATGTTTTGATTATGCAATTTAATTTTAATTGTTAGGCTTTTACTTAATGTTAGGTGATTGTCCAAATTTATCAAAACTGTTTGGTTAGAGACCCAAATGGCCTGTGTGCAAACGTATAAATTTTATTACAAAAATAGATTAGTCTAATCCGATCAAATAATAGTCTTTACAATAATGTAAATAGTCGAAAGATGAAAGATTTCATTAGATCTGGATCTCATATATATTTGTGAAGCATGATATAGGAATAGAACGATCGATCTTCTAGTTAAGGATTTTATATATAATCTAGTACATGAGAATTGGTCTAGAATTCCCGTGTACCAGGTTTGGTCAATTACTCGAGCAGGCTTCATAATTAATCCAGGATAAAATGAATGGTTTCTCTCCTTTTATCTATTTAAATTCTTGTTTATTTAAAAAAGAAAAACATGTATCTCAAATTAGATCAAATAAATAAACGAATATGGTTTTAAGTGCATCCGTACCGGGACTCCAAACTCAATACTTAAGCTCTGTTTTAAAAATTTAAAGCCAAGATATGGGTGGCATTAGAAAACCATAGCAAGTAGCATACATTTTAACTTTTCTCATTTACAACTCAAAAATATGTGAAATGTTCTTACTAGCGTAGAGTTTCTAAAACACTGGTTATGAACTACATTAACCCAAAATAAGCTACAAAAAGCCCATTGTACTATTAAAAATGAGAGGCAAGATTTATATACAACAAAGTGGTATAGTAAATGATACAACAACATTCTCACAGCTGATGATCACCATGCCAATGACTATGAGTGATGTCTTCCAATATGCATCATTGATTTGTTAACTAGAGGCAACGCAGCTCCGTCCTTTAGCAATTCCAGCACTTTCATGCTACATAATCGAAAATAAGCATCACATTAACAATTTAACACTCCATGCATAATTATTTATCAGTTAACTCCCTAGTCTTTAGCAAGAGATACTTTTAACTCCGTAAAAGCTATGAACTAGTAGTTAAAAAGCAGCTGCCAGAAATAACTCATTTGGTTCCTAATCTTTACATATTATGACAGTTTAGTCCTCTATTTTGCAAAAACTAACATTTAAATTGTCAAAACCATCATAAATAAAGGACAAAGGAGGCTATATACCTTTCTTAACGATGATTTCTGTTATAAAAGGTAAAATAATATTTAAAAATAATATTTAAATATAAATTATATATATAAAAGAATTATGTATATGAGGTATAGTCGTAGTCGTTATGGTTTACTCTAGAGATCTATAAATAATTTATGTCCATGAACAAATTAAAAAAGCAATTAAAGCAATATTTAATAATTCAAATCTTTATGTTTCTGCTTTTCAATTTATTGTTTTTTATTTTTTAATATTACTTATTTAACATTATTCAGTAATGCTTTCATTGAAATATCTCCACCTCCGCCATGATTAAGAGAACACATATGAAAACCCTATATTATATTGTGAAAAGTCTTCAGAAAATTGTTTCTGTTCATTCCCTTACCAAATTTGATAAAATTCAAGAAATGGTCAGAAAACACTCCACAATTTTAACGGATCTTTGTCACTAGAATTAGAATTGCTTTTCTGATTAGCCACAATTCAATCATCTTCCCATCAATGCAGTCGCGGTTCGAACACCAAATCCTCCTATTCTCTACCCCCGTCTCCAACGGTTGTCCACGCAACCCAGATGCGTTTGGATTTTTCAAGGCAGAACGTTTTTTTAATTACCATTAAGTTCCTAGTGAATGTTCATTATATATGGATAGTAAAACAGTTTATTGGTATCAATACATGAATCACAACCGTTAAATTCTATTACAACCCTAGAAAGTCGATCTGAGCCTTCTGAATTTGAATTGAAGATCCACAAGGATTACTAGCTAAATTAATGACTCAATTTGACTTTGGTCTTGTTTTGTTGCATGACTAAAATCTAACATTTGGGCAGAAGTCTTCGGTTTTCGTCATATGTCACTTTCACATGCTATGAGTTTACTATGGTATGAGTTTACCACACTTACAAAAGTCAAAATTGATGAAACTAATACAAGTAAACTCTTTTTGGTCCAATTCCCTTGGTCCTCCAACTAACTCAGTTCCATCACGATCCTTTCTACCTTCTCCACTAAAACACACTTCTGCTATATATACCATTCCTCATTTATCACCGAACGAAATGCAAGTACGCAGAAAATCAAAACCTCAATTTTTATTCTTAGATTCCGGATTTGATAATAATTACTTTCCTTTGACAACTATAGACGTACCTCCAGACATATATTCTAAATATGTTTGATGTATAGTTTATCATATTTACAAAGGAAAATTTCCTCGTGGATAACCAGCGTGATAGAATTTTGACAAATAAGTGCCTAAATTTTAAAAAATAGCAAATAAATACACAACTTAACGTTTTTTGTCTCCGTCAGTACCCACTATTACTTTTGATGTTAACTGGGATGTGCCTCTGATTTTTCTTTTAATTTTGGTTTTTTTAGGGATAATTTAGTATTAGTGGCTCTGATTTTTCTAGTTAAAATCGGTTGTTTTAGGGATAATTTACTATTTTCTCCCTATCTATTAGATAAGACAAACACATGTGTAAGCTTGAGCAATTATTTATCAAATTTTAAAACACTTGGGTACTAACGGAAGCGTTACGCAAGCGCCACGATTACTTTGGTACTAACATAAGACATAAAATGAAAACTTGGATACTTGTTTGTTACTTTTAAACAAAACTTGGGCAAGTATTTATCAAATTTTGAAACTTAGGTATTTTCCCTATGTAGAACCTTCAACCTCAAGAGGAACCAATGTTATGAATACTATTTAATAATAACTATTAAATATAAATGATGTATATATGTATTAATTATGTATACTATATAGGATATCATAGTTAGTTAGTTATAACTGTTATGTTTAGCCGTGACTCTAGAGATCTATAATTAACGTCACAAAAAAAAAATCTTTAATTTACGTAGATGAACAAATTAAGGTAATCAAAAAAATTCCTTTTTATTAAAGTTTTTATGTTTCTACTTTTCAATTCAGTGTTTTATTTCTTTTTAAAATTACATATTCATTACAATTTGCTTAAAATTTTATAATTTATAACAATGAGCAGTCAAGTTTATTTTATATTAACACATTTTAGCTACCATTTGCTTCATTGTTCTAAATAAGGTTAGTAAGTAAATTCACCTGGTATATGGTAAGGGGCAAAAGATGATCAAATAATCAGCGCCAACGCAAGTGAAAGTACTCGTCTGATCGTCATACGCGTAACTATATGAACGTGGACAAGCGTATTTAAAATACAAGGAGTACATAGATGGATGACACGTTTCAGGCGTACTGTATGCGTCGCTACAGCAGAACATAGGCTCCCTAAACGCTTCACAAGCACTCTTACACGCAACACTATCCATGCTTCTCTCCCCACTCGTGACGCTGAGTTCTGAAGGACACGCGCGGTTCAAGTCAACCAGACACCCCGTTGTGCTGCAATTACCTGCCGTGCCGCCCTTTGGAAGAACTAATATTGGGACGTTATAGCCGTCAACGAGGCTGACGTCGTAGAAATCGAGTCCAGCGTCACCGTTGAGAGTGAATTCCGCTAGTGTGGCGGGTGGGATAGCGCCGGAGCCTTCGCATGAGACTTTTCCGGAGCCACAGTCACCGGTGATGCAAGAGAATTGACCGGTGGAGGAGTTTGTTGAGCATAGGGTTCGGGCCCAAAGACGGCCCGACCAAGCATGGGGTGCTGAGAGTGTTCTGGACTTTCCAGGCTTTAGTTTGAAGCCCGTAGGAGTGAGAAGTGTTCTATCGGCGCCCGTTAGAATACCTGGCCATATCGTACGCCGGCACTTGTTGACTATCTTGAACTTCGTTGCCTCTCCTGAAATGACAAAATAAATATTAAATAAATAACTAATAATCATAGGGTGGTTAATTTAGGTACCTGGAATTAATAAAATTGAGAAGAGGATGAGAAAGGAGATGAAGGTGGTGGTGATTGCGGCGGCAATGGCGGTAGAGCAGGCCATGCGGAGATTTTCGTGAACCTTCTTTTGTTTTCTTTAGTGGAATAATAAAGTAAAAAAAAGATGGTTTAAGGAAGGGTAATACTTCCATCCAATATTGGATGGTCCAATATTCCTATCACAGCCATTAATTATTTTAGGAAAACACATGTCACTAGATTAATATGTTAGTTACTTTTGCAAGTTTAAAACATGGGGTATGTGTATTAATATCATTGGTGTAGGATCATCCAATATTGGATGGAAGAATTTTCCTTTAAGGAATAAAGGGAAATTGAAATAAAAGATGCTTGAGTATTTTAAATTTAAACCTTAACTCTACTATATTAATTTGGAAAATAGTTTTGTGTTTCTTTATGGAATGAAGTGATATATTTTTTTAATACATGAAATTTTAAAAAAAATGAGAGAAAAAAATTTAAACAGAACTTGTAAAGTAAATAATTATATTCAAACGTTATATAAGTTTAAAACACTTTCTTCTATGCGTTTTCTTATGGACATCTATACGTTATGTGTTTGATAAAAACGTATAAATGCAAGTTCAGTGTCTAATCCTTTTCTTCTTTCTGCTGAAAGGGAAAAGGAGCCATCGTTTCACTTTCCATTTATTACTCGATACGGATAGTAACCAAAAGTCAGTAAACTTTGGTTTATTAAGGTATTTTTTCAAACAAAAAATTTAAAAACTAATAATTTTTAAAAATATTATATGTTAATTAATCTTTTTACTTCTCTACATTTTGTTTCAATTTTTTTTAGGGTTTGTTCCATTACTGATAAGTTAGATATGAAATAGTTCGGGTTTTCATGTTTTTAATATAAGTTTTAACTGATTAGAGTTTCACTTGGTAGTGCATTTAATTTTTTTCATGTACAAAATTCATAAATGTTTGTATTGATGGTGTGTATGAGATACAATTGTTATATTTAGTTTAGATTTGTTTTTTGGTAATACATATTTTAATTGTGTGATATGTTGAGGTGATCCGTGTAGGTATGTACCTATAACATTCTTCCATAATAAAGCGACTTGATTACTGAAAAATGGGTAGGTATGTACCCATTACAAATTGCATAACTGGATTGAATATAATGTAAATGGAACATAATTGAATGGTGTTTGGGTATGGGCTCGAGTATGTACCTATCACATAATTAAATATTTTTTGTGTTTGCTGAAATGGAATTTTTGCAATTTCTTTTGACCAAGTCTTGTTTTACTAGCACGCGAATAATTGAATACTTTTCCTACTCAATTTAAGTATATAATTAACTGAAACTTTATTATGACAAACATGCATTTTTCGACAAGTTAAAGTGCAGTTATTTAGTGGGTACACACTACTGTTTATAATTTCAGTGATGATGGGTTAATTTTCATTGTTTTTTGATATTATTACATGATAGACCTATGTATTTGATGTCTCCCCATTTGTGATGATTTATTAGTAGTCGGAGACATCATTTTAGGTGTATTTATTAGAGTATAGGTCGGTTTTCTCATGATTTAGTACACTTTCCTATTTTGTGTCTTGAATTGATTATTTATTATTTTTAGAGCATATTGGGTTTAATTATTTATTTAGTGTGAAGCTTTAATGATATATGATAATTAATTAGAGTCCAAGTCAAAGTCTAAAAGCGAAAGGAAAGAGGATAAACATGGAAATTGAAGATAAGGAAGTAAAAGCTAAAAATATGGAAAAGGAAAAGCTGCCTTAAATCTGAATTCCAGCACCTACGACCACAAATCAGCTTATATCTCAACATCGGTGAGGAATCTGGAGAAACGATCAAGAGAAAAGTTAGATATCTTTCCGAGATGATGAATTTCGACTACTCATACGCGTCAAACAGATGAGTATTGAAACTGCTAGGACCAAAACAAAAACGAGGCTGATTCCATGTTTTTGGGCTACGAATTTGAGTTGGGCTAGGAGTCCAATATTTACCTTTTCCTTCAAGAAAACGATTAGGTCAACCTATACACTATAAATACAGCCTCTTAACATTAGAAAACCGTCCTTGACCAAACCTTAAGGCCAGGAAGAAGCTATAACACAAGAAGAGAAGTCTTGAAGGAGTTGTGCATCAATTATGACTCCTTCAACCTTTAATTGTGTAATTCTTTTCTTTTCTTTTTTTAGTATGAATTAAATTCTATTTAGCTTGAGTTTTAGCATATATGTATGAACCCTAGTTTTGGTTGACATCTATCTAATTCGATTGAATTTATGTTTTGATTTCTCTGTTTATGTGTTGGATTTATATTCTGTGTCCTTTATGGTTGCAAACATATAGGATTACCATCATAGTAGTTAGATAACCGGTATATTTGACTATAGGATTAGCACATAACGTCTAGAATAAGGTTTGATCTGACAATTCAGCCTAACTAGATAGTCAATGGTTTAGTGTATTGCTATTTAATCAATTGCAGGAACAGTTTGCTTAGGTTCTTATTGACACAGGTAAACCCTATTTGAAACTACCTAGCGCAATTGAAACCAAACTATTGAAATACTACATGATTCATACCTTACATGTTTAGAACGGCAAAACTAGTGGGGATTACTTGCTAATTACTCAAGCTAAACTCTCATACTATCTTCTTTTCTTAGCTTATTTAATTTTCAGTCTTTAGTTTATTAGTTTAGTTTTATTATTCAGAAAAACAAATAAAAATCTATCTTTCTTTACTCTTGCGTATTATTATCTCTAACTCTCATATTTGCACTTGAATATTTGCATAAGTTCTTCTTAACCTGCGTAGTCCCTGAGGAACGAATTCTACTTATTCATTAAAACTTGCGTACGATCTGTATACTTGCAGAACCGTGCTCAGCTTAGGGGGTTTATTTGCACTTATTTTATACATTATTTTATCACACCTTAGGCGACACCAGTATTTATGCATATATTTCATTATAAGCCCCCATATTACGTAAATAAATGCACTATGGGTCCCTATATTATGTAAAAATTGTACAATAAGTCTTAATTTTAATTATTTATTAATGGGTACATACCTACCCAAATTAATAGGTATATACATACCTAAATTATATTATTAGTAATACACTTACTAACATACAATTTTAATGGGTATAAACCCACCACCTGCTCTAATGTCCTGTATGTTTGCCTCTCGAAGTTAATGGGTATATACCCACCTAGGTTAAGAATTATTGATAAAAGCACGCCCATGATGTCTCCCGTTTTGTTCTAAATATTAGCCCTTAGGAGACATCATTTTGGGTAATTAATTGACTTATTTGATAGACTTTTAAGCTTATTTGGTTATGTTGCGTTTTCTCCCCTTGGATTTGTAATATTTGCATGTTAGAGCTTTTGTGGGTTAATTTGATTGTTTTTAGTGTAACGTTCTTAGGTCCATGGATTAGATGGAGCACCAAGACAAGGAGGAGAAACAGGAATTAAAGTCTTAGATCGAGTGTAGAAGTCAAAGGCGAGAAAAGATGATTTGAAGATTTTATTAGAGGAAAGTGAAATCTGGAAGGCTGTTACAAATCACTGTTTTTGAGCTACTTAGACACCGATTCAGTTTTAGAGTCTTGAAATAAGAAATTTTCCATCTTTGAGTCAGGAAGATTTTCCAACTGGAATGAAGTGATTTGGAGTCCGGAAGCAACAGTTACAGCCATTTTAGTGACAGCTGTACATCAGTTACGAATTTCATTTGAGGATTGGGCTTTTATTTCATTTAACCTATTTCCTTTTAAGAGGAGATCCCAATCCGTTTTTCTCATCATATATAAGCCTTAGACTTCATTTTTTACAACACAACTCATATTATACAAGTAAAATATGCTAGAAAGAAGTTAGAAGCAAAGGGAGAGAAGAAACTGAAGCTGGAGAATCCTATTTCTTCCATCAACAGTCAAAATCAATCCTTTAATTAGGTTATCCATTTCATTTCTGTAATTGAACATGAGTATTTTATCATTTATTTCAGTTTTTCGTTTCATTATGAGCTAAATACTTTAGATGCTTGAGAATCGCAATAAAAGGGATGAACCCTAATAGATTTCTTTATTGTTTCTGAATTTGGGATTTAATAATTTAAATTGAATTGGGTATTTATTATTTGTTATTACTTTGTTTCTATTTACTAATTCTTTTCGGTACAACTAGAATTAGGTATTAGTATTTGGGCTATTCACTTTAAGTGGCAAAAGTGATCATCCGATGGGAGGGTTTGAATACGGACTTAGGTAATACCCGTGTAATGTTCATCATTGACTGACAGGCTTGACTAGTTACATAGCCAATGAGGTAAGAACTTCACATCTAAAGAGACATATTCGCCCATATAGGGGTTTATAGTACTTTAGGATAGCTCCTAGGTCCACCGGACAGGGGGCTAGGAGATATTAGAATCCCGACTAGTAATAAAATACCGACTCTACCCTTAAGCGGAAACGTTAATTAAGTTGATTAGGCAGGATCCTTGCGAGGCTCAAGTACACCTTCTCATTCTTGCGTCTATTCATTATTTACTTTATTTGAATTTATTTTACTTTATTTAATTTATTATTTTAATTATTTTCATCTTAGTTTCATAAACAAAACCCAACAAATATTTTATCATTTATTTTCTTGTCACGTAACAATTATCCTCATTTATTACATAACATAATAAGTCATATCCACCCGTCCCTGAGATCGAAAACCCGTTTATCGGATATTACTTGGACGACCTGTACACTTGCGGTTCGTGTCCCTCCACTTTAGGGGTGTTATGTTATAACAAACCAAGAGACACCAGCCCATAATATGATGTAGGGAACCCAGGAAAGTGCCAATTTGCTTATTATCATGTCTTACAACATTATCAGTTAAAGGGTTAAAAGATTTAAAAGATGAATTTGCAATAGTAGCTTATTCCCTAAGGAATGCTAAAGTCTTGACAAAAGTTACCATCAAGGTTGTCAATTTTTGTGACCTTGGGGCTTAATGAGCAAAAGATGGTGAGCTTGTGCAAAAAATTCCTCAATGCAGACGATGATACTGCATCCACTAGTATATACTAATTTACCATGTCTAATGAAGAGAGAAACTTATAATTTTGTGTTTTAGTATATAGATTTTATTATATTTACAAAAAGCTTAGAATTTTGTGTTTTAGTATATAGATTTTTTTAATCCTGAAATACTTTATTTCCTTTTATCGGGACAAACAGTGCAATTAGGAATTATTGGAAGAGGCACTGTAAGTCACTAATATTATGAAAAGATTTCACTATAAGTCCCTAGATTATGTAAAAATAGCACTAGAAGTCTTGATTTTAATTAAGCACACTATTAAGTTCCCATATTATTTGGTGTTGTAAGTAAATAGTGTAGAACAACTTAGAATATGCCCACCAAGATATATGGTTATATACTTGCTAGAGTAATTGGTATATACCCACTCAGATTTAGCGCTAACAACTTAACTATGAAGGGCTACGAAAGCTGGCATTCTTCAGGTCTGTTGTAGGTATATACCTATAGAGATCTATGGGTATATACACATTCTTATTTGACTAAATAATGGAAAATCTTATGGATTTAAGCTTGAAAGATTTTTGAATGAGATTGCTGACAATGTTTTATATAATATAGGGACCAAAGAGATCAAATTGATGCCAAATTGTGCATATTTAAATTGAAATGAACAAAAATAAGACTATATAGTATAGTAGTTAGTTACAAAAACAAAGACAAATAAAGGTTGCACCACCGCACTTTAACTAAGTAGGCATTATTTTACTTCAAGTTTTGAGACCACACCACACTTTTAAAATACATTATACCACTCAATCTTCTTTTTCAGGGGCAATTTTGCTGGCTTGACTCTACTTGTCTAAGAGAACATTCTAAGGAAGTTATTGCATATGCCATTGGCTTCACATTACGATGTTACACTGCTAAAAATATAACTATGTTTGTCTTCATCTCTAGCCCTTCAAAAATTATAAATGCTTCCTTGTTACCCATCTGCATTATCACTCATTGAATATATGATAATCATTCAGTTACTAGTACAATTAGAAAATGAAAGATACACACTTGATCACAATAATTTGGCGTAATAAATATGGTTATAAATTTACCATCATTGTCTATTTCATATCCTTCGTCATTCACTTCATGTGATCACACAACCAAATATGAAAAAGTGTAAAACTTAAAGTTGAGAAAGAAAAAAATTGGTATATACCCATCCAGATAAATAGGTGAGTACCCACACAGATATGGTAAAGGTGTAAACTATATAAATATAGTGGGTACAAACCCATTAAAACTGAAAAAAGACATTTGATGTGAATATATAGGACCTACTTACACATATTTGTTACAGCTAATGCAAGAGTGAGTGATAATGGGTACATAGTACATACCCACTAAAATGTAGGGATTTTTATACAAATAAGACATTTTATATAAAACAATATAGTGGGTACGGACCCACTAACCTGTATATTACCATGGTTTGCAAATAAAGAGTATCTAAAAAACTACACTGTAATGGGTACATGTCCGCTAAGAAATACAAGGACCGTTATGCAAATATAAGACACCGTATATTAATAATGTTTCTCTGGTTTGTAAATAAAGAGAACTTAAAAATATTGCGTTGTATATGATAGGGGGTGCAAAACACCTAAATAAAATGGGTACACCACCGTGAAAATGCAACAACGGAAATAGGGGTAACCCCCACTATCAACAGTGAGAGTGGGTACAGAGTGATAAGAAATGGGTAAGACTCACCAAACTTTTCAGAAAAACTTGGGTATGCACCCAAAAAAATATACCCATCGATTCGGCACATATACAAGAAGCTCTAAAACACATGCACTTGTTCTTTTTATTCACAAATACATACATATTATCTTTCACATAAATATATAGATCCAACCAAAACATTACAAACCCTAATGAGTACAATCCCAAATACAAATTAATCTCTATACACAACATCTTATCTTACAAAACAATCATCTATTAACCCTAGAACAGTCTTCATATTTTGTAGAAGAAAACATAAAATCACATACTAATAAAGAAAAAACAAAGAAATCAATTGAAACTAGCACCATGTTACGTATTTGATAGATACATATATTTTTCAGAAATTATACCTTTTAAACTTCACGTACGAACCAGAAAATCCTTGATTTTCTTATCTTTGGTTTTTAAGAATAACAATGTGTAATGGTGTTTGAAATGAAAATTGAAACTTTTGGTGTACACCATGATGTATCAGGAAACGAGTAGGGAAGTGTTGGCCATCAAGGGAGAAGTAAGCGAGAAAAAATTTAGAAGGGTATAAAAGTGAACCCTAATCAACTAGATCGCAAACCAGACCTTTAAATTTATTAATTTCTAGTTGGGCCTCTAAAACTTTATTTTTGAAAATCGGGCCTCTACTTGTATACTCCTCAGAAAATTAAGTATAGACGTGGATCGTGGTAATGCACAAGTTGTCAATGTTTAATGGAATCATCTTGTATAGAATCAGAAATTTGATATATTGGTGCATATTATGACCATAATAGAAACTGAGTTCCGAGAGTTAAGGAATTTGAGTTTCGACAGTTTTTTCTCTTTTTTAAAATTATAATACATAATAATACCACATGATTGGAGTTCAATTATGTATATACAAGAATGATCTTTAAGAAAATCCTAGAAAAACGGAGCATGTGTATGATAATATTGGTTTACGTTAAATTTGGTTTTTTGGTTACTACACGTAGTGAAATAGTTATAGTATTTTCAATTAGTACAGACATACCTCCACAACCAACGTTCATACTCATGGGTCGTTGGCTCTCCATGACATATTAATCGTGCTAAACAAATAGTTTGTTGGGGCCGTTTGGATATTTCTCCTTACCTATGGGTATAAGTTCTACATGGTGTGCTGGAGAACATTAATCGAGGATACATGGTGTGAGAAATTTCAAGATAGATAGGAAGGGTTTACAATGCAAAAGGAAGGTCGGTTGAATTGTTCGATAAAAGATGGACGCTGAAAATTGATAGTTTGTCGTATACCATTCATAAAACATCACTTTGTTTAATATTTGGGGTACGACAGTACAAGCCAATAGGTCAACTTGTTGGATGAATCGGGTCTTTGTTCATCCGATTTCAGCTTGATTTGAAAGCCGGGTGATTTAGTTAAATTTGAGTATATAATTGAAAAGAGGCAATTGCTAAAATACCCCCTAAACTATACAACAATTGTTTATCATCCCACAACTTTTGAAATATATACATGACTCCTTTAAACTAATAATTCATTGTTGGTTACCCCCCAGTTGAAAATACATACGAGTCTTCCTTAAACTATTAATTTGTTGTTGAGTACGCCTCAGCCATCTATTTTTTAATTAAACTTAACCTAGAGTAGCCTTCACTCTCTCATAAGTGACTTGGTTATGATTTACCTATTAATTTATTTTTTCAATCCTTACAAATTGCCTATCTTATGTATTTATATAAAGGGTATAATGGGTAATTTGTAAGGATAATATATTAGGTAACCAATGCCCAAGTCATTTGTGTGAGTATGAAGGTCACTTGCGGTTAACTTTAACTAAAAAATTGATGAAGTGAGGATTCAGCAACTAATCATTAGTTTAAGTGAGGTTTATATGTATTTTATAAATTGAGGGGATAATCAACAACTATTGTATAATTCAAGTTTTTTTTATCAACTACCACTAATGAAAAATGTTAAAAATCAGTTTGAATTTTGTTGATGACGGTAAGTTGGGCCATCTTGATTATCAAAATAAATTTATAATTTTCTCATACTAGCCCGATAAGAAATAGCAGTCTGGAGTCCATTGCATCAATCTAGTTTTAGCGAGCCCTTTCCTACGTAAACTGGGACGAGTTCTATTTAGCTTGTTAGCCCATTAGTGCTTTAATTTTAGCTTTGATTGAATAGATGCCACATTAATTTGTTGTACAAATTAATCTTTTAGGTAAATTATTTATCATTGTTAATCTTTCTTGTCAACTTTTTTTTAATCTATTTTTTTATATACGATAATTTTACAAAAAAAAATAGTCTTTTAACCTTTCTCTTTATAAAATTACATGTATTCAATAATTATAAGATTATATATTATGATATCCCTTTAAATTAATTAATTAGATAATGTTAAAAACAAATTGGGAGGAAATGTTTGAAAAGTTAAGGGAGGTAATCAACAATTATTGTATAGTTTGGGCCAAGGGTTGGGGATGAACGGGATTAATAATCTAATCAATGCCTAAATGAAGTTAAAAGCTCCTAAACTAAGTTTGGTAAAAATAAATGAGGAGAACTCTTGAGAAAAGGTACTAAGGGGTATTTTAAAGAGTTTTCTAGATGCAAAAACTAAGGGCTAGGAGTTCAAATAGGGAGAAAGAGTGTTATGAATCCTGAACCAATTGTGCCCAAAAGGAAGATGGTGATTGATCTAAGGACCTATATGCATATTAAGTTAGAACAACTTAACTGGATTTCTAGGGTCAACTATTAATAAATCTAAGAGGATAAAGATCTATCCTAACATATACCTAAGTTAGTTTATGTAAGTTAAAAACCTAAGGTCAAACAATTAAGCATCTAAGTGAAATAGGGTTTTCAATAGCATTCTTAAAAACACTAGGGGATTAACAAATAAGTAAGGTTTAATCAAAAAGAAAATAAGTAAATATAATGCAAATATAAAGTAAAAGATGAGGTTTAGACGATACACGAGCGCTTATAGTGATTTGGTTTTCCTACATCTACTACCTAAGGTCATCGCCATAGGATTTTCAAGCTTCTAATCCACTAAGCTTCTACTATATTTTAAAGGTTTACACCTAGGTTTTTTTGGGCTAAACCACAACCTAATAATTTTCGATACTTTTACCGGTTAGGTCATAAACCGATTACAAACACCCTTGTGCACTTCTACACATAAGTTACCACTTCCATCATAGAAATCCTTCTCCCCTTTTCTTCTAAAAACTAGCTAACAAATATATGTTATAGTCGTAAAGAAAGGTTAAACTCTTGATGGTTGAATATTGCAATAAAATCGAATTTTCTCCTTGATGAGCTAGTGTGAAATAATGATAATGAACTCTTTGTCGAGTTGATAGTGAAGGCTTAATATGATCTCCTCTTGAGTTGATTGAAAAGTGATAGCTTGAGGTGGAACCCTCTTGAGTAGATTTTAAGTTGAATCTTGTAGTTTGATCTTCTTCTTGGATAAATATGAAGTTATATCTTGGAGGAAGAAGATATGATTCACTAGGCTTGGATTTACGATATGAATTGCAAGAAAAGGCTAGTGAATTTCTCTTTAAAGTGTAGGATAGTGTATCGTTGAATTTGAGCTTCAAGAGGTGTTTTAGTGATACAAGAGAGCCTTGTATATATATATATAGAATAAGGTAGCAAAAACTCTATTAATGTTGATCACTCTTCTTGTGAAAAATGACAATACCGTTTCTCATCACCAACGTTATACCTTTTTGTCCCCAATGGCTCTTTTCCACGTGGCATCCGTTCTTCAACGGGCATAAACTCAGAATAGATAAAAACGACATTGCACGATATGGGAAATATCACTACGTTTTTCTAAGTACAAATGTCTAATACCATCTTACTTAAATTCAGTAAGTATGTTGCCAAAGACCCCGAGCATTTTATAAGGAAAAAAGGTATACCATTTTTTAGCCAAGGAAGTATGAACATCTAGGATACAATTCAAGCTTTCAAAGGATTTTATTCCTACACAATATTTTTAGATAAAACATTCTAAAGGATTTGTTAGAATAACTCAAGAGCTAAAATTACAACATACGAAAGAATGTATCAAGATAGGATAAACAAGAGATAATAACCTTACAGATTCGAAGTCTTTTTTGAAAATGTTTCCATAGCTTAAAGTGTGTGTATGCGCTAGAGAATACACGTACGAGTTTAAGCACGACAAACATGGAGCAAGTGGATAATCCAAACACAATATTGATTTTACAAGAAATTTCATCTTCCTTCACAAGAGTTGTATAAGAAGTTATCCTATAATAAATGTTAATACAACTAAAAAGCAACAAAGCATTACATAAAAGGATATATCAAATAAAGTGTGTTAAATAAAATCATGTGAAGGATAGAAAAAATAAGATCATGATATTAATTCTAAGTGATAAATTCTATACAAGATGAACTAGATGCATATATGACAAATAATGTAGTTCATCTTGTGCACCAAGAATAATCCTAAAGTGAGTTATGATACAAAGTTTTTTCAGCTCATGTAGGTGCAAGATAAAGCATGTGATGTGTCCCTAAATGTGAAAACATATAACAATGTATTATGCACATTTATGGGGGTTAAGCGTATGACTAACACTATTAAGAGATGTCATATACTTAAACAAATAATACCATATACATAAGAGTGTACTAATAAAAAATGTATGCACATATAATCCTAGTGTTCATGTTTGTGTGCTTGGCTCCTAGAATGTGTTGTATTTAAATGTGAAGAATATAACAAAACAATCATATAAAATTATAGATGCATAACAAGCTATTGTAATCATAGTGATCGTATTATTAAGATGAGAGAATGCATATTTATGCAATAAGACATTCTTGGATACAATAACTCTTAACATATAAAATGATCTAATAAAATATACATGCAAGTTATTACTTGATCACTTATGCAAAACCAACACATATAGCAAGTTATAACTTAAGGAGTAACCAACTCATGTGAATGTCTATTACAAGGATAATCATGCTTGAGAGGAATTAAGTAAGTACATATGATATGTTGCAAATATGGAGATATGTAATCATGTAATTTAGAAACAATTAGCATGTTAAATACAAAAAGATTTGTCTCATAAAAAATACTTACAAAAAGGAAAATATGCTAACACGGTGTTTTAATGAATCGGATTTCACTTAAAATTTTAATGAAATGTACTAGTTTAGAGCAATTCAGACCTAAATTGTTCAAAACAACAAGCAATTTTACTACCCCATTGCCTTAATGAATCAGATTAAAATCTCATTAAATGCACATAAATATAACATTATTTGTTGTTGTGTGTGTTAATCCTTGATGGATTGAGTCATATAAACAATTTGATTATGGTCGCAATATTCATAACATTATGGTTTTCCGCTCTCAATAATGAGATTATATATTATACCAAAAAGTAGTTATTAGAATTAGAAGGAACCCCGTAGATAATAAAATCAATCAAATCTCATTACAAGATGTAAATGCGCGCATTTAGAAGGCTTAACTGGAACACGAACTGTATAATTACATGATCTATAATCCCATGCACTATTCAACTAACCCATGTAATATGTATAATTGGGGTTTCCCTAGGTTTTATACGAATATCTTTTAGGATCAACAACATTCTCATTTTTGTTATTCAAATAGGAGACAGAATTGTTTGGGCATCAGCTAACACCTCTCATCTAGTTAGCTATAACGCTACCATACGTCGATTATCTAACAAAAATAAGTGCATTGTTAACTGTTAAACATGATTTTTATGAAGTGCCTTATGTAATTTTAGCAAAGGTTTAGCGAATCTAGAAGTTGTTGAACTTTTATTAGTTAGATAGGTGGATGTTATTTGGCTCGATAAATTTATTTTAGAAGAATATATTATCAATCCTTGACATGTTTGTCTCATCTCACTCTTATATCTATATTATAAAGGTGTGATTGGTATTCTGTAATTGGATCAGTAGGGTATTGACATTATCGATTATATCTTGATTACTGTGATTGATACACGGTAATCAGCATTGTAATACTATTCCTTCCGTGATCACATTACAACAAATATGGAGGTTTTCATTACATACCAACTTCCTATGAATAACAAATTATAGTCGTAATTGTAATGGATATATTAATAAAATATAAAATTTAATATGGTATAATTTTTTAACATATCATATATTTATTAGTTAAAATTAAAAAGGAAAAATCCATTTTAAAATTTTAAAATTCTTATATTATGATCATGGAACGTGCATTTATATTCTTATTATTTTTATACTTTATTTTCTATTCTATATTCTTATAAATATTGAATCTTAATTATAATTTTTTATTATTGTATACTTTATTATATATTCCCGTTAAAATTGAAAAACAAGATGACAAAATCTAAGATTTATACAACTATATATACAAACCGTTTAAAAATGTTAAGAGGTTTTGTTTATTAATTTTTTAATTGTTTGTTATTATTTTATATCATTTATTTATTTTTATAACATACCAAACGATATATATATATACAAAGAGAGAGAGAGAGAGAGAGAGAGAGAGAGAGAGAGAGAGAGAGAGAGAGTTGTTAAACAAAAAAAAACATAACGCTTCATCTACTTTTTTTTTTTTTTTTCTATCCCTTACAAAAACATAATCTCCCATCTTCCTTTCTCTTTCCGTACGTTTACATCAAAACTCTCACCGGAGTTAATTGCAGCCACAATCATGCTACGTCCTTTCCCTCTCATGTGCACTCTCCAAACACATACACCCGGGAATGAAGAAGCTTGGCTATTATTCACAATCCTTGATTTCTCTTTGTCTTGATCAAAATGAAAGAAAGATTGGTTGTTTTAACGTGTCTAGGGAAAGAGAAAGAAGGTTTGGCTATTTTAATGTGGTTAGGGGAAGTGAAAGAAATCTTGGTTGTTTTAATGTGGCTATGGATAGGCGAGCTGAGAAAGGCTCGTAATCTCTTTGATGAAATGCTTGAAAGAAACCGAGCCCAGTGCAGTGAGTTATAACTGTCAAATCGGGTTCTTATGTAAAAGGCATGAGTATGATGATGCAAAATTGTTGTTCGAGTATATGGTGAGGAAAGGGAAAAGCTTAAACGCTATTAAATATGCTTTATTAATGTAAGGTTTGTGCTTGTTAGGTAAGCATGAGGAAGCTAAAAAGTTGATGTTTGATATGGAGTATCAAGGCTGCAAAATTGAAAATAGAGACAGAGTAGTTGTATATGATGAAAAGGAATCTTCAGTGTTGTTTGTGTATAGTGGTGAGTTATATTTTGCACAAGGTATATTTTTATTTTATAATTGGTTAGATTATATAATTTTACTGTTTTACTATAATACATTTAGTCAATTTGTGATGTCTTGCCTTTTGGTATTATATTTAATAGTTCGAGACATTGATTTTCGAGAGTTTTTAAGTCTAAAGTTGGGATTTTGTCCCCTTATTTGATATATTTTAAGTTTTAAGCTAATGTTAATGATTCTCGTGTTTTTTGGAGCATTTTGAGGAGTTTTTTGTGCTTTTTAGGTGAAACTCATAAGAACATGTGGGGCTAATAACTAATAGATTAGAAAAGGATTCGGAAAAGTGAAGATAAACCTCCAAGTCAAAAGATACCAAAAAGTAACCCGAGAAGTCAAGAGTTGACTTAATGCTCAAGAAAGGAAGGTTTTACCATCAAGCTTAAATCTTGGAATCAACGACTAGGATGATCCGAGAAGAAAGTGGAGCTGATTTATAGACTTTTGGAAAGCTCTCGGATTAGTAGTGGATCAGTTATTAAGTATAATGCATGGGAGAAAGGTGCGGATAATCCAATAGAGGCTGAATTTTTAGGTATCTTGAAGGCATGTTTGTGGGCCAAAGATTTTAAGGACACAAGATGTTTGATAAGAAATGACGACAAAGGCATCATGGAGGCCCTAGCACTTAATACCCATTGTAGTTAATCCTAGTATTAGTAACTTGATTCGATATATATACTTTAATTCTGAATCTTGTAATTCTCTATTTCTTTTCCTCATAAAGGAAACAATTTAGTCGCAGATTAGATAGCCAAAAATACGCCTCTAGGAAATTATTTAGGTTTTGTTAGGGATTCCATCCCAACTCAATTAGCGAGACTAATAGATATTGATTCCACCCTCTCGGGGATTGGATAAGTTTTGTAATCATATATTATTAATGGAAGTATTTAGAACAAAAAAAGTAATTTTTTTTACGGGTAAAAGACAACATTAACCAATTCCAACCCTATAAAAGCCTCGATCAAAGACGATAGGTTGCAATTACTTAGTTATTGGGTGACTCCGTGCTTATCATTTTATGCAAGCATATCCGCTGATCCATTCAACCTCCTTGGGATGAGTCTAAAGGTGATAAGGTCAAACTCATCGGCCATCTGGTTAATTTCTCAGATGATCGGTTGGACTTTCGATCTTGCTGCTGACACCCGCCTAATACCTTGGATGAGATCAAGGTTATCTGAAAAAATTGTTTTGTCTTCGTCTAGGAAATCAACGCATCTTTCTATTGCTCTTAATACCGCCAAAACAACGCCTTCCAAAATTGTGTCGCACAATCCCTGTTTCTTCATATGCTTTATTAAAAGACAAATCACGATGGAAGGTATTAGAAGATTCATAACTAAAAATGTCTTCTATTTAATTAAGTGAGTCTTGCAAAATATGAGTTACTGGGAGGTTGATATTTCTCCAATCTGCACCATGCAATTCTTTCATAAGCTTAGAGTAGAAAAAATGATGTTATCACCATCGATATTAAAATCTTCATGAATATATTTCATTTTTTTCCATATATTTCACATGTTCATCACTATATAATCGATCACTTTATTTTTATCCCATCCACCTTCAGTAAATGAATTGGCTAGATTTAAGATCCAATTACCCATATCAGTGTGGTGACTCGTGTCTACTTTAATCTGTAAAGACGAACCTGCCCAAATTGTTTGACTGGTTTTACAATAACTAAGAAGATGATCCACATTTTCATATAAACCTGACACCATAAGGATCCAGTGGAATCTGCACATTTTCTTTTGTAGAGATTTTGGTTCGCCGGTATAGCACTGTTACACGTCTTCCAAATATAGATTCTGATTTTTGTTAGGTATGTTTGAATCCCATATTGTTTTCCATAAGTTAGTATGTATTACCTTCAGGTGTCTTAGCCGATTGAGGTTGATGGAATTGTTAATCTGAGAGAGTTTTATACCCTGTTTTCGTAGTATATTGCCCGTTCTTAGAAAACTCCCATACCAATTTATCCTTCATATCAATGATAACAATGTGAATTCTGGTAATATCAGGGATGATTCGTTTAGGAAATGTATTGTCAAGAATTTCATAATCTCAGTCATGAGAATTATATTTCCACATCCGATTGACCTTATTAATATTTTAATTAGGGGTTTTTTCTAGCTTAACTAATTGACCATTTATCATCCTAAATATTAACATCCTGACCATTTCTAATTTGATGAATTTCATTTTTTTTTTTATAAATTCTCTGTCTTTCAAAATATTAGCCCAACTCCAAGTTCTGCTTTGACGTAATTTAACTTTCATACAATCTTAAATAGGAAAATAAGCATTTTTATGTATTCTTGCTACCAGTATTGATTGATTTGTCACTATTCTCATATTTTCGAAGTTAGGAGTGCTATATTTATTTATTTTAAATCTTTAAAACCAATACTTCTCAGCAAAATTTCAATCGATATCTTCTTTCATGTCATTCCGTAAATTCTGTTTCTTTCTCCAAAATTTTACCAAGATTTAGAAATAATTGAAATAAGATTATTACGGAAAGAAATAAGAAAAAAAGTAGACATAGTTTAATTTAGGTAAAAAAAAATCATATTAAGTATAATATTGAACAATCATCTCTCTACCTAGGGGTGAGCACGGGACGGGTTTACCCCGGGTTGGGGTCTAGGGTAAGGGTAGGGTTAAATTTTACCCTACCCTCGGGTTACCCAAACACGGGTTACCCCAGGTTAACCCTGGGTTTACCCTATGGTAATTGAACCTGTAATTCAACAAATTAATTCTAATATAAAGCTTAAAATTTAATACAAATTGCAGTTTACTCCCTTTAATGACTTAAATCACAAAATACTCCCGGATTCACAAAATATTACAAGTTAACTATTACAAACTGCAATTTAAGCCCTTAAATTACTCAAATTCACAAAATAAAAGGTACATTAAATTAAATTCTTCCAAAAGATTACAACAGTACACAATCAAATTCATTAAAAATATTACAACACATTCAAATTTATCCAAAATATTGCAACAAAATCAAAAGCTTCAACTATTCATCACAATCACTTCCTTGAGCATTCCAATTTCCTGTTACTTAAAGCGTTCCCAAATATATCAGTAAGTTACTAAGTTAAACATATTAAGGCTTTAAACCTTAAGCCTCAGAACAGTGTCATCATAGGCTGGAATTGAATAGCTTATAATTGAGTAGATCATCATAGGCCACGTGTTATAAACACTTTCATCGGCCTCAGATATAGTTGGAAAATAGCACGGAATTTCCAGAAAACCAACTATACCTCATCACCGGATTGTATTTTAAACACGTAGGCAACTCACTGCAAAAGGCGGCTACCAATACATGTTTATTAAACACAATGATAATAAGGTAAGGGCTTACCCAAACTCCCTATATTATGCAGTAGGATAAACTTTAGAATAGGGATGAATATAAACATCACCGTTAACAGTAGCACTTTTTGCTCCATCTCCACTTGCTAAAAGATGAGGTAAAGTAACTCGAAATTGAGCAAGATACAATGAAGAACATTTTAATGACATTCTGTAATACAAGACACTCCATTTTTTATTAATCATGTTTAAGACTTTTACAGAGTATTAAACTAAAGAATGTTTGACTTAATCAAAATCAAAAAATCAGGAGATACCTAATTCCCCAAACTGATATGCTGATTCAGGAGATACCTAACACAAAAAATCAAAATTTAATCGAGAAGAGAATAGAAAACCTTGAATGAGAAGAGAAAATTAACCAAAAATACATTCTTACCTAAATAATGATTCGTATCTGTGACAAAAAAAATTCAAAACAAATTAATACTTTGAAATAATTAACAAAAAAAGATATAGAAAAGAAATAAAAAAGAATAGAGTTTTACCTTTGAAATGGTGTGCCTTTGGTATTTCTGAAAAACCCTCAATATATAGGCAAATACCCATAGCAAATCAACTGAGAAAAGAGCAACACGTTATTGAATGGATAAAAAACGGCTACATCAGACCTCAAAGAGGAGTTTTCCAGGCCGCATTAAATGAAAGCTCTCGAACCCAACAACCAAACGCGGCTTCAATAAATGTTGACCCATGGTTAAGGTGTAATCGGCAGAGAAAATCAGAAGATTAATAATATAGCACAAGATATAGGCATATAGGTTTAGGGTGATTGTGAAGATCAGAACTCCGAAGGATAGAGAGATTTGATGGCTTAGGTAGGGTTCGCCTTTTACGTCATAGAAGAAGAGAGAAGAGTAAAGTAGCGTATAAGAGAAGCCGAGAAGGAAAATAAATCAATTAGATCTGATTCAACGTTTTGTATATATATATATATATATAATTTTTTTTTATTTTTTATAGATGAACAATATCGGGTTGGTCGGGTCCAACCCGATATTATAGACTCAAGTTAACCTTGGACCAATGTTAAAAATACATATTATTCTCCTTTTTTTATTCTTTTTTTTTATATCTTCATTATCCAAACTCAAAATCATGCTCAACCCTATCTCTACCTATATATCGTTCCTCTCAATTGTCAAAGTGTAAGAAAATATCGTATACATGGTCTATTATATTTGTTTTTTTACACATACCAGCATTTTTATAAATATTGTTGGTAATATCAAAATTTCGAAACTCATTAACGTAATTCAATTTCTTAAGAAACCAAACAATATTTAATCTCATAAAAAAGCGTACTACTAAAAAGAAAAAAGAAGTCAAGATATGTTCTGGTCCCAAGATACCATGTATACAAATTGCTGTAAAAGTGGTCTTTTCAATAATTTCATGTTGGCTTCATGATTATCCCAATTTTATTTAATTTTTTAAATTACTCATCGTGTTTAATCATCATGAGATTAACGATAATCAATGATAGCTATAGGTGACATTTTTGATATTGAAAAGAAAAGTATAAATTAAAGCATTATGTATAGTCTGTCATGAGAAATTGTACTAGAAAAGATTTTATACCTTTATTGCCTTTATGTCCTTCATTTCTAATATTACTATTGTCTGGTCCCTGTCGTTCAGTTTATTATCTGAACACGCCAAACATTTTTTTGAAATACATTGGTCAGAAATTATAGTTTTAAACATATGATGATATGACCATTTTTATAATCTAATAAGTAAAAGGTTGTAATAATTGTTTTATCTCTGTGTTCATTTTTTCCAAATCATAAGGATTTGATTTAGTTAGGGTATATAGTATATTTGATGTCTTATTTTTTTTTTAAGAAAAAAGTTCTTCGTAATATTTTGACACTCAAATCAATAGAGATTATGATAGATAAAATTAGAGATTATTATCCAAAGGGTCTTGAAATCACTACACCGTGACCTAACAAGACCGCCTCTTTTGGCTCTTCTTACTAAAGGCCACAAACTAATTTTAACCCTATAAACCAAAAGAACAATTACTATTTTATCCTTTTATTTTCCTATATATACTATTTATTGTCAATAAAAATTAAAACCCAAAATTGCTCCCCCACTCCTCTCTCATCAATAGCGATCTTCTCCAATTAATTGAGCGAAACCCTACCAGAGAAAAAGTTGTCGCCGCTCCGGTGAAAAAGCTGTTGCACGAGGACGAATGGAGTCCCTCTCTCCTCTCTCATCAGCCGCCGGTCAGAGTCCTGCACCACCGCCGGTAACTCAGCGGTTTGAGAAGAAGGCACTGTTTTCTTGTGCTCAGACGAGTGGCGGCGGTTCATGATAGGTCTGTTCGTGAGAGGTAAGATCCGTTCAAGATCCGCTGAGACGAAGCTTCCTTGTGATTTCTTTCGTGTTTAAATACTCAGTAAAGAGGTCAGATTGGGTTTCCGTTCGTGTTTGAATAGTACCCAGCAAAGATGGATAAGTATCGTACTTGCTTGAGAAGCACTGGTCTACATACTATTATGGTGTTCTGTTCAGTGTATTTTGCATTACACATCATTATCAATTTTAAGGTAAAGTGCTGATTATTTATTTTTAATATTGATTCAGAAATTGAGTGGTTGATATTCTGCTTTAGATCCCTATCATGAGGAAGAAGCAATTGTTGACCTTAAAAACATCCTAACAGATCCCTCTTCACGGCGATAATACAAAGCTCAGGACTTTTTTGTCTAGCCAATACCTTTTTTGTCATGCTCAACAATTTCTTTTTTTATTTTTTTTTTATTTTGAATTCAATGTAATGTTATTTATTTTATTTTTTTGTTGTGTAATTTATTAATTTTTGATTTGTTAAATAAATACAATTTTAATTTAATATTGTAAATATTTGTTTAACTTTTCCAAGAACACAGTAATATTTTTTCGATACTCAGTAAAGTTACTGAGTATACGAGCATGCTCAGCAAAGTTATTGAGAAAATGAGCATGCTCAGTAAAGTCAGTCAATAAAAAAATTCGGATACTCAGCACTTTTTCCGATACTCAGTACTTTTTTACGATACTCAACAACTTTTTTCATGCTCAGTAGCCCATGCTCAGTACTTTTTCCATGTCCAATACCCCATGCTCAGAACTATTTTTTCAGACTCAGAACTATTTTTTCAGACTCAGAACTTTTTTCCATGCTCAGAACTATTTTTTCAGACTCAGAACTTTTTTTCCAGACTCAGAACTATTTTCCAGACTCAGAACTTTTTTCCATGCTCAGAACTTTTTCCGGCGGTGGCCGGAGGCGGCCGGCGGTGATCGGTGGTTGTGGTCGGAGCTGGAAAATATTTGATAATTAATGAAAGAGGAGAGAGAAAAAATGATAAAGGAGGAGAGAGATTAATGGTAATGGAGGAGAGAGAGTAATGGTAGTGGAGGAGAGAGAAATAATCTATTTTTTGTCTTATATGCACTAGAATGGTAGTTATGACATTGGACATTTTATTGGCCTCTAAGAAGGAGAGAGGAATTGACTAGCTCCTAAGTGGCACATTGATTTTTCTCAAGTCTCCTTGGGTAATTGACCCATAAAATTACTAAGAATTATGACGAATAGTTTTGAGCCTCAATTCTAAATATAAAGGATAAAACTAAGATTTTGGTACGGGGTCTGTGTTCTTATACGCAAACTTGTTGATAAGGTAATAAATATATTTTTAGTAAATTGTATGAAAATAGAATCGCATCATGTTTGTAACTTTGTATAATTATTTTTTCTTAAGAGAAAAGATTTTGACGCTCAAATTAGTATTTTTTTCTAGAGGTTATTGTTGATAACATCCCCATTAAACTTTTTAAATTTTTATTTAAGCTTTTAATTATTTTATTTATATATATACCTCCCTAATTACTTATTTGTAGAAAACATCCTTTATCTATTTTTTTTTCCTAATTTACCCCATATATACACTATATTTATTTAACAATTAATTAATTATTCCCATAATCTATTTAGATCTTCTCTCTCTTCCACTTTATCTCTCTTCTCTCTCTCCATAACGGCCGAGCTCAGTCTTCTCCCTCTCGCCATAACTGCCAAGCTCAACGTCCTTCTTCTCTCTCTCATGTGAAGCCAGGTTCTCTTCCCTTCTCTTCTCCTCTATCTTTTTCTAGCTCGGCTCACTACTTCATTAAATAATTTTTCCTGTTATTTCTCTTTTTTTCCTTTTGTTTTTCTTCTAATTTTTTATTTCATTTGTTCCATTTTTTGTTGCAGATTTGTGTTACTGTTACGAATTCATATATTGAAGAGCTTTAGTGTTTGAATTGTTCATTGTTACTGCAATTTGACTGAAGTTTCTTACTCTTTCTCCTGCATTTTCCTTCCTTTTCCCCTGTTTGTCAAGGTTTGTACTGCAATTTGATTTTTGTTTGAATACTTTCTGAATTCTTTCATATACATGTTCTGTTGTGTTATGTTTGTGTTGTTCTTCCTTTTTTTGTTTCATTTTATACATATTTGTGTTTTTTGATTACGTTTTCCTGCATTTTTTATATGTATGTGTAGTATATTCTTCATTTTTTTGATGTGTTGCTTCAGTTTTGATTAATTTCGTGTTTAAGCTGCATTGATTTGATTGGAGTTTGATTTTCAGCTGTTATGCTCTGCATTTGTTTTTGCAGTTGCAGAATTCCATGTTTCAAACATGGAATTCCATGTTTTATACAGTTTCCATGTTTTGGTAACTGTATAAAACATGGAATTCCATGTTTGAAACATGGAATTCTGCAACTGCAACAATGTTATGAATTGTTGCTTGTGTATGTGATCATGTCCAACTACTAATGTTATGAATTATTTACTGTAGATGGTTATGTCTGTGGTTAGGTTCGGTTCCTAACGTTCTATGCGTTCGTTTGATCTTTTCCCGAGTCTCGATTCTGTTTTCGAGTACGTGATTTCTAAATGGCCTTCCTTGGTATTAAACTCCACGTATTTAGTGTATTCAGTCGGAGATGACGTTAACTGTGTGTTGAACAACGAAGAAGACTTCTCGAACATGCAGCTTTTGGTCAACGAGTCAACTTTGCAGCATATGGATATTTACGTCACTGATGATCGGGAAATAGATGCGTCCCAGTCTACGGCTTGCTCGGCAATCACGGTTGTTGATTCTTGCTCTCCTTATAAAAGGTCCTCGTCTTTGCACGATCCCAAGGAGCATACATTCGGTGGTCATAAAAATTTGGTTCTCAAGAGTAACACTTGGAGTCAACTAATCAGTCATGTTGGTCAATGCTTTTACGGAGGCGTTACTGAATTTCGTTCAGCAGTTGCCAAATTTGCGAGCGAAGTGGGGTTTAACTATTACTTCACTCATAATTATAAGATGAAATGTTTCGTGCATTGCAAAGGTTTTAGAACCGTATAATGTCCTTGGAAAGTGTACGCCTCTCTTGAACGTAGCAACGGATTCTTTTACATACGTACCTTGGTGAACGAGCACAACTGTGGTGCGGTTATGAAATCCATGGTTAGCAAGGCTATGAACTCCAATGTTATATCTGATTTGGTCGTTGAAGAAGTTAGGGCTAGGCAGATATTGTTCCGAAAGACATTATTAGGGAGATGAAACACGGTTATGGTTTCGACATAACATACACCGTAGCTTATACTAGTCTAAAAAAGGCCACGGACGAAGTTCACGGTGATTTTTCCTTGTCTTTCCATCGATTACGATCTTACCTAGACAAGTTGAAATCAGCCGATCCATCCATACAGGTTCATTACGAGTTTGATCCCGTGGCTTTCACGTTTGAACGATGCTTTGTTGTGTTTGGAGGGTGTGTTCACGGTTTTAAATCTTGTCGTCCAATGCTATTTTTAGACGGCACACACCTGAACAGCAAGTACAAGGGACACCTTCTAGTTGCAACTGCAAAGGACGGGAATAAAGGTACCTTTTCGTGACCTTATCCCCTGTTTTCCCCTGTTTCTGAGAAGGAATTCCATGTTTAAAACATGGAATTCCATGTTTATAACATGCAATTACATGTTATAAACATGGAATTCCATGTTATAAACATTGAATTCCTTCTCTGCACTATCCTTTTTCTTCCATTTTCTGTTTCTTTTGTTTATGGTGTGTTTCCCCTCTTTGTTGATTTTAATGCAGGCATATCCCCAGTTGCATTTACAGTCGTTCGAGCCAAGGACACGACAAACTGGAACCTGTTTCTCAGGGTTCTTAGACCTTTGGTCCAAGATCGTCGTATCACCTTCATCTCCGACCGTTTCCAAGGCATTATATCATCGGTCAGGGAGGTTTTTCCAGACGGCATCCATTCTTTCTGTTTATTTCATATACAAAAAAACCTACGCGACCCTATAAAAGGAAGAGGCATGGGTGCATACAAGGAATCGATGATTACTTTGCTAAATAGGGTCGCACATGCTCCAAATGCTGCAGAATTCGAGATAGCTTTTGAAGATTTCATTCGTGAAGGCAAAGGCGTAGGTCGTACTTTCATGGACAATCTTCCGAAAGAGAACTTCTCCAATGCGTTTTTTCTGGGGAAATGTTACGGGGAGATGACTTCAAACGCCGTCGAGTCATTGAACTCTAGAATCAAGCGTGAACAGTGGGACGAACTTTCTATCATTGAGCTAATCGATCAAATCCGTCTTTGGGTAATGTGTAAATTTTCAGAGAGGTTTGTAGATTCTTCGAAGTGGACGACAAAATTGGTTCCCGAGGCCGAGCTTGTTTACGCTTCTAATTTCGATAAATCTCGTCCTTGGACCGTGTGCCATCAATCTGGAGGTTTGCATCAAGTTGTTTTCGACCCGTCTCACGTCGTTGATATTCAAAGATGCTCTTGTACTTGTGGAGGTTGGCAGTTTATGGGGTTTCCTTGTCCTCACGCTGTTGCGGTTTTGCAAAAAGCAGTAGAGCCATGCTATGCTGTAGATATCGCCGCATAGGCGCCGTCTAGGCGTCAACTCCCCCCTCAACCGCTTACGCCTAGTAAAAATGCTAGGCATTTTTGCCCAGCGCCTTAGTCGCCGTGGAAGAGGCGCCTAGGCACCGATTAATGGTAAAAACTTGCCGCCTAGGCCCTCCATTAAATTTATTTTACTCTTGGAAATTCTTGAATTGATATTATAACTCTAATTTTAGTTTTTTTCATATTCAATATAGTGGTGTTAGATGAATTTTATGACTTAAATTGATTCAATTATCATAATTATACACGCGTATTACTAAATATATAAAATTATATAGCAGGATTCAAAACCGCGTAATCCCGCCTAGGCCCCGCGTAGTCCCTCCTAGGCGCTAGGCCCCAGTCGACCATCTAGGCCGCGGAACCGAGATCTACAGCATAGGAGCCATGTCATCGTCTAGAGTACATCGAGAGGTACTACCACACGGATTTATATAGGGAATGCTACTCGCGCAACGTTCCTGCTTTCTCCACATTCAGTCCATCTTCACTAATCCCCGGGCCGGGGGATCTTTTTTTGCTTCCTCCAATCGTCAAGGTTCATCCCGGAAGACCAAAAACGAAGTGTTTCAAGTCTCGTGGTGAATTTGAGCACGAACCTAGGATGATAACATGTGGACGTTGCCACACCCGAGGACACCATAATTCTAAATCCTGTCAAGCACCTCTATGAGTGATGTTTTTTTATTTTTATGATCTTTATATTCTTGTAACGGTCTATTAATAGTCACGTATTTAACATTGTTTTGATTTGTATTGTTAAATATTTGAATCTTTTTCTGTTTATATTTGTCTTGGTGTTCATTATGTTAGTATTATTGTCTTTTAATACAGGTTTTGAGTCATGTAGCATGACTCGCTATCTCAATATTCATGTTTTAAAGATGGAGTTGCATGTTTGAAACATGGTATTCCATGTTTAATACAGTTACAGAACATGTAATTCCATGTTTCATACAGTTACCAGTACATTCTGTAGAGCACACATGTTTTAAAACATGGAATTCCATGTTTCATACAGTTAACAGAACATGGAATTCCATGTTTAATACAGTTACTGAACATGTAATTCCATGTTACATACAGTTACCAGTACATTCTGTAGAGCACACATGTTTTGAAACATGGAATTCCATGTTTCATATAGTTAACAGAACATGGAATTCCATGTTTTATACAGTTATCAAAGCATTCTGCATAACACACATTTTTTGGAACATGTAATTCCATGTTTTATACATGTAAATTTTTCTCTGTATTTGACTTTTGTCCCGTGTTTTGCTGACCTTCACTTTTCCCTTGAACTTTGTATTTGTGACACATACTTATACATACACAACTATGCCTATTGTTTGTTTGTTTTTGATGTAGTTTGTATCGTGAAAAGTTGAGCATTACATAACATTTTCTTTTCTTTTTTTCTTAACAGTTAGTTTTTAACAAAAATAATAATAAATCATATCAATATCATTAGTAATCAAATCCTTGGTAATACTTAACAAGTCTAAAAATTTATCTTAAACATTACAAATTAAAACTTCCCAAATAAGTCAAATAACATACTAAATAAAAATTAACTTCAACAGAATATTAAAAAACTTGAAACAAATTCTTCATTTTTCTTCTTCATAATTGATTCTTTGGTCTTTATTGTCGATGACCGCATATACATCTTTGCTCAGTACTTCTCTGCTGCACTCTCTTCATATTCGTCCATTACTTTTGCGTTTTTGTATATGTCATCCGCATACATGCTAATAAACACTCCACTGTCTTTACTTCCTTCATTCATCTGTGGGCAGTTCATAATCTTTAGTTCTGGTTGGGTTGGGTTCTCGGAATCTGGTCCTGGTCCTGGTTCTACGTAGTTGAATACTTTTTGAGCGTTCTTCTTGCTTTTTTCTGACAATGCATGGTTCATAATTGTGCTTGCTGGGTCGTAAAGTTTCCATCCGTCTTTTGCATAGTCCTCCGGTTCAAACACGAGCAGCGTCCAGTGCACGTCTTTCATGACATCGTCGTCCTCTGCAGTTTGTATCGGAAACAGGATGATTGAATTCTTGTCCTCGAGAGCTTTCAAGAATATACTTTTCACATGCTTTTCCATGATTTCCTCATCATTTCCATGCACATACCCCTGAATAAACAGAAAAAATTTCAGAATTAATCTTTTTTACTGTTTTAGGGACCTTATAGTGTAATTACTGCATAATATAGGCACTTAACATGGAATTTCATGTTTAATACAGTTATCAAACATGAAATTCCATGTTTAGTAACTGTATTAAACATGAAATTCCATGTTTAATACATTTGATCAAAACATGAAATTCCATGTTTAATACATTTGATCAAAACATGAAATTCCATGTTTAATACATTTGATCAAAACATGAAATTCCATGTTGCTAATTGTACTAAACATGGAATTCCATGTTTAGTACATTTATCAAACATGAAATTTCATGTTTTTCCATAACTAAAACTATTTTACTCACCATGGTTTCAGTCCCAATGAAGAAAACCTTGTACTCCACAGCATATATCATTTGTACAGTTGATATGTGATTACTTGAATTATTGAATTCTCCCTGTAATATTGTGAAGTATGCTTCTATTACCTGCAAAAAACATTTGTTATTATTATAATTAGTCTTTAATTATCACTTTTTATATTTATTTTCACTTACATTGTCCTCGATTGACTTCTCCTCTGCAATTGCTTCCATGTCTTCCACAGTTATTGGGCAATCCAGTTCCGATCCCCACACTCCAAACCTGTAAATTGATACATTTTCAAATTTTAGTATATATAGCTTTTAAATAATTATAAAATTTTCACTTTTTTTAACAATTTATCTTTCTTTATATTATAAATTTTGTTCACCGTCTGAAGATATTTTTTTTCGATTAACTCGTACGGTGTCTTTTTGTTGATTCTTCTTTTGTACACTACTTTCTCCCATCTTTTTTCGTCTTCATCAATTTTGGCTTTTCCTTTTCCCTGATCTTGTTTTGTCTTCTTTCGAACCTCTTTTTCTTGTTCTACTTGTGTAACCGGCTCCTCTATCTCGAATTCAATTTCTTTACTTACTTTTCTTCTTTTCGTTTTCTATGTTGTGAAATCGGAACCCATCTTCTTCTTTGCGTTTCTTGGCTTATTCTTCACCCGTGTGACCAATGAGCTCACTTTCACTCCATCTGTCTTCTCCCCTATCACTACAACTCCACCTTCATCCATTCCTATAGGAGTGTTTTCAGTTTCTTCAATTTCACCTACAACCCGATCATTCTCCTTTCTGACACTTTCTCCAGTCTCTTTCTCTTTACTCATTCCCTATTCGTTTTCCACTGCCACCTCAGTTTGTTTTTCCATGTTCCCCTCCATCTCTTTTCTCGTTACTTGTTCATTTTCCACTAACACCTCAGGTTGTTTTTCCAGGTTCCCCTCCATCTCTATTTCTTGCTCAGTTCGTGGTGGTGTGTTTTGGTTCATTTCGTAGTTTACTACTTGATCTATATATCTGTTCATTTCTCTTTCTTCCTTTTCTTCCTCGAGTTGCTTGATTCTTGCATCTCTTTTTTCCTTTTCTTCCTCGAGCTGCTTGATTCTTGCATCTCTTTCTACCAGTTGTACGTTAACCTCGGTGTTCTCTATCTTCAACTGTTTGACTTGATCTTTTAGTTTTTTTATACTTTCCTCCAGCTTCTTTGTTTTCCTGTCTTCTATTTCTTTTCTTTCTTTTAACTGTTTCTGCAAATTGCATTTTTCCTTCTGTAGGGCATGCTGTAATTTGTAAGGCCCATCTAACTCTTCATGTAATTCTTTGATAGTATCATCTTCTTCATTTTCTTCATCTGCAACCAGCAAGACAAAAAAATACAACTAGTCTATTAGAAGGGAATATGTTGGGTTTTTCTGTTAAAAACATGGAATTCCATGTTTCAAACACGCAATTCCATGTTTCTAACATGGAATTGCATGCTTAAAACATGGAACTCCATGTTTTTAATAGTTCACTAATTTGGAACATGGAACATGTTGGGTTTTCTGTTAAAAACATGGAATTCCATGTTTTTAACAGTTCACTAATTTGGAGTTCTATAGCTGTTTTTTACCTTTTTCATTTTTCTCGGCTTCTTCGTGGTCCTGCTCCTCCTCTTCCTCCTCTTCCTCATCTTCTGACTCTCCTTGTGTCAGAGATACGACACTATCGTCATCTTCTTCTTCTTCATTCTCTTTTTTCAAATTGAGTTTTTCTTTTTCCTCATCGCTTATGACGATCTTCTTTTTAACCTGTGGAAGGTATGTACAGTTTTAGTTAAATGTTTAAGTTATATATATATAAACCTCATCTTCAGTTTACCTCCTTTTTTTCAGAGTTTGTCAATTACTTCCGATTTAAACTTGCTGTCTCTATCATCTAGCTTCCATCTCAATATTCTTGGCCAAGCTCTTGGCCTTAATTCAGTTCCCAAATTTGTGTATTCGTACAACCAAGGCTGCGAAACATAACAAAGTATTATATTAGTACAATTTATAAATTTATATATATGTATAATATTTTTTTTTCTTACCACTAGCATTGTGACACATCCGATTACTTTCTTCAGATTTCTACTACTATAAGCTTCCAAGGACTCCTCTAACAAATCTACCAGTCTCCCCGTCCAGTCATAGTCAGTCATTTTTTCTCTTATCATTTCTATTGTCCTCACATCTCTTTTCTTAACTACACTTCCTATAGTTGGGTACATTACATTCCCCATAACATAAAGTGTTATTAAGAGCGGGAAATCTGCCTTACTTTCTTTCTCGATTCTTTCTCTTCTTTCCTTCTTTTCTTCTTCACTTTCTCCGTCCAAATCTGGAATGTCTTCAAACATAATTTTCAACAAATCTCTTATCATTTGTACAGTCACCTTCTTTTCCTCTCCAAAGTATTTCATATGCCACTATGTAAATTCACCAACTTCTTTATTTGTTAGATTAGGGAATTCTTCTACTCCACCTTTAATTCCCATTATTACAGCTACATCTTCTCTTCTGAGTTTTATTACTCTTTCTCCTAATTTAAATCCTTTTTTCTGATTTGAGTAGCATCTTATGATTTCTTGAGTTATAATGTCACCCTTCCTTATTATAATCTTTCTTTTTCTTTTTTTCAGGTTGTATAATCCATTCAGTAGCTCATAGGATGGTGTTTCCTTACACCATTCTAGTTGTTGCTCAGCAAATGGGTTGTCATTCATTAACTTTACAATTGGAGCTAGAGTTGACTTGTATGTTTCTTTATATGTCCTCTTTCCTCCTTCTTCTTCATCTTCTTCTTGATTTTTCTCTTTTCTTCTTGGTGCCATTTTCACCTGTTTTTACACAATCTCCAAGCACAAGAAAATATATTAGTAGTCTGAAATTGAGTTAATTCCATGTTTTGTAACTGTATAAAACATGGAATTCCATGTTTTATACAGTTACAAAACATGGAATTCTATGTTTCATACAGTTACCAATACATTTTTGCAGAACACACATGTTTTACCTTCTAAGTGTCTATATATTTGAAGTAATTACACTATAAAGTCCCTAAATTACCCATTTTGTATATAATATGCACAATATATACCAAAATTTCAATGTTAGGGCCCTGTTTATATATATTTTACAGTTATTTTAAAAAAATTCAAATAATTGCACTATAGGTCCTTGTTTAACACAGTTTTCACGTTTTACGACTCTATTCCATCATTCGTTCATGTCAATCAAAGTTTATAGAACACATTCATCAAATAATCATATTTTAAACCCTAGAAATATCTAAATTCTGTTTTTATATATAAATCATTAAGAATTTCTTATTAAGAAATCAGTAGAAATTAAACAAAATCCACATGCACTATATTTGTGTTGTGTTTTTGTTCATGAATCACACAAAAACAGTTTCTAACTTGTGAAATACTATCAAAAACCTCGAAATAAACATAGAAATAGGATTATATTTGAGTTTTCACTTACGTATGGTTTTTTTTTTTGTGTTTTTGAGTCGAATCTCTTAGTTGATCGACTGAGTTTGTTGCCTAGTTTGCTCGCCGTTCGCCGTTCGCTCACTGTTCCGCCGTTGTCGTTCGCCGATTCTCTCTTTGACGTTTCATTTTCTGCACTGTGTTGTATGTGAGTGTGTTGCGTGAAGTTTGTAGTTTGTATTTTTTTTAATAACCGATTTTAGAATCAACAGGCAATAGTTGATTTACTATTTTCTTTTTCTTTTTTATTATTATTTGTAAGGGTATTTTGGGATGAGGTTGTTTTCTATAAAGTGTCTTATTCTAGGCACCTTTTCTAAATAAGTTTTTTAATGGGCATTTCTTAACAATTGGCTCTTTCTTCTATCTATTTTTATTTATCTTACTTTTTTTAATTCAAATATTAAAAAAACATTAAACATACTTTCTTTTTACTATATTATCCTTATTCATTAAATATAACATCATTTATTATACCATTGTATCTAACTAATTAGTTAGGGATGATATTGAAAAAATTGGAGAAAAAATGTCTTAATAATGTAAAAAAGAAAAATAGTATTCCCTCCGTCCCAAAAATAATGTCCATTTACTTTTCACACAAACTAAGAAACACAATTATTATCTTCCCCATTACTCCTTTTGTTCCACTAAATTTGTCCACTTACCTTTTCACATATATTAAGAAACATAATAAATGCATTCATCATTACAAAAATACCCCTAATAAAGTGTCTTGATATTTTAAATATTCATTGGAAATATAAATTTAAATATTTTAATAAGGTAATAGTGGATAAAGTTGGAATAAAGTGTCTTGAAATTCTAAGTGGACATTATTTTTGGACACCATTTTTAGTAAGGTGGATATTATTTTTGGGACAGGAGGAGTATTGGACACCTCATTTTAGAAAGAAGGACAAATAAAAGTGGACATAGAAAGTATGAATTACGACGAACCATCCCCCCCCCCCCCCTCCCCCTTCCCTTCTTTTCTCCTCTTTTATTGTTAGAATTTAATGAGGATACATATTAATAAAACTAAGACAATTGAAACTGAAAATAATATAATGAAATCAATTATCTCAATGACTTAACCGTAACTAGGTGATAATTTATATACCTATGTGGATGTCTACCATCAATGGAGGTTCATAGAATAATTGTGGGTAATTATTTCTCAAAGTGGAAAATCATGGATTAGTGATATCCTAAACTTATTGGTGTGGATTGACTAGGACTGTAAATGAACCAAGGTGCTCGTGAGCAGTTCAAGCTTGGCTCAAAGAAAAGCTCGTTCGAGATTAGATCGAATATAAACAAGCTCAAGCTCAAACTCCAATTTAAACTCGATAAGTAAACGAGTATACTCGAGTTCGACTCGTGAATTCATTTAAAATTATGAATTATAAATTAATATTGTATCTACTTTTAAATATTTATTGAACCTTCAATATCAAATTGGATATTTTAATTTTCTTTAGACATTTATTTTTTCATTAATTTTATGTTTCATATTTTCATACTACACCCTCCATCAAATACTAACCGTTCATGAAAGTCTCATTTTAATCATAAAAAATAAATTGTTCATGAGAAACTCGTGCTCGACGCTGAAAAAGATTGTTCTATAAGTTAACAAACAAGATCTAACGTTTCTGATTTGGATCATTCGAGGCTCGGGCTCGACTTGTTAACTTTGAGCTCGGCTCGGTCCGGCTCGTTTAAATTTGAGCTCGGCTCGACTCGAGATATTATACAAACAATCCTGTACATCTAGTATTTGGCTCGACTCGATTCGTTTACAACCCTAGGATAGACAATTTTAATGCCTTGATTATTCGCATAATTCTAATACGTAGAACATGTGAGATAAAATTGTATGATTCAGTTGCTCAAGAAGTAGATACGATCTACATCATGATATAAAAAGAACAAAATACTTATTGATGTCTTATTTTTTGTGATAGATTTAAAGACCAACGAGACACCATTTATGGTGCTTTGTGAGTATTAAAGTGAGGTTTATCCATATTATTTGACATTCTTTGAATTTCTAGTCAATCTCAGATAAATTACTATTTTACAGCTTTTTGAGATAAATGTGTTAAGTGTGTAGCTCCTATGTACATGAACGATACGAGACACCGAAATAAAACTGTGAAGTCAAAAAGTCAAAGGATAACTTGAGCCAAGTTGCAAAGGAACCATGAATTTCCCTTAGAAGGTTAAGTACAATTTCTGGTAAAACATCATCGTCGACTTTGAAAACTCAACATAAAAAATTGATTAGGTTTTTGATCAAACCCTAGCAGCCCAAGATATCCTTTGAGTCTATAGTGCGTGCAAAGAAACTGTTCGTGAATAGAAGTTATGCGGGTTATTTCACGATGGTCTGGGTTGTCCAGAATATTAGAAAAACATTTTCGGGCCACATTTGACACAAACGTTTTTCCACTCTACTTAGCTACAAGGGAAAAAATTTCTATAAAATCAATCCTTCTTCTTGTAAATACCCTTGGGCAACAACCAACATGATGAGTTTTGTTCCTTGTGACAATTCTGGAATCATCAATCTTGTTGCAAAAAAATCACCGAGTTTCAATGATATTGTGATCCAAAGGCCTTTCAACAAGATTCTACGCGTGGCTTCTTTCAAATTAGTTTAGTTCATTATGCATAACCTTTATCCAGTGATCATCAAGCAATGTTATTTTAATATATTTGGGGTTCTATTTGAGAAAAGGAGGCATGATGAGCACATATGGTGGGTCCTAGGGTGTTAGAAAATAAAGTGATAAATAAGAGGAACCACAGAACTGCAAGTGTACAGTTGTCCCAAGTAATATATGATAATCAAGTTTGTTCTCAGGGATGGATTAGGTTCAACCAAATATTAATCAATTAGTAAGAATAATTGCGTAACGGAAAAAATAAAAGAAAGGATTTTTGTTTGGTTTTCTAGATTAAAAAGATGCAAATAAAATAAAGACTAAAATTAAATTAACTAGAAAGAAATAAAGCAAATAAAAGTGACTAACTTCAAATAAGAGAGATACTTGAGTCTCGCAAGGAATCTACTTAATCAATATAATCTATGCTATGTTTAAGGGTAGAATTGGAATTATAATACTAGTCAGGACTCTAATATCTCCTAGCCCCCTATCGGGTGGACCTAGGAGCTATCCTAAAGTACTATAAACCTGTCTCTTCGGATGATATGATTTTATCTCTTTGGCTATGTAAGTAGTTAAGCATGTCGGTCAATAACAGACATTACACGGGTATTACCTAAGTCTGTATTCAAACCCCCCCTGTCGGATGATCACTTCGCCACTAAAGTGAATAGCCCAAATACTAAAAGCTATTTCTAGTTGTTGCTAAAAGAAATAGTAATGAAAACAAAGTAATATCCAATATATAAAACTCAATTCAATTTAAATCATAACAATCCCAAATTCAAAACATAGATTAATTAATTAAGGTTTATCCCTTTAATGCGATTCTCAAGTATATGAAAATTTAGCTCATGAAAAAATTAAAGACTGGAAATAAACAAAAGGAATTCATGTTCAAATACAAAAGATAAATTGATAACCTAAAGGGTAGGATGACTGTTGATGGAAGAACAGGATTCTCCCAGCTCTAGCTTCTCCTTGCCTTCTTGCTCTGACTTGAAAACCTTAAGCCTCTTGTGTAATTCTCTGAAGTGTGTGAAAAGAGGAGGCTAAGGGGTGAATTTATAGGTGTTAGAAAGCCCTAGGTCGAATTTACTTGGAGTGGAAGACAAGTCAAGAACTCTTTAATTCGTAACCCTAAAATCTAGTAAAGGTAAGATTCTACTGCTGATTTGTTTTGGTCATATCTCCTTCAATACTTATCCATTTGACGCGTTCCAATATTCGAAACCGCTTGTCTCGAAAAGCTATTTCCATTGGTGCAGACCATTTTCCCAAATTCCTATCCAATCTTAAGTTATGGACTCGTCTTTGAAACGTGGCTGGAATTTCAGATTTATTTGGCAGCTTTATCTTTTCCTTCTTTGCATATATCCTTCCTTAATCTTCTTTATTCCATGTAAATATTCTTTCCTTTACTTCTTTGACTTGACTTGGTCTCTAATTAATTACCATATATCTTTTAAAGTTTCAGAATAAATAAATAATTAAACCGCATATGATTTAAAAATAATAAATCCATAATTCAAGACTAGAAATAGGAAAGTGTACTCCAAAATTAGAAACTCGAGTCAAATAAATCCTAACACACTAAAAATACTCTAAGAATTTAATTCTCACTTCTCCTCCTTGGATTGGTCTTTCATGAAAGTCAAGAACCTACTAACTTTGCACTAAAAATAGTCAAATTAACGCACAAAAGCTCTAAAAATGCAAATAGTAAAATTCCAAGGTGAGAAAGTGTAATATGACAAATTAAGCATAAAAGTCCATCAAATAAGTCAAATATTCACCTAAAAGAATGTCTCTAAAGGGATAATAATTAGAATAAATAGGGAGACATCAACATAAAGCATTAAAATTTGAACGTGTTGTTACCCCTTTACTTAAATCACCAAGTATGAGCTCTTTTAAGAGGCCTCTAACATTTTCCAACATTTTGGGAGATTTTGTACACATTACTAGTATTTTGCTCCCTTTCTTCAATACTTTCCACCTCTTTAGTTTCATCATCTTTTTTTGCTGGATAAATAGGTTGAGCTTGTTCTTTGATGAAAAGTTGGATATATACTATTTCATTATCCTTCCCCTCAAAGGTATCAGTCTCATCAAAGTAAACATGCATAAATTCTTCAATGACACTAGTACGCTTGTTGTACACACGATAAGCTTTACTTTTGATTGAATAATACCATTATCAAATTTTGAATCAGATAATATCTAGTGTTAAGAATAACACATTTACACTTAAATACACAAAAATAAAGATCATATACGGTTTTCAAAATAATTGTTCTCGTTAAGACACGACTTAAACATGACAAGCCATATTGACGGATTTAGCCCGAAAATATGTATGCAAGCTATGTATTTTCAACATTGACCTTGCTATATCTTGAATAGTTAATTTTTCCTTTCTACTACCCCATTTTTTCAAGGAACTCTAGGAGTCGGAACCTTATGTTCAATCCCATATTTATCATAAAAAATCATGAAAGAGGGAAGGGGGTTCACATACTCAATACAATCGTGACTATGGATACACATGATAGAGTACCCCTTCTCATCGTAAATTTTTCTACAAATTTTTGCAAATTAATCAAATAACTGGTTTTTCAAAGCTAATGATAATACCCCAAGTATAGCTAGCATAATAATCAACCATTACAAACACATATTTGGATCCTTCGATGCTAGTCACGTCTATAGGACCAAAGAGATCCATGTGTAATAATTCAAGAACGCTAGACATGTCGTCTCGGTTTATGAATTTAAAGAAGATTTATGTTGTTTACTAAGTTGGCATGCATCACACAAATTATAATTAATCAATTTGAGTTTAGGAAACCCTAAAAAAGGTATTTCATAGAAATATTCGCAAGCATATTCATACTAGCATAATCAAGGCACCTATGCCACAACCAAGGATTATCTTTAATGACGGATGAGCATTTAAGACTTTGGCACATATGATTCTCAAAAATATATGTTTGAACATCATTTGTCCTATACACGTTTAGAGGAGTCAAACTTCACTTTACAACCCACATAACAAATTTGGCTGATGCTAAGTAGGCTAAAAGAAAAATCAATAAAAAATAACATACCATGAATAAGAATAGAGTCCTTATGACCAACAATTACTTTGCCCATTACTTTTCCTCTAGGGCTATCGATAAAGGTGACTCTACCTCCTTCTCCTTCTTTCTTTGTTAGTTTGTAGAAGAGTTATTCATTCCCCATCATGTTTCTAGAGCTAGCACTAGCAATAATGTAATTTTTATTTTTGATAGTATTTTCCTACAAACAAAAGAATTAGGTTTCGGTACCCAAGTTGGGTTCATGTGCATTAGTGGTACCCTTCTTTTTCAGATCTATTTAGGCCTCTTACATGAAGTTAAAAGGGATCCATATTTAAGTCGTTTATGATATTCACAATTAGACACAATATAACCATCTTGTTAACAATAAGTGCAAGCATGGTTCTAAAAGGCGTTAGGCGGTACTAGGGCGGTCGACCACCTTCGACCGCCTAGATGGCTAGATGGCCCATTAATCGAAATTTAGGCGGTTGTGCCCTAAGCAGTTTTTATATTATTTTATATTAAATATATATTACTAATATATTGATTTGAATTATATTTACACCCTAATATACTTAAAGTAGATCAACATAAATAATATATAATTTAATATAAAATAATAATGATTCATTATTATTAATCTAAAAATAACCAATTCAAGAAATTTAGACTTGAAATTTTAAAAATCCTACCTTTTTCTTTTTTTTCGCGTGTTCAAACTCTAACCTAAGTAGTTTTTTTTAATATTTTGCTTATGTGTAGGGTTGGATTAGATTGAATTAGTTATTTATGGGTTAGAGTTCTAGGTAGTATACGGGTTGGGCGACCCAATAATCTGAATGGGTAGTTTATTAAATTGATGATGTGTTGATGAACCCTCGAGCCACCTTCGAGAGAAATTCTAGGCAGATCGCACTTTGGAACGCCTAGGCGGCTAGGTGGCCTTGTTATAGAACACTGAGCGCAAGTAAGCAAAGTAATTTCCGAAGAAGACGATGAAGAGAAGAATCATCATGGGATGCTTTTACAACAAAAAAAATTGTGAAAGTTTTTGTTTAACCATAGGATCAAAACCCAAACCATATTTCTAAGACTTGCTATTTTGCTTACCAACATTAAGTCAAAATTTTGTTGGCCATTGGTAAATTTCAAAATAATATCTTTCTAGGTCCTTGACCTTCTCCTAAAGCAAGTTGTTTAAAAAGAATTTATAATAGTGTTTTCATCCTCAAGCTCATCATTGTTCTCAAAAACATTTGCAAAATATTTTTAAATTCTTGATTTCATTTAAAAAAAATCAAATCTTTTGTCAAGAACTTGTTGGTTTATATATTTTTTATAATATAATAAAATAGAATCATAACCAATTTAGATATCATCATCTAAATTATCTTGATATAAAGAAAGACTAGCATTAGACTTTACCTCATCATCTTCATTATGATTGGGACATGAAAGCTACCTAGGTAGCCAAGTGATCTTCATTCTTGCTTTGATTCGAGGTAGCATCATCCTACGTGAATTGATTTGCTCTTCTCGGGTTTTCTTTAAGAAGCTTGGGAAAGTAGGCTATATATGACCAACATTATGACAACTGTAGCACGTTGGTTCATCCTTCTTGAATTCTCTACCATAGATTTTGACATGTTTGCTTGAGTTAGCATGATTTTTCTACCTCTTGTGTCTCGGGAAATTATTTGCATAAATTAAGATACTCTCATCATCATCACTTTGTTCATCACTCTCAAATTCTTAAATAACAACTTTTTATTTTCTACGAAGTTTGGAGTAAAAAGCGATATTTTTCCTTATCCTTTTATTTTCTTATTTTTCACGCATCTTCTCTTGATCAAGAGATATTTCTTTCGTTATGAGGTTACATATGAGCTCATGAGTCGACATTTTCGACTAGAAACTACCTTAAGCTTGTAATCTTTTGGAAGAGCAAGAAATTCCTTTTGGCAAAGCCCTTAGTTTCTATATGTATTTCTAAGATAGCATAGAGTGTTGGCAATGGCGGTGAATCTTTGATGCATATGATTCAAGTTCTCTCCAATCTTCATCTTGAACATATTGTTTGAGTAATGAACAAACCAACACTTTGTTCCTTGAAATCAATGGGTCTTTTATACAAAAGCTTGAGACGTTCCCAAATACAAATGTCAATAGACAATCGCTTTAACGACTATACTCCAGTTTTCATAATCCACTAATTAAGGTGTTCAAAGCTTTAGAATTTTTATAGAGGTTAAACTTATCACCTTAAGTGTATTTTTGTAAAGACGTTTACTTGAGTGGTGACCACGTACATTCCATCATCACTTGTCTCTTCCTTGTACCACATTAATTGTCCTCTACTTGTTATTTCCCAAAGTTCGTAGTCAATACATTGAAAATAAATCCCCATCATTTTATTCCAGTAATTATACTCTGTAATGATAAAAAAAAATGGAGGTCTAGTGGTAGATTCACCTTCCATATGATTAGGTTTCATTTTGTTAACTAAATTTTGTTCAATTATATACGAGACTTGGGCCTTGATACCACTTGTAAGTATCGGGTAGTGAATAGGACACTAGATAAATATACTACTAATTTAGAAACTGTTCATAAAAAATATTGGTTAGAAACCTCTTTGAAACAAACAATCATATACTAGATAGATACAATGTATATAATATATTATATATTTATTAGGTTTGATAAAAATTATTCAATGCTTATACTAAATAATAAGTAAATAGTTTAGGGGTGGAGATTACATAAGGGTTTGAAATGACTCGTACTTACCAGAGCCTACTACACCACCTAAGGTTACACCTTAGGATTTTCAAACTTTTCAAATAAGTTTTGGTATCTCTTAAAAGTGAGATACAAAACGGTTACGATGAGATTTTTTGTTGTCTAAATAACAATCGAGCTCGAACATCACGAGCCAAATCCTCTTGTGTAATCATCAAAACAAAAACCACTTCGCTAAGGAAGCTTTCTCTTATTCAAAGAGAACTAAAACTTTTCTTGCCTAATCTGGGAATCAAATCCCTAACTAGAGCTATAATATGTATGTTTAAGATTATATACAGTATAACTAAAATCTCTCTATAGATTGGAAGTCAAAGTGAAAATTATCAAGCTTGTATTTGGAAAATTATAACTTGAAGATTGATGCTTGAGATGATCTTATACTTGAAAGATGAGAACAAATATGGTAGTTGTATGTGTGTGTCTATAATGCTTCAAATTCTCCACATATTTATAAGATTAGTAAGATTTCCAATAAATTTAAATATGTCTTTTCTTTTGTATTGAAACTAAGGGTGTGTGGGGGTCGATTTTGGATGAAAAATACCCAACCCACAAACCGCCCGTTCTTGTGCGGGTTTTGAAAAATGAGACGCACACCCGCCTAGTATATTATATAAACTATTGGTATTTGGGTAGAGTGGGTTTAAGGGTGTTTTGCGGGTGATTTAGTGCGATAAATTAGTCAAATTCTATCCATATTTATTCAGCGGGTCAAATTTATAAAAATATAGTTTAGGATACTCATAAACATTTCAAATAATCTCTAATTTAACATTTATATATAAAGAATTAGAAAATAAATTTTTGAATTAAACAAAAAATTGAGATAATATCATAATTAAATGAATAACGGATTCATTAGATTAAATATTATTATAATATTGAGGGATTAAAAAATTTAAAAGGGAAGAAATAATAATAAAAATATAGAAGGAGAAACGCATGATCCCTACTATTTTAGTTGAATAAAAAGAATAATACAATATTTTTTAAATTTTTTATACAACACCACAATTGGGTATACGGGTTTTAAAATTGAAATTCACAACCCGCAAAACATGTATATTTTTTCTACAATGTAAACCGCAAACACCCAATAAAAAACTAACCCGTATAATTTTAGGTTAGTGTAATCGGGTTGGTCTGGTTAAGCGAATTTTATAACCCGATGCACAACCCTAACTGAAACTGCTAAAAATCGGCAACCTGGTTTGTAGAACTAAGAAACCCAACTAGGAGTTTTATCCCTTACAACATTAAATGCTCCAGTTTTTTTAATTACAACAACTATTTCACTAAACCAGACACCGATTTTTGCTAGACATTTTTTCTCCAAAACAGGCACCTGATTTAAATTGGCAACCCCAAAATCCAAGGGTGCGGTAAGGCCGATTCTGATTGTGAGTGGGAACTTGAGAAATTTGTAGTATTTCCCACATGGAAAAAATTACTAAGAAATTTTAATCACGAACTAAGAATATATGTAGTTTATGACATTTCAAGATTCTAAACACATTAAAAGTTATGTCATAAATTACTAGCAAGAAACGTGAAAAGCTGGAATTTTTTTTTTGTAAGTGTTAAAATATTTAGATGAAAATGCTTTCTCCGTGATATTTGTTCTAAATATGATTTTACAAAAAGATGTAGCTGACATCAAATCGAGATATTAAAAACATGATAATTTATCACATTAAAAGACATAATAAAAAGTAGTTTTTGCTAACACAATATATTTAGTAAACAATATATTACGACTCATGAATTTAAATCATACCATTAATCGATAGTCATAAATTTTTTAATGAGTGTGTTTATTATCAAGTACCATCACCACAAATTTCACCAATAATGTAGAGGTATAGCCGCATCATGACAAATAACACAACATTGAAATAGCAAAACTTAAATTGTTTTTTAATTAATTAAAAACTCTCTACATATGAAGAATTATGGTATTTAAAGTAGTGCATAAACTAAACCCCTAATGTCAAAATGCAAAATAACAAAATAAAATATTAAAACACCCTTAAAAGTTACTAAACAAAGCTCAAAACGCAAAACTAATGATTTTAGATGAGGTAGCGATCCAATGGTCCTGGAAGGTCTACCACATTCAAAAACATATAATATCAACATAATAATGTATGCGAATGCAAATTTTATCAAAAACCTTCTTGAGAAACTCTAAAAACCTTTCAAAATTAATTTTTGGGCTTTGGGATAATCCAAACAAGTCCAAATATTCACCACATCATCCTCTCTAGAGCAAAGAATAATTTCTCTTGAATTTGCGGGGTCATCGTCAGAGGAATCATCAACAACAAACATAATAATATGTTTCACATTCGAAAGTTAGAAATGGGTATATGACTTGACAACTGAATAAGATAAAAATTGAGGTTAATCTACTCAATTATATTTATTGGCTCAATCCTCTTCGAATCAAGCTTGTTGTACTCATGTCATGACATCGATAATTAGTCAGATCAACCCATACAAAATAACCAACCTCAAACTCAACATGGTGACGCTTAAGATCGACAGCTTGCTTGTATGTGGTAGCAACAATATTGAGATTATATTGAGTGTTGGCATGAATCTTCTAAAACTCAACAACAAATTGACAATATTACCATAACAATTGGTTGGATTTGATGCAGGAACTAAATTAAGAGGACAACATATGAAAAAGACTGGAACATGTACTCTGATTGATCGTATGATTATGTGCAAATTCAGCCTTGCACAACAATAAATCCAAACCCTTTACCTTATCACCCACAAAATTGACTATCTCTGTTTGACCCTCAGTTTGAGAATGATATGTCGTACTAAATTTTAAAGACGTGGAAACCAAGTGCCACAGATTTTTCTAAATGTATATCAAGATTAGACACAATAGAGAAAAAGTTACCATGTAGAACGTATATCTTTTCAAATAACAACATAACAACCTGTTCTACTACCGTGGTCTTCTTGAACACAATAAAGTTTGTCATCTTTGCAAAATGGTCAATCACAATAAAATGGAGGTGTTAAGTCGCTAAGTACAGTGAAGGCCGAGAACAAATCCATGCTAAATTATGTCCATGGTTGAGAAGGAACAGGAAGTGGCATGTATAAACTCGCATTGGGTGCACCTATTGGTAACTTGACATATCTGTCAACGTGCAACAAAATGATAGACGTACTTGTGCATTGATTACCAAAAATAAGTAGCACTTACGAGTTGAAATGTGTGATCATGACCTATATCTCCCTTATTATGTGATTCCTCAATAGTTTATTAACAACGACAATCTGGAACACATAGCTGCAAACCCCAAAAAAGAAACCCCTCGTGTAGGATAAATTTTGTTAGATCCCTATTCTAATTTTTCAGTAACTCCCTAGAAAAATTTGATATGAAGTATATAAATCTATAATGTATCATATGTAGGAATTGTGGTCTGCATCTCTGTCAAAAGACATTGACAGTGGCTCGATGTATCCCAACGTGGTCCAAGGTGCTTGATATATATTTAATCATAAATATAAACTGTTGTAAGTAACCTACCCACAAACTTGGTGAGAGGATACCTTATCTCAAGTTGCGATGTTTGTGAAAATATCATGATAGTGAAAAGCACGAACTCATGGTGGAAAAGGTAGTGTATCTAATGTTCGACTACTTTAACCACTGCATAAAATTCAAAGGCATATATGTTGAAACACAATATCAAATCATGAATTTTCTTGATGGAGTATACTACAAGTCATCCTCACTGGTTCGAAACTGCACCGATCCCCAATTTTGAAGCATCACAATGCAACTCGCATGGTTGTAAAAAATTAGGAAGAACTAAAATAGGAGAAGATTTAAGATGTATCTTAATGATTTTGAAGGCTTACTCCGCATTGATACTCCATAAAACGTGTACCCTGTGATGTAACCAGTCATTTAAGTCATTCTACTACTAAAATATGGGATGAAACGCATGTCAAAAGACGCCAACCCATGAAAACTACTCATCTCTGTGATGTGACTTAGTTGGGGCCACTGTTGGACCAAATTGATCTTGGATCTATCAACGGATAGCCCCTTGGTAAAACAACATACCCTTAAAAATACACAGAAGCTGTCAAGAATGTGCACATAGCGGTAGTTGTGTAGAACTTGTCCATGCGGAGCACCATACAAACTTCTCACGAGTGTTGAGGATGAACATGAAGGTTAGTATTACAAATAATAATACCATTAAAATAAACAATGACTAATTTACGATAAAAGATGGAAAGTTTTGATTCATGAGCGGCATGAAGCATTCATAGCTTTAGAGAGGCCAAAGAGAATAACTAGCCACTCAAAAGATCTTGTCACGTATCTTGAATGTTGTCATCCATTCACACCCTTCCCCCCACGAATACGGATCTGGTGATACTTATCGTCTCCAAAGGTGTGATTTAATAATGCAGATAAAACACACCTCTCAGAAGAGTAAATACTTTTGGAAAGTGTACGAATAGTTGACAAGTATCAGAGTATCTTTTCCATAAGGACTTATATCGTTAGTTTCAGACTTGTGTTTATGTTAAGTGTAGAGGATTTAGATGTTAAACTAAAAACAGAATTAAAAGAAAAAGATTTTTATTTGGTTTGAATAAAAAACTAAGATGCAATAATAAATGAACTAAGAAAGCAAATAAATAAGGTACAAAGAATAGATCAAAGATTACCCCGAGTTTGCTAGTATGCCCCTATCCTACTAAGTCGATAATTCCAATATAACTAATCGGGATTCCATTATCCTTCTAAATCCTGTCAGGGTAGCTTAGAAGGCTACCTTAAAATTAATAAAGTCCTTGGGTAAGATTATTCTCCGCAAAATTTCAGCGATATACACTAACCCTATGTGATTATCCAACAAAGCAAGCCTGTCAGGATCACTACCGCACATCAAACGTATATGAAACAGTTATGTTCCTAAACCCCCCGCCAGGGTGACAATTTACGTATTTAGGTCAATCTGTAAGTAATCAAGTCATAGTTATTTTGTATGGCTTGTATTATGGGTTTTGACATAATTCAGGGACTAAAAGTATTAAATTTGCATAATACAATTGTTCGGTAATGTTTTTGCTATATGCGTTTTGTTAAGATCGAGAAGTTGATGTGTATTTGGAAATGCACCTCAAGTCCCTATATTTTGTCCCTATACGATGATTGAAAAATCTGATTCCATATTTATTTACCCCATAGTGTTATTATACTGTTGTTTCTTGATGTTTCTTGATGTTTCTCTTAAATTTAATTTGTATGAGATTTTTAATTGAGAGACTAAAAGGAATTGCATAAAAGTCTTTCCGTTATCAGAATACGATGATTAAAAAATGCTATTTGCACTTATTTGCATAAAAAAAGGTATGAGTATTCAAAAATCCATTTCAAATTTTATATTTGATTGGAAACTCTAGATTGATTGAGAAAGAAATGGTAGGAAGCTTTTTTTTCTTATTTCAATGGTTAATTAAATTGTTTGAGGTACGAAATTTATTAAATATTTTCTTTTTCAAATGCAGAAATCATCTAATCATTTTCAATTAGAAGGATTTGGATTCTCGGATTCTAATAAAATAGTTCCGGAATTTGTTAAGGACTTGAGAGTAAATAATTAAAATCCAAATTCAGTTCTCGATCCATCTTTTCAAGAAGAGAGTATTTATTCTGGTGATTTTCATAGTAAGCCCTTGAAGAATTTATTTACGGTCCTTCAGTTTCGGAATTTGTAATATTTTTACTTCAAAATTTTGGTAGGTATGAGAATGGTTATATCAAGCGATGAAGAAACTGAAAAAGGGTCAATATATTCTTTACAAGGTACATTTCATGTAAAAAAAAGTAGGAATATTTCTTATTTAATTGATGTACTAGATGAGACTGGTTTTACAACCAAATAAATGAAAGGTTGAAAGAGATTTTAAATTGAAATTGTATTAAATCAAATGGACCAAAAAATGATCTGGTAGGAACTGGTCCGGAACCGGTAAACCCGGTCCTTCTTACCGGTCTGTTACCTCCATTTTCCATCCCAAGAACCGGACCGGATCGGACCGGTCCAATAAAAAGAGAACCGGTAGACCGGGACGGTCCGGTAAGGCCCAAATTCATTAAGGACAAGAACGAACCGGTTCATACCGGCACGTTAGCCACCCTGACATCCATATATTGTCCTCCTTAGCGTAAATTCTAGAAATATTGATTAAGGTCACGTTTAAAGTCGTAAGGCAGAAATACAACTACCATGTGTTTCTTCACATGAATTGATCTTGTCCTTACCAGAGCGAGCCCTTATTTTCTTCAATGGTTGATATCATGCTTGTGCTCTCCCACGGATATGAATTTGGTTGGTGACTTCTTTGAAGTAAAGAATCTCCTCCACGAAATAGATCCAATCTAGAAACTCGCCAGCCTTCATTCTATCAGCAAATCCAAAAACATCAACCTTTAAACTTGTTTCCTATCTATTGTCATGTTACTGAACTTCACCACCAGTAAAGTTATGAACAACACATTTATCCACGATATCAAAATCATTACCTTGTCGTAGTTGTTGGCAAGACCACAATATTTTGACGCAAGTTTGTGTTTTTGTGTAGGTGCATTTTTTGCCCTAATAAGAGCATCATGTTGTATTCTTGGATGCATTGTTTCCAAGACACCATTCTCTGAATACCATATGATGTAGAGTTATTGGTGGGTCCTGGTGTGTTATTAAATTAATGCGAAAGTAAAGGAACCACAATCACCGCAAGTGTACGGTTGTCCAAGTAATATTCGATAAATCGAGTTCGTTCGCAGGGACGGATTAGGCACAACTCAGGTATTAATCAAAAAGTAAGAGTAATTGCTTAACAGAAAAAATAAAGTAAAGATTTTTATTTGGTTTTATAAATTAAGATTCAATAAAATAAATTACGGAATTGAAAGAAAGCAAATAAAAGAGATTTTGAAACTTCAGATGAGAATGAGTACTTGATCCTCGCAAGGGTTTCACCTAATCTATCTAATTCATGCTTCTGTTTAAGGGCTAAAGTGGTATTATTATGCTAGTCGGGACTCTAATATCTCCTAGCCCCCGTCAGGGTGGACCTAAGAGCTATCCTACGGTATTACAAACCCCGTCAGGGTGAATATAAGCTACTTTCAGATGAATAATAATTTACCTCATTGGCTGCATGGTTAGTTAAGCCTGTCAAGGTCAATAACGGATACTATGCGTCTATTATCTAAGTCTGTAATTAAACCCCCCCGTCAAGGTGATCCATACGCCACTATATGGAATAGCCTAATTACTATGAGCTAAGTTTGATTCATGACTTCAAAATTAGTGATTAAAACAAAATAATAGTCAACACAAAATACCTAGTCTAATTTAAACTATTAAATCTCAAATTCAGAAAACATAAATTAAACAGAACTAAGTTCAACACATATAGCGATTCTTAAGTACTAAAGAAATTAGTTCATAACGGAATGGAAAACTAAAATTAAAATAAAGGAATTCATGTTCAAAATACAAAAGATAATAAAGAACCTAAAGGTTAAGATGACTGATGATGGAAGAATAGGACTCCTCCAGCACTAGCTTCTCCTTGCCTTCTTGCTCTGACTTGAAAACCTTAAGCCTCTTGTGTAATTCTCTGAAGTGTGTGAAAATAGGAGGTTAAGGGGTGTATTTATAAGTGTTGGAGGAACCTAGGTCGAATTTTGCTTGGAGTGGAAGACAAGTCAAAGACTCTCAAATTCGTAGCTCTAAAAGATAAGATTCTGCTGATTTGATTTGGTCATATCTTTTTCAATACTTATCCGTTTGAGAAGTTCCAATATATGAAACTGCTTGTCTTGGAAAGCTCTTTCTATTGGTGCAGACCACTCGTCCAGAATCCAAGCCAATCTTTTATTATGATTTAATCTCTAAAACGTGGCTGTATTTTCAGATTTCAAAAGGCAGCTTTATCTTTTCCTCCTTTGAATAAATCTTTCCTAAATCTTCTTATTTCCATGTAAATCTTCTTTCCTTTCATCTTTATCTTGACTTGGTCTCTAAGTAATTACCATTTATCTTTTAAAGCTTCACATTAAATAAATAATTAAACCGCATATGCTTAAAAAGAATAAATCAATAAATCAAGAAATCGAAATAGGAAAGTGTACTCTAAAAATAGAAACTCGACTAAAATTCACTTCCTAACACTCTAAAATACACTAAGACTTTATTCTCACTTTTTCTCCTTGGATTGGTCTTTCATGAGATTCAAGAACCAATTAACTTTGCATTAAAAATAGTCAAATTTACGCACAAAAGCTCAGATTCTGCAAATAGTTAATTTCCAAGGGGAGAAAGTGCAATATGATCAAATAAGCCTAAAAGTCTATCAAACAAGTCATTTATTCACCTAAAAGGATGTCTCCAAGGGGCTAATAATTAGAACAAATCGGGAGACATCAGTTATCTGCGCAACAGGATAAAGAACACAATACTGAAAGAGCAAAACTTAATTTGTTTTTTTAATTAATTAAAAACTCCCTTCAAGTGACTAATTACAATTTTTAAATAGTGCATAAACTAAAACTATAATAGACTCATAATACGAAATTGTAACATAAAATATCAAAGAGACCTAAAAATCCACTGTTAGAAAGTTTAAAGTGTATAACTAATGAGTTTGGATGGCTATCAATGGTTCGGAAAGACTCAACACGCTCAAAAAATATATATTATCGGCCTAATTTTGACTCTGTATGCAAGTTTCAGCAAAAAGTCTTTCGAAAAACTCTAAAAACCTCGAGACAGATATATGGACTCTAGGATAATCAAAACAAGTTTAATTTTGTAGGATATCAATCAAGAATAAATTAACCCCTTATTTTGTTAGTCGAATTTAATCAATTTGTTTTGTTTTGTTTTATTTTACATCCATAATAGGACAAGATCAGAAAAGATTATACTTAATCTTTGAGGATAATGATATATAACACCCAAATTCATACCACCCAAATATCACCCAATGACATGGCGTGAATTGATTGGTTACAAATTGTTAATGCATTTATTTTCTTGATTTGATTAAAGAATTGTAACCAACCAATTCACGCCACGTCATTGGGTGACATTTGGGTGGTATGAATTTGGGTGGTATATATCATTACTCAATCTTTGAAGGTTGTGAACTAATTATTATATTTTTGGTGATATTACGATTTATCTGGCCAGTACTAATTGGCTTATAGAGTTAATACTTATTTATTTTAACACAAAGTATTGAATTTTTTTTAGAAAAATGTGGTTTCCAACTATGCATAATCTAGAGGCTCTTTGGACAAAAATAAAATAAAAATCTAGAGGCTCAAATGTCACTCTCTATGTCCCCCATATGCAAGTCCATGTGAATTATTAGACTTTTTTTGGGGTTATTTTGGGTTTTGCAAATGGATGGATTCTCGACTTAACAAAGATGTTTTCCCCTTATTGCCCCCATGTGATAAAAGCAACTTTCTTCTTCTTCTAAAGCGACCACGCCCATTTGGCTGCAATCATATGGTCTACTTTCTTATAATTACCCGCCCATCTTCCCTCATTTTGTAAGTCGAATTTAGATGTTAAGCATTACTACCAAGTTTCTTATTTATTAGCATGCTTTTCGATTTGATTATATGCAATCGCTTACGTGTATATTAATCTGACTCAATACATCTAATCTAGAGGATGTAATATCATAAGTAGGATATAAAAAAAAAAATCTAAACATTACCTATAAACATCATTTATAATATTGATATGATTAATATTCATATGGTGATTAAATATAATAAACTACACCAAATAACAAATTCAACATAGCACAATAGTGACTTACACAACAGTTGTGAATAAAACAAATATAGTTTAAATATTATACGAACGCTTTTTTATATACATTGTAACACGTACACACAGTTAGTATCTCTATATATATAAAGTATAACGTGTAAAACAACAAATAGAAATATAAAATCTCTTCTCTGTAAACTCTCTCAATATGGTATAAGAGCCAAAGTTCAGTGAGGTCGCACGTCCGAATCTTGCAATCGTCACTTATTATAAAAATCCACGTAGCAAAGATTAGACATGCAAAAAAAAGACATGAATCTAGCTTGCACATGAGGGTACGCTTTCTAATTCATCTTCCACTTTTGCCTTATAATCTATTTTACATGTGCCTAATATCACCTCCAATTTCTTGTCTATTTTTCGTTCTACTCGTGATAATAATTGTCTTGTTACCTTCATCTACCTCAATATCAATCTATGATGCTCATAGTTCTAGTCTTCTATTTCAGGGACCCTGTATAAATGGTTTGTATACTCTTACATTAGCTCATTCCTCAGTGACATCACAACCTTCATCTACTTCAATTGTGTGTCTCTCATCCAAGTCAGTCTCCTCAAGTGCTTTGTTGTGGCATTTGCGCTTAGGAGATTCTTCTACACATGCATGTACTACAGTATCTTCTCTTTTAAACACTTGGCTAGATTATCATACTTCTCAATGTAATGCTGCAACATCTAAGTCTCATACATTACCTTTCAAATTATCAGTAACAAGTAGTAGTAAACCTTTTGATCTTATCCACAGTGATGTATGGGGTCCCTCTCGAATTACCTCTTGTTCATCTTGCAAATATTACATCGTTTTTATTAATGATTTTAGAAAATTTTGTTGGGTTTATCCTCTTAAGCTTAAATCTAGTGTTTGTGATGTCTTTATTGCCTTTTATAACACGATCCTCACTCAATTCAACTCTAAAATTAAGACTCTCAATAGTGACAATAATGGAGAATACTTGAGTGATGCTCTTAAGTTATTTCTTCAATCTAATGGTATCATTCACCAAACAAGTTGTCCACATACTCCTAAAAAAATTCGGTCTCAAAGAAAAAGCATTGCCATCTCATTGAAATATCACTTTCAATTCTGTCTCATAGCTCTCTTCCCTCTAAATTTTGGCTTGAAGCATTAGTTGTTGCAACTTATTTAATCAACTTACTTCCCACTCCAAATTTATCTATTTTGAGTCCATTTTAAACTCTTTATGATGTTCAACCCTCTTACTCTCACCTTAAGTTTTTTGGATGTCTCTATTATCCATGGCTTAGGCCTTATATACCACATAAACTGTCACCTACGTCTGAAACCTGTTTATTTCTTGGGTATTGCAGCACCTCCAAAGGCCACAAGTGCCTCTTACTTTCCACTCACCGTGTTCATATATCTCATCATGTCATCTTCAATGAGTCTATTTCTCCATTTCAAAATTCTTTAGCCTCACTTAATTCTTCTCCTCAATCCACCATCGAATCCCAACCATCTATATTCATTGATTTATTTGATTTTTCCAGTAATCTCAACTCTATATCAAACCCGTTTAGTACTTCAACTACACCTCCTTCTAAACCTATATCTACACCCAATTCTCCTGTTATGCCTACACAAATACTCTACCTCCTTCTGAACCTATACATCCTTCTTTTATAGCTCCAACTCATCACATGGTAACTTGGTTTAAAAATGACTCTCTAAGGCCATCTTACAAGTGTCAAAATGTTGTCTTATCTCCTTCTTCACTTGAACTCTCATCTTATAAAGAGGTGTTTAAACTCCAATGTTGGCAATTGGCTATCGCTGACGAGTACAACGCTTTATTAAGTCAAAAAACGTGGGATTTAGTTCCTCTACCCCGTGGCAGAACACCAATCACGTGTAAATGGATTTATCGTATTAAAAGGCATGCAGATGGCTCTATTGTGAGGTATAAAGCCCATCTTGTGGTGTGTGGTTACTTACAAGAGTATGGTATGGATACATTTAGTCCAGTTGTTAAACATCAAACTGTTTGTATAATTCTTGCTTTGGCAGCGACTTATAGTTGAGATATATGTCAACTCGATGTTTCCAATGCCTTTTTACATGGGTCACTTGATGAAGAGGTATATATGTATCAGCATATGGGTTTTATTGATAAGCTTAATCCTCATCATTTATGCAAACTTAATCGCTCTCTTTATGGTTTAAAACAGGCACCACGTGCATGTTACCAACTTCTAACCTCTTTCTTACTATCTCACGAGTTTCAAGTTAACTTCTTCAAGATTTGTAAGGGGTTTCGCTCAATCTTTAACCATTATACTTGTATATGTCGATGATATTCTAATTACAGGTGCTTGCTCAACATCTATTATGTCAATCATTCAAGCACTTAAAGTTATCTTACTTTCTTGGTCTTGATATAGTACACTCAACTTCATTTTTTGTTGTAAATCAGTCAACTTACGCTCTATCTATTCTTAACAAAGGACGACTAAGTGACTGTAAATTATCATCTACACCTACTATGAACAAGTATACAGTTATATCAGATCATGATCAATTGCCTTATGATGTTCCTACTTTATTTTGTAGTTTAAAAGGAGCGTTGCAATATCTTACAATATCACGTCCTGACATTGCATTTGCCATAAATCAAATTTTCCAGGTAATGCATAAACTTACAAACTTGGACTATAATGCGTTAAAACATTAACTTCTTTATATCAAAGGTATAATCAATTATGGTTTATCTTTTAAACCTTCCTCGCCAACTCTCACAGCCTACTTGGATTCTGATTGGGCTAGTTGTTCCACTGATAGAAGATCAACTACCATATATTGTATCTTCTTAGGTTGTAAATTAATCTCGCGGGGTTCTAAAAAGCAATCCACGGTCTCACCCTCTTCAACGGATGCTGAATATCATGCAATGACACATGTATCTGCTAAAATTAAGTGGTTAACCTTCTTATTCAGAAGCTTGAAACTTGATATTGACACACCTTTTATTGATTGTGACAATGTTTTAGCTATTGCATTAGTTTCAAATCCGGTCTTTCACACTCGTACACGACACATAGATGTTGATTATCATTTTGTGCGTGAGCAAGTTCAAGCAAAGCAACTCAAAGTTCTTCATGTTCCTACTCATTTTGAACTTGCAGATGTGTTTACAAAAGGCCTTGCTTCTCCTCGATTTTCTTCTATCATATCCAAGCTTTCCTTGCAGATCACGCTCAACTTGAGGGGGAAGATAAGCTACACCAAATAACAAACTCAACACAACACAATCGTGACTCACACAACAGCTAAGAATAAAACAAATGTAGTTAGAATATTATACACACACTTCTTATATGCATTGTAACACACACACACTTAACATCTCTATATATACAAAGTGTAACGTGTAAAACATTGTACAGAAATATAAAATCTCTTATGTCTAAACTCTCTCAATAAAATGATCCAATCATGAAAAAAGGAGAAAAAAAATAACATGGTTGGATCACTTAACTGCCATATCATGAATGATATTTAGGTGATCTCCTTTTAGATGATACCAATTAATTTTTTACATAAAAAATTGTTTATTTATTATAAAAAATTTAAATTCAAGATTGATAGTTGCTCTAGTGGTTAAAGTATTCTGCAGTGATCAAGAGATCTTGAAATCGAAGTTATCGGAGTCCAAGTGAAAAAAATTGAGTTTTTAATACTATTTAACAAACATTTAATAATAAATGATTTCATAACTCTATGTAAAAGTAAACCAACTAATCTATGATCAAAATATCATTAAAAAATTAACAACATAATTGGTAAAGGATATACATAACTTGTAATACAAGAAACATGAAGATTATTGATTATTAATGCTTTCGTTTATTACTATTGTAAGACCTAGAGAGGGACAGATATGACAATACTCTAATTAACACCTGGTTAAAAAAATTTAGAACAATTATTAGTTTGGAATAAACCTCTCTATCAAACACTTAAAGGGTCATGCAATATGTCACTAATGATTTGATATATAACTTAAGACAAACAATTAAATACGATATGTAAAGAGATAGAAATTACATGCGTATTTGAAGTGGTTCGAACTCCCGCAGCCCTAGTCTACCTAAGGTTGCTCCCATTTCGAGAAGAAGTGACTGTGTAACTGACTAGGTTACCAAACAAGAGTTGCTTGGTACTTTATTTGCAATTGATTTGTTTCAGAATTGTATAGTTTGTTTGTAACCCGCCTATTATCTTTAAATATATTTATGCACTTGGAAAAGAAAAAAATATATATGATATTCTTTTTTACTCACTTTTCAATTTTATGTGTGTGCTTATTACTTTTTGGGAGTGTATGTATGGAGAATGATTGCTCTAACATTACAAAACTTCTTATCTCTGGTGCATCTACTTTAGACAAAAATATTTTTAATATTGTGAAATTAATTTATGGATATTCCGACCTTTGTAATATTATTTTCTCCTCCATTTTTAGCAAAGTTATTGGCCCAGCTAACTGAAATGCAAAATAGTTACATAGTAGCAATTTGTTTAGCAATTAGGACACTTATTTTCCTCTGGATTAGTTAATTTGTTTGTAACAGACAATTCTCCGAGGGAGACTAGCTAAACTCTTGATTTTATCAAATGGGAAATTATATAGAAAGGCCTACACAACATTGTGTTTATATTATAGTGCCAGGTTCCAACTAGTAGTTGGGAACCAACCTAATCGAGGTAAAAATCCCAAATAGCCCTCTCCACTCTCCACTACACTGATAAAAACCCAAAAGTAACCTATCCCAAAAACCCATTATACAACCGAGACCCCAAACCCAGTCTCTTTCCCCTCTCTCGTTCTCTCTTACTACCCTACCCATCCCTGCCATCATCACCCATCCCACCCCACCTCCTGACCCCTGCGCCACCACCATCCCCATCCAGATTCACCAGCCTCAACACTTCCCTTCCCAGAACCACCATCCTCAACACCATCACCACCCACCATGTTCATTTACAGGAGACCCCCACACCCCATCTACATCAATAGCAGATCCCTCACCGCCCCGTAAACCTCTGCGCCACCACCATCAACAGTAGATCCCTCACCGCCCCGTAAACCTCTGCGCCACCACCATCAACAGCAGCACACCCCGCCGTGATGGGCTCACAGTGGTCCATAACTGTCGCCCTGAAAGCCCTTCTGGCTTCGCGATCTTGTTCTCACCGTCCCACCACAAGATCTCATCTTCTACAGGTAAGCCAAGCTCTGCTGAACGGAGATATCCACCACCACCCTTCTCCCTGCGCCGCCTGAACGGGTATATCCACCACCATTCTTTCTGCACCACCACGACGAAGGTCTGTCATCGTCGCCTTCCAACCAGCATCTGAAAATCCTACCCCATGGGTCCAGCCCCAAGTGAAACACCGTCGTGGGTACATCCCTTGGAGTCGAAGTCGGTAATGGGGCCAGCCCATCTGGGCCAATGTTCGGTAGTTTGAATTGTGAAGGGTGAGTAATGGTCCCAGCCCCACCGCGGTCAACGTCAGGTATATTGAAGACTTAAGGGTGTGTTGATGGTGGTCGTGAGTACATACCCGTGAAGAGGTTTTTTTTTTCATTCCTGCTTAATGCTTGTGTACAGTGAGTGAGTGTAGATTGTTGTATTTTGTTGATAACAGAATCCATTGTTTATGTTTTTTTTTGTTTGATGAAACAAGTTTATTAATAGTCTTATATAAATGCATTTATCTGCTACCCAATTACCAATACAGTTGTTTTAGTCCATGGTGTGAGGTGGTTTGGGTTATAGTTCCATACCCACCATGGGATTGTTTGGTTTTTTGTTCTTTAAGGGTACAACCCAAAATCTGCCTTAATAAAATGGAATACGCAATTTAAAAAAGATATATAACTACCATGATCCGTACCCAGCACGGTTATTATGAACAAGTATGGAACGTGTCAGCGTGGGTCCGTACCCATTACGAAGAAGGGTAAAAGAGTAAAAAAGTTAACCAGAAAATTAAAAAATGGTCTTAAAAAACAAGTTTTTCTAACTTGGCCTTATAATATTAAGTTTGGGAAAGTTATGTCTTAGTTTTGTATTTTTCTCTTTATCAAATATATTAGTTTCATTTGAAAAAGAAAAAAACTTGCCAATTTTATTTAAAAAAGAATTCACTCACTATAAATAATTTACTTTATTATATCTACTTCGTAACTCTTCACACTGTATCAATACCTCAGAGACGACTGAAAAGATAATATTCTTTTAGTTATCTATTTAACAAACCATGTACGAATTTAACTATGGACCAATTTAAACTATCATTTGTTAAGTAGAAACTATCATTATTGTTTTAGTATATGAATTGTGTTCTAAACTTACGAAAATACCCTCAAGAGTCAAGGGTCATGTTAAAACTTGTCTTTATAAATATAGCTCCTTTCCTCCCATACAATCCCACTCAACATCAACTCTATACATATACATATAGTGAGAAAAAAAGAAGAGAAAGTAAACATGGAATCATCAGACAAGGTGGTAGAGACAGTAATAGTAGGAAACTATGTAGAAATGGAATCCGAAGGCCAACCTCAAGACATCAAAACCAAGATTTCTAAATTCTTCTGGCATGGTGGCTCAACCTATGATGCTTGGTTTAGTTGTTCTTCCAATCAGGTAATTCTCGTCCGGGTCGGGCAGGTTCTATCTCCTGAACCGGGTATATGGAAATGGGTTGTTTCCTTGCTGAGACTGATTATTAATTAAATATTTGTATTTCAGGTGGCCCAAGTTTTACTAACATTACCATACTCATTTTCTCAACTGGGAATGCTTTCTGGAATACTTTTCCAGCTCTTTTATGGCTTGATGGGTAGTTGGACTGCATATCTCATTAGTATTCTCTATGTTGAGTACAGAACCAGAAAGGAGAGAGAAAAAGTTGATTTCAGGAATCATGTTATTCAGGTACGGCATACACATTTTAAAAATTGCAATCAAACCCCTGGCTATTCTTCTTGTTTCACCTTAAATACTTACCCTTTATGTTAACTACCGTTAAACACCAGCATATGTGAGTTTTGATAGTTAATTTGGTTCAATATAAGCAGGGCAGAGTCACGAAGTTTTGTCATAGAAATATTAATTTGAGTTAATTGCAATATAGTTCCTATATTATGCACAATTTTCTATATTTTGAATAGATTTCACTATAATTCCCTTTATTATGCAAAATAACCTATAATATTTTTAATTAATTGCATTTTAGGAATTTTATTGAAGTTAATTGCATACAGGTCCCTCTATTATTTAAATAACCTATATTCATTTAATATATTTCACTATAAATTCCTGTATTATGCAAAATAACGGATACTATTTTGAATTAATTGCATTATATGTCCCTGTATTTTACAAAGTAATTAACATATATTGAGATTTGAGAAAGATTAGTTTGGCACTCGAGATATATTAGAAAAGTTTGGGTAATCAAGTGAATAGAGGTTATAAAAAATTTACAAAAAAGTGTTAATTGCAGCTATCCACCTTAAACTGTACCCAAAAGAAGGATTACTCTTAAATGTTTTAAACAGCAATTTACCCAATACTCCCTTCTAACTATACCTAAATGAGCTAATTACTCTCCTCAATTAGTTTTTCTGTTAAATTTAACAGGGAATGGCGCCAAATCTACATGTTAATTCTGTTTTTCTTTGGATTGTAGTGGTTTGAAGTTCTTGATGGGCTACTTGGAAAACATTGGAGAAACTTGGGTTTGGCATTTAATTGCACATTTCTTCTATTTGGATCTGTAATTCAACTAATTGCTTGTGCTAGGTATTTTATTTATTCATCACTTTAGTCCCTACGTTATGCAAACTAACCAAATATATCTCAATGTTTTAAAAATTGGGGGTATATTTGTGTATTTTGCATATTACAAGGACCAACATTGCAATTAATCATATATTTCTTTATAAGGACAATTTACTGACTAAAACCGGGATATTCTGAATATTATGCAGTAACATTTATTACATAAACGATAATCTGGACAAGAGAACTTGGACGTACATATTCGGAGCTTGTTGCGCAACAACTGTTTTTATACCTTCTTTTCACAACTATAGGATTTGGTCTTTTCTTGGGCTATTAATGACCACTTACACTGCATGGTACCTCACAATTGCTTCATATCTCCATGGACAGGTAAAATTATTCCACTAATATTTTATTATTTCGTATTTATGTTTAATTTGTAAGAATATGAGGGGAAAAAATGATTTACTTACTATATACTAACCCTTTGATTATATATTAAACATAGTATATATCACTAGGTTATCTCTTGACATTTCTTTCGTATCGTTGCATAATATAAGGACTAATAACGTTTTTTTATCTATTTTTTATTAAATTAAGGTTATAAACTCGGTGCATTAAGAGTTGTTACACTCTCTATATATTAGTTGAAATGTTATGTCAAAAAAAAAAGTTGTAATGTACTATAGGCTTACTTTTTGCCAAAAATGTACTATGTTGATGGATTGAAGCTTATATACTTTTTCCGTTTATGTTTTATCACTTGTCGTTTATGGAACATTTTTATGTTTATTATGTGTTTGTCTTCTTGTAAATATATTAAAAAATGTTACACATCTCACATGCATGTAGTAGACTAACATCTATTTGTCATTTTATCCTTTTCATAAATATTATTAATAGTTACGGATCTCACATGCATGTTGGAGAACAACCGGTGCGAATCTAAGAGGCAGAGCCTCATCCGATCTTTGGTGCAGTGAATTAAATACATTACTAACGTATTTGAATAAATAGAAAATAACACATTAAAGAAAAAAAAAATTGCTAGGTATCACTAAAAAACTCTAGATGCTCCCCTAGGTGTATCCAGAAATTTTTTCATTATAAGGGCTTTGAAGTTTGTAAAGTGATTTAGATTAATCTAAGTATTGGGATTCAGGGCACTGATCTATATAGATCAAACAAATCCATCCTCTATCTCTAAGTTAACGGGGACTACCTCTTGAATCCGCCCCGAAAATAACACGTATATTAATTTAGAGTAATGATATTTGTCACCCTTTTTGTATCACTCATTTATCACCTCTTACGTGTATGCCTATATGTACCAATGAATGGATTTCTCTATCCTATTTAATTTTTCTCTATCTTCTATTCAAGGAAATCAATACATATATATAGAAAGGTGATAAAAGGGTGATATGAAAAGGGGTGACATATATCATTACTCATTAATTTATGACAAATGAAAAATTAGATTAGTATTTAATAAATAAGGTAAATTTTGTGAAATTAATGTAGTTTTAAGTGCATTTGATTAATCTTGATTTAGTTTAATTTAACTATGATTATAGGTAGAGGGCGTAAAGCATTCGGGTCCAAAAACGTTGGTTCTCTACTTCACAGGTGCCACAAACATTCTCTATACGTTTGGGGGACATGCTGTTACTGTGTAAGACATATTTTCACTTGTTTCCTTCCTAGAAGATATTTACAAAATTCAATTAATTAATCGAAAAAATATTATCTAATTCATTAATGCTCAAGTAGAGCATACAAGGATATGAGATGATGAGGTGTTCTCATGAGATAGAACCTATCATAGGAACAAATTAAAAATTTAAAGAAAGATATGAGATTCTTTTACTATGACGAATTTACCCTTCTCTAGCGTGCAAGGCAAAAAGTTATACTTTCTTGAAAACGTTTTTCTCCTTTACATATATAGAAAGCTACAACTCTTAGTAAGTGAGTTTGGCGACCCCCCATGATGTTGAATTTTCTAAAGGGTAGAAAAAGGATCTTCACTTGGGCCTCAATGATTTATGTTAGTGTTACTTTGTAAAATTATAGAAATTTATAATATAATTAACTAAATAATCAGGTTGTCACTAAATCCCTTTTAACCCCACTATAAATTCCCCACTCGTTCTTACAAAAGATGATAGATATATAATTTTACTCTTTCCTAATTATACCATAATACTAGTTACTAAAAGATAATTATGTAATTATTGAAACAGAGAAATCATGCACGCAATGTGGAAGCCACAAAAATTTAAAGCGATATACTTTTTAGCAACGGTTTATGTGTTGACGTTGACGTTACCATCAGCATCGGCAGTGTATTGGGCGTTCGGAGACATGCTTCTCAACCACTCCAATGCATTTTCTCTTCTTCCAAGGTCACCTTTCAGAGACATGGCTGTTGTACTTATGCTCATTCACCAGGTATGACATGCATGCCACCTTCTCTTTCTTCTCTATTATCTATTCTATTCCATTATGAATGATACATCACTTTCAACTTTTGTCATTTATTATACTCACGTTTCTTAATCGAAAAAATTATTATACTCACTAATATTTCTAGTATTAATTAGTAATAATAGTAATAGAAGTATAGGACCCATGTGCAAGTATATCTAAATATATAGGGATGTGTAATTAATTTAATAAAAATATATATTATTTTTCTTAATATTAGAATTCATAATACATAATACAACCGATTAATTAATAGTATAAAGTATTTTGTATAGTATTAAAATTATAATGCAATTAAATTAATAATATAAGTTATTTTGCATAATATAAAATACATGACAACCAATTCAATAATATAGGTATTATTTCACAATGTAAGGACCTACGTGTATCTAATTAAGACCATCTCCAGCAGATGCGCTATTTTTATACTCTATATTTCATTATACCGTATCAAAATACAGCTACTCTATAATTATACAGCATTAATTTCCAGTATTACTATTTCAGCTACTCTATAATTATACTTTATATCTATTATTTATTTATAATTTTAAATTTCAATTATACTTTTATATTAACATAAATAATAACAATAATTTTTATAATAGCAATAATAAAAACAATAATATTTTAATATTTAATTTTATAATCGATTAGTTTAAATAATTTATACACTTGATTTTTTTATTTAATATAAAGGATATTTCTTATATTACTATTTTTATAATTTACATAAAAATAAAATTATATATATATATATATATATCCTAACAAATAATAAAATAGAAATAGTATAAAAAATGTAAAAAAATATCTCTATTTTTTTCTCTCAATATATTTATTTTTAAAATTTACAAGCAAAAAAAAAACAAGTATAAACACAAACGTTGAAAAAAAACAATATTTTGACAAAAAAAAACACTAAAATGTATAACCGCCTCTCTCATATGTATATATATATCTACCTCTCATATGTATATATATATCTATTCAGCAAATAATGTAAACAAAATAGAAAACCTGAAATTTGGGATTCTGCAAAATCAATTCAAGCGTTCCTTTCTTCTCTGCAAATCAAATCAATTTGGGCTTATGAATATTTGCAAAATCAAACTCTGTTTTTTCTTTCTTTGAAGATCTCTGCAAATCAAAGAATTCTGCAAATTAAGGTAATAATTTAAATTTTGCAATTAAAACCTTAACAGAACCTGGATTGAATATTAAAAAAAAGAAATTTTATCTTCAAACACTCTTCTCCACAAATTTTTTTCTTAGATTTTTCCTTCAATTTTTGTCTGATTTCTGTTTCTTCAGTTGGATTTCAATTCTTCAACGGCTATATTTATAGCCGTTAGAATTTTTACCGTATCAAAAAAATGCAACGGAAATAGCGTAAAGGAGATGGGATATACCGTGCTTGGTTTGTGGGGCCCATTACTTACCGTATCTGCTGGAGAGAGTAAACTTGGTCTTTTACTGTATTTTTTGAATATTATACAGTATATATGAATGTACCGTATCTGCTGGAGATGGTCTAAGTAATATAAGTTATTTGACATACTATAAAGATCTCATGCAATTTTCACATACTATAGGAACCTATTGTGCATTTAATTCCAGAATAATGGGAATGCCCCTAAATTCTTAACCCCCTTGTGCTTTCTAACGAAATCTTACGAACTTTGCCCGGGCTATAGCCCTATATTATGTAAATTTAGAAATTTGTTTTCTTTCCAATTTTTTGTTATAATGATTAACTATTATATATTATTGCAGTTCATTACATTTGGTTTTGCTTGCACGCCATTATATTTCGTGTGGGAGAAGGCAATAGGCATGCATGAGTGCAAGAGTTTATGCAAACGTGCTGCAGCACGATTGCCCGTTGTGATCCCGATATGGTTCTTGGCTATTGTTTTCCCTTTCTTCGGTCCTATCAATTCTGCTGTTGGATCACTTCTAGTTAGTTTTACCGTCTACATTATCCCGGCTATGGCTCATATGCTCACCTTCCGTTCATCTTCTGCTCGAGAGGTATTTAGTTTATCTGTTAATTGCACCATTGGTCTTTCTATTGGGGGTCAATCAAGGAATTTAGACCTTAGTAATACATTCTAAAATATAAGGGAACCAAGAGGACTATTTAGGGGTAAATCTTTTTTCCTAAAAATTGAGGACCATGGACTCCCTTGGGGTATCCTTGGCTCCACCAAGTGGCCTTATCTTTGGATTAGGGAGCTTAAGCCCACCACTAATTTTGAAAAGAAGTAAAGTTTATTATTAGTGTCTAAAATTTTCTATGGAGGACAAAAGTGAAATATATATTAACTTACGTTATTGGTTACTGGTTAGTTATGTATATTGACTAATCTTATAGGTCTTCCCAATATATATTATATATATTTACTAATCTTAGTTTTCTAGGAATAAACAATTAATATGTCTTTTCTAATAACATCATTGAATAGTACATCATATAAAAATATAAATCATTCACAAATAATTTATATATTTATATTACTTTAAATAATTTTAGTAAAATTAAAATATCACCCATTCAAACTAATAGTAAATTCTTATCACAAAATTAAAAGTAAATAATAAAATTAAAAACTTTTCATTTATACATGTACCTATTAAGATAAATATCCCAACCATATAGCATACTATGCCCCCTTAAAAAATATATCCCCATCATATGTGTAGTTAGGTGGGATCAGAGCAAATGTAGAAATTTCATTTTGGAAGGGGAAGGGGTACTTTTTTGAATTTGCACTAACAATCTAAACTATTTTTAATCTCTCAAAAGCTGTAAAATAATGTGTAATATATAATATATATTTGCACAATAGGTCCCTATATTATGCAAGATAACTATATAGTTGAATTAGTTACACGACAAGTCCTTGTAAATTAACCTATATTTTGCAATCACAATTTACAATTCATATGTTATTAGGGTCAAGTAAATATTTTCTAAATTCTTAGAAGAAAAAGTATTTTGAAAAAAAAACTAAGCATTAAAAACCTCCTTAGTTTCTCCAAAGGTCTCGTCCTCAAAAGCAATGTATTTTAAAATTGTAATTTTTTTTTATTTGAGAAATTACTGAGGTAAAAGAAAATATATTTCTAATTAAAGATAATTAGTGTCTGCTAAAAAACGTATATAATAGAGTAAAAAAAATTAAAATAAAATTAGAATATTTGTAATAATTATTAAAAAAATTAAAATCTAGTATTATTTTAAATGTTTTTTTAAGTAGCACATATCTAGTGATCTTCTAAAAATGTATTTAAGAATTATTTTAAAAAAGATTATATACATTCTAAGTATTTTAAAAAGTATTTTACCAAACGAACATTTAGTCCCACCAGGATTGTTATTGAGAGGCTTAAGGTTCCTCAACTAATAATTTATTTTTATAATAGAAGACTTGAATTTTATATTTTTTGATAAATATTGTTTGTGTAGAATGCCGTGGAGCAACCACCAAGATTATTGGGAAAATGGGCCGGGGCATATACAATCAACATCTTTGTGGTGGGTTGGGTTTTAATAGTTGGATTTGGATTTGGTGGACTGGCAAGTATGACAAACTTCATACATCAAATTAACACATTTGGGCTTTTCACCAAATGCTACCAATGTCCTCCACCACCACATCACTTCAACACTACCATGCCACCTCTACCTTCTCCAACGAATGTTACTCATCACCATTAGCTCAAGTTCTATGAAGTTAATTATGACTTATAAGATATGTTCAACATTTTCACAAATTTTTCGTGCCTTTGGAGTAACTTTGGATGACTAGTAAACGATGTTCTATCTCATATTATTAGGTTAGAGTTGGCGTGGATTAACTTGCTTTTGTTTTGATGATTATGCAGTTAGTATTTTTCAATCAGAAAAATTGAAACAAAAAGAAAAATTTCTATCAAAAAAAGATTAGGTTAGGGATATCGCTTATGTAACTTGGATGATTGAGTATGGCGATATGTAATATATGAATATGAATTGTGTGTCGTAGTCATAAATGTTTGGAATTTACCATAATATGTTATATTTCTCTTATGCTTAATTTGATAACAAAAAATATCACACATTGGCCAAAGTATTAGGCTACTATTGTATAAAATGGCTGATCATTTTATTACTAAATATTGAAATAGTTGTGTTTGATATCAAATGTATTAAAAAATTGTGTTTGTTAAATTAACACAGGAATGTAATAAGGTTGGAAATGTAATGAACTTTGTAAACATTATACGGTGTTTGATATGATATATAAATAAGGATGTAATAGACTGATTGACTTCAAACTTGTGCTATTAATTAGTTTAATTAAATGAGATTGTAGATAATATAGTTAACATACAAGGTAATATTTATATGAGAAAAATACCAAAATCATCCTTAAACTTGGATTAATAGCCCTCTCCCATCCTTACCTGTTACATTATCCATAAAAGTCCTGAAAACAAAATTTGTACCAACTATACCCATCTTTTATTTTTAATTAATCGTCTATTCAATCACTTAAACCTAAACCAGATTTTGTCTCCGGCAAAGTAGCCTTCTCCTCTCCATTACCATATACACAACACAATCAATGTCTTCTATTTTCTTCGTAACCATCACCACCACAGATCTTAAGTGAAGCACTAACCATCGCACCATCCATAACCACCGAGAAAGCTTTAGCGGTTTAGTTGATTTGACCGTCTCATAAACGACCGTAACCGAGGAAGATCCATGGTGATGAAGCTGTGAAGCTACCGAAAGAATTTCAGCTGGTGGCAAGGAGTCTTCAGGGGTCAGTAGCAGTGGTAGAGAATCAGGACAGAAGATTCTACGGTTTGCAATATCATCCGGAGGTAAATTTCTCTATCTTCTATTCAAGGAAATCGATACATATATATAGAAGGGTGATTAAAGGGTGATATGAAAAGGGGTGACATATATCATTACTCATTCATAAATTCTCTTTTGGTTATTATATGACATTTGTGGATTAATTGGGCCAAAAGGAAAAGATGAGGGGCCTGTTTGATAATTTACCTAAATGAATTGTTACAGGTGACACATTCATTGGAAGCGTGTCTATTAGGACGTCAAACAGTGAAGGAAGTTTCATTAGACGCATTTGTGGACGTTTCAGGTGTAAAAAACTCAGGAGGATCAGATATTGTGAGTTCCTCAAGATCATTAGTAGGATGTAACTTAAGAGTAGAGAACTTCCAAAACCCTGTGTTTTACATTAATCAACATATAAATATTATATCTAGAGATGCAGAAGGTAAAAAGAGAAACAAACTTCATCTTTATCTTCAGTTTCACTAGCAAAGTGGCTTGATATATGTTCAAAATGCTCAATCATATCGGATTCAGAAGTGACGGTGACATCACCATCATGGCGATTATATTGGGAGCTTTCATAATCTTCGCTAAAGTTCTTCACACTCGCTCCCACTTTGATCAGTTTCGGAATAGAGTTCAGGTGTACCAGTACCTTCACATAATAAACTATCATACTCTTCTAACAAAGTAATAACAATAGCTTGACCATGATTAGCTGCAGCAGCAGCAGTTTGAAGAAGTTGCATTGACCATCATTAGAAGTAGAAGCAACATCAAATTGTTGTTGTAGTTCACAATCACCTTGAAAAAGTGGTTGTAAAAGAAGAGGAATACAAGTTGCTACTGCTAAAATACTCATTCTATTATGTGCTTTATAAGCCGCCACTGATTGCATCATTGTTAAAATTTTGGGAATATATGAATTACAATGGATGTAATATAAAAAAAAACATTAATTGGAGGGTGTGGCTTAAATAGGAGTCATATCGGGAGGTTTAAGTCGCATAAGAAGCCTCCGGTGAGCCTTACAATTGTAGCTTGGTGGTATGTACGCTATAGTTTTAGCTTAACGAGGAACAACTAATAATAAAGCGATCTAGATGTTACTTAATTTTGATGTTTCATATGTTAATGATGATGTTAGACGTACAACTGTACTTGCTTTAGGTTTCATTTTGTGTTTTGAACCTAAACAGATATGTTATTTTTGCTTTTTTTTTTGGTGTGTTTGTATTGATTATTAGTTTTACAAACTCCTAGGATTGTGTCCTTATTGTCAATTGTACAATCGACATGTTCGATATTGAGCGGCTATGGATATTGGAATATCACTTTTTAGAACAGGATTAAGTGAAGCTATTTTGCTTCTCGAGCCTATGACTTCAGATGTAGCTGATTTTGTTCGTCAAGGTGCACTTGTTTCGATGGGTATGGTGATTGGTTGGTCAGATTAGTAAAGCTAGTGATTCTCTAAACTTGACTGCATACTCTTTAGTAACCTATTGATCTTAGTTCAATTTCTATTGAGCTTAGTTCAATTTCAATAACTGTAATTTGGTGGGATTTTTCCACCAAATAAAAGTAATTTGGTGGGATTTTTCCTACCAAATATCAATATAAATTTTTGGTGAGAATTTTGCTTGGTGGTAAAAAAATTGACATGAAAATTTTTTTTGGAAATTTTTTGGTGGGAAACAAAATTGGCCGAAAATTTTTTGGTGGGGAAAAATAATTGGCCGGAAAATTTTATGGCCGGAAAAATTTTGGCGGGAAAATTTTGTTAGGAATTTTTTTATGGGAAAATTTAGTGAGATAGAACTAATTCAAGGGTATTATTGTCTATTATGTTATTTATATTAGACATGACTTTTAAGGTCAATATTAATACCTCTTAGGGTGGTGTTGGTAATTGCCTCTTTTTTATATTAAACTTTTTATTTACATTATGAGTATTTTTAAGAAAAATATACAAGATTTCATACATAATTAATAATATTTATATATCAAATGTTATATAGGACATATATACAACTTGTATATCTATTTTGTGCATATCTTTAGATATCTAATTACAAAATAAAGTAGGGTGAATTATCTATAGGGTCTTAGGAGCACTTTTTTTTCTCTATAGAGTAGTGTCTTGAAAGTTGTTATTCTTAGGGACCTCATTTTTGACAATAGTCTTTACTACCCTTACTAACACTAAAAGACAAAAAGGTATGATGTCACTGTTTCTCTCTCCTCCACCACTACCCACCTACCCCCTATCACCTATCTCCGACCAGTGACCACCGACCTCCGACCACCGACCTCCGACCACCGACCACCAGTCACCGGAAAAAACTGAGAGTATCGGAAAAAACTAAGAGTATCGGAAAAAACTAAGAGTATCGGAAAAAAACTAAGAGTACTCTATAAATTGGCTGAATACTCTATATATTTTAATGAGTACTCTCAGTTTTTTCCGATACTCTATGAAATAGAAAGAGTACTCTATAAAAAAATACGGAGTACTCTATAAAAAATAGAGAGTACTCTATAAAATATAGAGAGTATTCTTAGAAATTACATATTAAAATCATGTGTATCATTTAATAAACATTTCTATTCAAAAATTAAAACCATTTACAATAGAATAAAAAAAAAACCTAAACTAATTACAAGTTGACCAGATCTGGTCAAACCAGATCTGAAAAAAAAAAAAAAAAAAAAAAAAAACCTAAGTTACAGCGTACTATGTACGCGAGTAAAAAAAAAAAAAAAAAAAAAAAGACAAGACTCCGGCGAAGCAGCTGTGTTGAAGACGAGCTCACCAAACAACCACCGCCACTGAGCAGCGGCGCCGTTCGAAGCTGAAGGAGCAGAAACATCGCACAGCCCTTGACCACCATCGCGCAGCCCTTGACCACCATCACGAAGAAGCACGGGGCCACCACCGTCTAGCAGATCTGTACCAGCACAGCGAAAAAACGTTGAAGCACCACCATCGCGCAGCCCCCCTAGCAGACATGTTCGCCGACGAGGAGGAATGGAAGCTTGAATGGCTTCGATCTGCAGCGCGGGACAGCCCTCCACTCCGTGAAGCTTCGAACGGCTTCGACCAGATCTCGCGCCGGAGTTGCAGTGAGGTGGTGGAGGAACGGCTTCAGCTGTTAAACAGAAAGAAGGAGAGCTTCCATGGCAGCTCCGATGTGTTAATGGGAAACCGGCGAGTTCGTGGAGTGATATGGTGAATGAGAGCTTGCCGGTGCTTCAAGCAGAAGAAGGAGCTCGGTGGTGGTGGTGGTGGTGGCCATATCGGCGGCGGTGGTGGCAATTTAGGTGGGATCGGTGGTGGTTGAGAGGAGAGAGGAGAGAGGAGAGAGGAGAGAGGAAAGAGAAGCTGTGAGGTGAGGGAAATTATAACGTGAATAATGAAATTAGAAATAGCAATTAGTATATATAGGTATAGAAAAAATAAAAGAAGGGTAGTCTAGTAATTGGGCTTTTGGGGTTCATGTGTTAAAAAGTTCCTGAGGTCTTTAGTAAGAAGAGGCTCTAGGTGGGGGTGCTAACTCGAAGAGGGGTGTGTCTTCAAGACCCTAGGTGTAATTATCTCAATAAAGTATCATATATAATTTATATGCGTATCTTATGCATAAATATTAATCAAATTTGTGTAAAAATAGTACATATAATTATATATATTTTATTAAAAAATACGCATAATTTATAAAAAAAAATATATACATAAGGCATGTAAAAATGTATCTTATACGCATATGTTTAAATATCGCATAACAAATCAATTTATGTGATTCGTTTTCTATCTTAAATTAAAATATCATTTATGTATTATATCCTTATTGATATATACCATATTTTTAAAATAACATAGATTCACTTGACAAAAAGTATGGAGAAAGATTATAGCAAACAACACAACGACATGTACTATTTTAAGAAATAAAAGTATTTTTCTCATCTATAATTAATTGAAACAAATATTAATAGTATGTCGGGTACATTCAACCTAATAGAAAACCTTGTAATATACTTTTTTTTTCTTTTTTTGTTACATAAGAGGTCAAAAGACCAGGAAGATAAAACTTTTATGGAGCCCAACCGCATCTATCTTTCGTCAAAAGATGTCAAAGTCCATCTGGTGGATGCTGATATGGAGTTGTTCCTTCCGCATTAAAGGCTCCTAGCTTTGCTGATCAATCTGCGCAATTGTTTGCTTCTCTATAACACCAAACCAGTTCAAACTGCTATCTAGATGCTAGAATATCACGGCAAGCTTTTATAATATCACTTGAAAATCCCCTTAAGTTCACACCGCCCTTCACTAGCGCGTGCAACTCACATAGGTCAGTTTCAATGATAAGAGAGGAATATCCCATACACAATGCCATATTTAGCCTGAAATGTAGTGCAAGTATTTATGTTTCGAATAGGGTTCGCGCAACATAAATTCCCAGCGAATCCATTCAAATAATCCCCATTCGAATTTCTAAAAAGTCCACCTACACCCTCCACTTTTCTTTCTGTATTTTATGACCTATCTACATTAAGTTTAGTTCCATTCACTGGTTTGACCCATTTTACAAGCATACTCTTAGTGGAGGTAATTAACCCCACATCGCGTTCAAGACCCCATGTTCGTATATAATCACTTGCCGCATTTTTTATTAGTGCCTTTAAATCGCTATTCGTTCTTATTTTAGCGTCCGCCTCAAATAACCTTGTGTTCCTATCTACCCAAACATACCACACATATGCTTTTGAGGTAACAAATATACTTTCTAGTGATACACATATTTTAATTAGTGATAACCAATATATATTTATTAATTTTAAAAATCAATTTGAGGTAAAAAAAATTACATTAAATTGGTTCTTAATGGATAACAAGTAAGATTGTTGATGTTGAAAGAGATGAATTTGAGGTTGTATGTTTTATTATTTTCAAACTTTTTTATTATAATATATATTTATAGTTGTGTTATATTTAATATATAAGTATATTATAATATATGTAATTATTTGAATAATTAGGGACATTATAGGCCTTTTAAATATTTTTAGTCAAAAAACTAATGGAAATTGATTTTTCTAATAAAAATCAATGACAGAGGTGGTGATTGGCCAGCCCGTTTTTGGGGCAAGCCACCAAAACGGTCGCTTTAGATCCCATTTTTCTTTTGATGTAAAAGGGCCCCAAATTAATTAAAATAATTTTATATAGTTAAAAGAGATCTATAAAAAATTGTTGTAGGTAACTAAGTGTATTTTGATTTTTTAGGCCGATTCCTGATTGATTGGACAATTTTAGTATACTTCGAAAATATTAGGGTATGGTTTTAAATTAGGGTTAGTTACTTAAAAGGACCATACAATATCAAATTTGGCACAAAGGGTCCAACTCAAATTCGGGACCCAAATACCCCTACAGCACACTCTCTTTAAATCACTCGCTCAATTAATAACCTGTTTGTGTGGATCACATGCCCCACCAAAAAACTCCATTTAATCCTGGAAAAACGCAATCACATTATTGATTCGACACATCAAAAAGGAAGGTTTTTGAAGAGGGTAACTATTATTGGCGGTATTAAGTATGAGTTGCGTTTGTGTTATATATTAGGCTTGGGTTATCCATGAGAAAATATTGGTGTGCTATGTAATATTGTCGAGTAATGAAAAACCATGTTTTATCCTTTAATTTCTCTGTTGGGTTTTCAGTGCACACATTATTGGTGTGTATGTGAAAATGATCGGTTTCATACAGTTAGTTATCCAAACATACCAAAACAAAGTAACAAGCAACTTTTTTTATTGCACAACTACCCCTCGTCAAATGCATAACTAAGACTATTGTAATTTTTATGACAGTTTCATAATACCCTTAAACCATTACAAACTTTACTATTTGATTCTCGAACAAAGGTTATAAGGATTGATAATAACTTGGAATGCTTCAAATTTTATGCATTAATTGATAAACAATAGTGCGTTGTATTAATAATGTATAATTGATTTTTTTCCATTAGTACATATGATTGATATATGATATATATGGGAGTGTTGTTTTATTGTATAGAAATGGCAAAATAAATGTTGCTTAGTATCCATGTAATTGATATATAAATGAGAGTTAATATGCACGTAATACATATGTATAGGAACCGTTGAAAATGATGTATAAAAGTAGCAAGATAATAAGAATTAATATCCATGAAATTGATTGCAGAATATTTGCCTTATATAAGATACGAATTTAGTTGATATATTATTTAAATAAAATAAAGGGTATTATAGGTATAAATGAAAAAAATTAGACCTTATAGGGGGATAAAAATAATATGGACTTTGTGAGGGGTGGTTTGTGGGTATTTGGACTTCATAAGCTAATATCTATATCAGAATGTGTATCGACACCACCAGAGTGGCAGTGACATTGACAAACAAAATCACAAGCTTAGAAAACATATATCACTGCCACTGGATGGAAATTCTGAGGATGAACTACAACATTAACAAGATCGCAGATATAGAAAACGATTCTCTTTCAGAGGATGAATGGAAAAACATGATTTATGGAAAGGTACCACCTTCTAATCCTTCTCCTTAATTGATTATGTGTATTAGAATAGTTTATTTTAAATTTCACTGTTTTATTGAGTCTTTTTTTTTATTCGTGGGGACACGACTCGGTTTTGAGTTGGGGTGGGGATTCGTTGTCCTCGTCTTCCTTTTTGTTTTTTGCATAATATTTAAAAAATAATTAGGGTTAGAATTGGCATAGAACATGGTGAATATACCTACTAAACATGTTTATAATTAAGTCAATGGTAGTAGGTAGTATGTTTTTGAACAGCGTCACAAATATGTTTAGTATGCATGTATGAAAACAGGAAGTAAAAGATAGGGAAGATTAATAAGCAATGCGTATGAAGTGTCAAGTTGGATCTTAGGGAGATTTAATCGGTGTGTAGAACGTGAGGTTTGAAATTAGTTGAAAACCTGCTTATTTATGAACTAATGGTGAAAAAGTAACAAAATTCGGTAGTTAGAAAGGTGAATAAGTCAGTTTTTTCATATTTATTAACCACTTGAAACTTTAAGCTTTCTCACCCTTTTATTTGATTACTATTATCTGTCTTAGCCCCTATGTGCCTTTCTAAAGCCTTTTATTAACCACATTACAAGTCATACCCCTTAGTTTATAGGACTTATCCATATGACCCGCACTCGAATCGCAAACCTGAGACAAGTTGTTTTAGAGCTTGAGTTTAGGGTGGTGGGTTTCATCATTGGGAAACATTGGGAAAAAATTTGATTGTAACTGTGATATAGATGATGATGATGATGATGATGGGTTTATTATTGTAATCCTGTTCCGAGGTCAAAAGAGAAAACAATATATGGTTAAAAGAAAAAATATAAGAGAAAAGTGGTATGATATAGCACCTCAAAAAGGGAATCATAACCAACTTAGAAAAATATGAAAAATATTGAATATAATTTGGGCCGGCAAAGTGGAATTTGTTATGTAATCATCATGAAAAGCTATATTTGGTTTATTTGGGGATGCAAATCAGAGCATCAAAAGTGGGTTGAGTGAGAACATCTTCGAGTGAAACTCGAGCTCTAGGGTGATTAGTTGATGAAATGTGAGGAGAGAGCCAAAAACTCACTTTTTCATTATCCAAATATATCATACCATCCCTAAGCCAATGTTATAACCGTAAAGACATTAGGATTTCTAACTGCTTGGTGGAAGAAGAATGGAACAATTAGGGCATAGTTGAGTGTACCATTGGGCACTATATTAGGACATGTGATCACCCTATAGCCGTTAAAAAAAACTGAGTTGAAAATCTCTCCTTTTGGCATTGGGAAGTTAATCTGGACTTGAATTTATTGATTGATAATTATGTGTATATTATGCATGTGTGTTCATTATTTATTTAACATTAGTACATGATATATTTGAGGATATTGAACTAGGATCATTTATTACTCTCTACTCTTCTTCTTGTTCTTTTATTTTAGACTACCCTCCCATTTGTATCTTTATTATATCGGGAGGATACATCTTTGAGTTGGGGGTCTTGATTTCTCCATATCTGTGATATATTTATATATATACTTGATACATCATTTTAGGGGTATTTAGTACTTAATTTCGAGATTTCCACCCATTTATTCATACTTTACACTTTCTTGTCTAGTTTTAGGTGTTTTGTTATTTTATGAGCTTTTGTGCGTAATTTGTGTGTTATTTGTGTATCACTTAGGTATATGGAAGCTATTACACCTATGGAAACTGATTTGAAGTGGAAAAGTAAAGAAAAACCCTTAGTCATAATAAAAAAGGAAAAGTTTAGATATATTTGGAAAGTAAAGAACTTGTCATGCTAGAAAAACATGCATTAATTAAACTGATGTAGAAAGTCGATCAAGAATTTGGAGGATCTCATTGACCAACTGATAGATCTTTTTATTGTGGTCGTTTTGACTGGTCGTACACTAAATTCTGATAAGTAACGAAGGATATATGACCAAATCAATTTGCAAAGGTTTATCCTGTCCTACAATTTAGGAATACGAGTTTTGGTAAGATTAGGACTCCTTAACTTGGGTATTACTCCATATTTCGACCAGATGCCTATATATATATCCATTCCTACCTTAGAGAAATCATCTTTTATGTTCCTAATCAACCTTTAATCAACATAGAAGCAAGTGACAAGAAGACAAGAAGGAGTTGGAAGTTGTTCATGTCATTCCAACCCTTCCCCTTTGTAATTTATTTTCTTTCTTTCTCTAGTATGAAATAATTCTATTTAGCTTGAGATTAGCATAAGGGTAATTGAAATTAGTAGTGTTATCTCTGTTTTTATGTGCTTTGATATATTGTATGTAGTTCTTGTGGTTGCAAATGTATAGGATTACCATAGTAGTTAGATGGTCACTCGGAAGGGGTGTCTAATTATTGAAACGCCACATAAACGTCTAGTGTGCGGTAGTGATCCTGACGGGCTTGCCTAAATAGACAGTCACTAGGGTTTGAGATTAACCACTAATCATTGTGCAGGGTCCCCTTACCAAGAATTGTTAGGCCGCCACCTAAGTCCACATGTAAGGGGGTTAGAAGGAATATAGAATCCTAACTATTGCATATCACACAATTCTCCCTTAGATAAATAATCATAGAACAAAGCTAGTGGGGATTAGTTGCTATATCTTGAGCTAAACTCTCATACCACTTCTTTCTTTCTATTTATTTTCCTGTCTTTATTTTTAGTAGTTAATTAATAGAACATAAAACCAAACAAATATTTTAGAGTCTTCTTTTACTGCACTTTATATTTGCACTGGTAATAACTAACTTTTGTAGTCCCTGCGAACGAATTCTACTTCTCAATCAAACTTGCATACGGCATATGATATTTGCAGTTGCAGTGAGTAACGTAGTGGGCTAGGGTGTTTAGTTCTTTTAATATTTATATCGTTGTTTTATCACACCCTAACCACCACCACTCTACATTGATCAAAAGATCACAGGATCAAATTTTACTTGAATTTATAAGCGTTTAGAGTCAAATTGGATCTTATATGTTTTAAAAAACACTATTTCAAATCGAGGATAATGATACTAAATTTTTTTGAATAATACTATATACCATCTTTTTATAACATCCTTATTTGATGTGATTTTATTAAAGTTAAATTATTTATTTATTTATTTACTCAATATAACTTTATTTCATTTTCAGTCAAATCACGTCACATCATAAGATTACATAAGGATGGTATGATAAATAATGGTATATATCATTACTCAGAGTCTTTTGAATGATCAAATGTGAAACATACTTTTGTGCACTTTACAAAGAACAACATCAAAAGTCTAGAGCATGGTATGTGGATCCAAGTGATAGGCTAAAAATATCTTCGACAAAAGAAAGAACATCAAGCTTGAGCTTTGGCCCAACTATGACTCGACTACGGAGAGTTAATAAAAAACATCGAGTATTCACATATGCGGATATACAAACTCTTTAAAACTCGTCGCGTTGGTCAAAGAGATATACTAACATAAGACATTGCACATGACCTCTTTATGGATGAATATACGAGGTAGAAAATCTAAAATAATATACAAAAATAATCATGAGAAATAAATCCACAACAATCTTCATGAAGAGGATAAACATATATATATATATATATATATATATATATATATATATATATATATATATATATATATATATATATATATATATATATATATATATCACAAATACCTTGCCAAGAAGATGTATAACATAGGTTGACTCCTATGATTAGAAAATAGCTACGCAAAGAAGTATAAATACACCTTAATCTATCATTATGAAAGAACACGTAATCAATCACTAAAACACAGTGTACGTTATATTTTCTCTCTTTTTGAGACCACGATCAAATAAAAATTCTTCGATCAATATAATTACTTGATCGTCGAAGTATCGTTAAGAGGTCCATGTGTGTGGTATTCTGGTCAAGTATCATATGTTGGATCCTATCTTGACAAAACACAAATTATAACAAGGAGTGGAGAATTTATCATTTACAGGTAGGGACACATTAACATCAATATTAAAAGTAATAACCCATACCTCTCGGATCACTGTAGCCAAATTATAACGTTTATGAAGGTGGAAAAAAAGAGGAAATACCCTTTTAAATTCTATAATATTTGGATGGATCATCCAGATTTTCTACCTCTTGTGAAGGAAGTGTGGAAAACAAAAGTGTATGGTACCCACATGTATATTATAACTAGAAAGCTGAAACTCCTCAAAGAAAAACTAAAAGAGTTCAATGAGAAGTATTTCAAGAATTCTAGAGATAAGATTATAACACTTCAAAATGACCTGAGAGGAATTCAACAAGTTAGGCTTCAAGGTAATACTGATATAAACCTACTGAATAAAGAAAATGAAATTATCAAGGAACTTACCAAAGAGCTTCTAAATGAGGAAGCTATATACAAACAGAAGTCTAGAGATCAATGGGTAGAAAAGGGGGATCTGAACACAACTTACTTCCAAAAAAAATGAGAGGTAGAAGAACTCAGAACAGCATCCATAATATCATTGATAACAATGGTGTTGTTAAAACAGATGAAAAGGATATCTCAGGGGTATTTATTGATCACTTCACTGATATCCTAGGCAAAAAACGAGTAAATAGTGGTCAATACTCAGTCAATACACTTAAAACCATTTTGGGTAAAAATATTAAGGAGGAGGATAAGCAGTACCTGATCAGTCCTATAACTGAAGAAGAAATAAAGTGTGCTCTTTGGTCAATTGATAGCAACAAAAGCCCAGGTCCTGATGGATTTTCATCAGGATTTTTCAAGAAATGTTGGGACATTATAAAAGATGAAGTATGTTTAGCTGTTAGATCCTCTTTTGAGGACTGTAAAATTCTTGGGGAAATAAACTCTGCTAATATATCTCTGGTACCAAAGGTTATTAACCCAAGCATCACAAAAGATTTCAGACCTATTGCTTGTTGCAATATCCTCTATAAGATTATTTCAAAGATAATTGCCAATAGACTGAAAATTACCCTCCAAAGTATTATCTCTCTAAATCAGTCAGCCTTTGTACCAGGAAGGCTTATAGGAGAGAATATCCTCATAGCCCAAGATATTGTAAGAGGCTATACAAGGGTGAATATATCAGAGAGATGCACACTTAAACTTGATCTTATGAAAGCATATGATTCAGTGGACTGGGATTTTATTTTGAGGACTATGGAAGCTCTAGGCTACCCACCTATATTCATAAAGTGGGTGGCCATGTGTCTCACAAGTACCTCGTATTCAATCATAATTAATGGAGCGCCTCAGGGGTTTTTTAGGGGTGAGAGGGGCCTCAGACAAGGGGACCCCCTCTCCCCATATTTATTTGTTATTGGTATGGAGGTTTTATCTCAAATCTTTATTCACATAGGTAACAAGGAAGAGTTCAGTTGGCACCCAAAATGTGGTAAACTCAGAATAAATAATTTAATGTTTGCTGATGATCTATTGGTGTTCTTTAAACCAACAGTTGAATCAGCTAAATGGGTGAAGAAGGGTCTGAATCTATTTTATAACCTCTCAGGCCTCAAGATCAGTGATAGTAAAAGCAACATATTCTATGGGGGAGTCCCCCAGAATATAAAGGAAGCTATAAACAGTATACTCAACATACCAGAAGGTGAATTACCAATGAGATATCTTGGGCTACCATTAATTACAGGAAGACTCAGTCTCAATGATTGTAAGCCTCTAGTTGATAAAATGACTAAGAAGATAGATCACTGGAGCTCTAAGCATATATCATATGCAGGAAGAGTCCAGCTGATTAAATCAGTACTAGGAGGTATTGCAAGCCACTGGTGCAGTGTCTTTACATTACCAAAGAAAATAATTAAACTTCTTCAAAGTAAAGTAATGGCCTTTCTGTGGTGTGGTAAAAGTTCTTATCAGGGAGGAGCAAAAGTTTCTTGGGATACTATTTGTAAACCATATAAGGAGGGGGGTTTGGGGATCAGAGACTTGGATATCCAAAATAAAGTCTGGTCCTTAAAACTGCTATGGGGGTGTTGCCTTCCTAAAGGGACACTATGGTCCCAATGGTTGCAACTCAACCACCTCAAGGGTAAATCAATTTGGCAGGTTAATATTCCAGGTGACTGTTCCTGGGGCTGGAGGAAAATCCTCAAGAGTAGAAAGTATGCTAATAAGATATTCAGGTACAAATTGGGCAATGGTAAAGATATTGCTTTGTGGTGGGACTATTGGTTACCTAATAACAAGAGATTGGATGAAATGAACTGTAGCAGTATGGCTTCAGGGTATTATGTAGATTGTAAGGTCTCACAATTTATCCATAATCATAAATGGAAATGGCCTGCGAAACTAAGATTTATGAATGAAGTAACAAAAGATATAGCCGTGTCTGATTCAAAGGATACTATAATCTGCACCTGCACAAAAAAAGGAGCTTTTAATTTCTCAGAAATTTATGAGGAAATACGACCAAAAGGTAATACTAATACCTGGTACCGAGTTATATGGAAATCAAAGGCGTTGCCGAAATATAAGTTCATCTATTGGCTGTGTAACTTAGATAGACTCCCATCGAAGCAAAGGCTCATGAGTTGGGGCTTGATTTCAAACCCTATATGTGAATTTTGTAAGATGTACAGTGAAGATAGGGACCACTTATTTTGGGGATGCCCTAATACAAGGCGTATTTGGGATTACTGCAGAAAGAAGATAAATTACCAGAATCAAAGCTACGATTGGAGATCAATTATTGAAGGTTTAGAGAAAAAACAGATGAAAGGGTTAAAGAATGAAATTGCTCACCTTTTGCTACCGATCGCTGTACACACGGTGTGGGAAGAAAGGAACAATCGTATCTTTAACCATACTTACAGTTCAGATGAAGAAATAATAGAGAGGATCATTGATCGAGCCGTAGAAAATATGGTGAATCTGAAGAGGTACGGAAGCGAAGCCATCGAAGAGGAGATGAGGAGGTGGAGAGAGAAATAGGGTCAAAAAGAGTTTAGATGAGTTAGATCACGTTTGTACTTTCTTATTGTACTTGTGCGGTTGTAATGAGAGTTTTATTTGTCTTGTTTATGCCTAGTCAGAGTTGACTAGGTCAAAATTGTAAACACTTATTTGTTCTGATATAAAATTAAAATGGCTGGCTTAGCAAAAAAAAAAAAATATTAAAAGTAATAATTAATTATAATATTTCAAGCACTATCACATAAATTTCAATTAGGGTGAGTTACTCACACATTGAAAAACTCGTTACGGATTGTATTTATTTAGTAGGAAGGGCAAACTTTAGTCGGAACTACTTATATTTTTTTATCATGCTTTTTCTTAAAAATAGTTGTACAAATTATAACTTAGAGTTATGGGTAGGTTGCAGCCCAACCCTATGTTTACCCTTGGTGGTGAAAGGATTCGAATCCCTCCCTTCCCATATGGTAAACACGTAGGATAGTATATTAAGCTTATCTTATGAATATTCACACAAGATCTTTCTTTTTGGACAAGTAAAAAGAGAATTATCCCCTCCATCAACTGATGCCTAGTCTTTTCTGAAGCAGGTCTCTAGCAAGGTTCTTCATTCGTTACCTCCAGCCCTCCATCTAGCCAAACTCACGGTTCCATCTACCAAACCTAAAGCGTTGGGAAATATTTTTGAACCGCATGTTGTCATGTTGTTTTGCTATTTCTCCAACCCGCAACGCATATGACTTGATTTCCCACCACGCCGCTGACGGCGACTCAATACCTTAAATAAAGTCAAAGTTATCTGAGCAGATAACATATTTTATTGTTGGGTACTTCTCACAAACCAGCGCAGCTTCCAGAACTGCTCTTGCTTCTTTTTCAGCCGACGAGTCTACCGAAATGGACTTGGAGACAAATTGACGCCTTTCGGAGCTGGTATCGAGTCTCACAATCCCAAAGTCACTCGACTTTGCCTTCGGGATAAAAGAGACATCGCATGTGACAATGGCTTGGATTCCCAGTAGCCCATTCTCCTCTCAAACTGTCGTTGTACTTTGAGTTTACTGAACCGATCTATTAGGTCTAGTGCATGTGCCCCCACTCGTTTCCAAACTGGTCATATGTCTAGTGCATGTGTCCCACTTGTTGCCAAATAGGTCATTCATACCCGTATTTGTCATCCTGATAATATCCTCCTCTGGTTCAAGCTGCCTATTTTTCGTGGATTACTTTCCTCTTAAATTTCCAGATATTCCACAAAAGTAGAAGAATGTACGCCGTAACAAGTCTCCTGTCCCATCTCGTATTTCCGAAATCGCGCGCAATTTTAGCGATCCAATTACCAATCCTCCTTCTAGTTGTTCATTGACTCTAATTTGCAAGACCAAACCAACCCAAACCTGTTTATAGGCATCACATGCAAATAGCAAATGGTTAATCGTTTCCTTTTGTTCCTCATAACTGATCACTGTTTATAAGTCGCACAATGCTTAGCTTTAAGGTTTTCCGTGGTCGGTAAAATGTCTTTCCAACTTCCCTAACAAAATACAAACTTTATTTAGAACTTTTGATTTACATACATACATACCGTATCCTAGACTTTTGGGTCATTCATTTCTCTAGAGCAATCGTTTACCCACCCTAAACAAAAAAAGCTCACAAGGAAATTATTTTTCAACGACAACAATCTCTTAAAAGCTAGATCACAATTTATATATAGATCGATAAACTCATTTTTTTATGTCGTGTTTGAAGATATACTTTGAAATAGTCTTTACCAAAAGAAATGGAAAGATATGATTATCTCTTAATTGATTGTTTAATTGATGGTTGGAACTTGGAATAATACTATTCAATAATACTATTAAGGATTTGTTCGGGTTGAGTTGAGATATGAGAGTAAACATTCTTAGACGCCAGATAAAGTACAGATGTTAGAAGGAGAGTCGCAATTTATCATGTTCATAAGGAGCAAAATGCAAAATAACTATATCTTCACAAACCTACGGAAGGAACAAGTAACAATTTATCATGCTTAGAAAGGGCTAAATGACTAAATCTTCACGATCATTTCTACAAGGGGCAATTATAAATAAGAGCCCACTACAACATAAGGTTTATAAAAAAAGTCACACCCCTAACTAACTCTTTCCTATCTAACTAAATACCAAAAAACCCAATAATACCCTTCCCTCTATATCTATACAGTGAACCCAAGAAACCCATTCCCTCTTCCTATTAGGTTTCGAATCTGAAACCCACCCCCCACCCCCCTCTCTTCTCTCTCCTGTAAAACCATATACTCTCCCTCTTCTCTCTCCTAAACCAGCCCCCAGCAGCACACCTTCCCCACCATACCTCACGCTCACCATAGCACCACCATCCTTCTTCTGCGCAGCAGCAACCATCGATGCAGCAAACCGGAGCAGCAGCAACAGCAACCCGGAGCAGCAGCAGCAGCAATCGGAGCTACAGCAACCTCCCAGATCTGGTCTGCAAAAACACCCCTCAACAACACCATCTTCACGATTCTCAGGTCTGCAAGAATACCCCTCAACATTACCATCTTCAGGAGTCTCAGATCTACAACATCACTATCAAGTAAATCCTTCTGACCATACGAACTGGGTACAGCCCCAGTGGGTACATCTTCAACACTACCGCAGATCCGCCACCACTGGACCGTCGTCGCTGTTGTTAATCTCGCCAGCACAACTGCTGCACCACCAACAGATCCACTGCCATCTACACCATCTCTTCATCTTCATGGCCATCGATCTGGACCAGATTCACACTGCAAATGGGTACAGACCCGGGTGGGTGAGTCTCAGTTCCGCCACCATTGCTGCCTTTCGTGCCTTTTATTTGTCATTTGTTTTCTTTTGCAGGTAGATGGGTACAGCCCCTTGAGTGCTGCAGCAAATCTGGATCCAGATCCAGATCTGTTAGATGATTTTATTAGGTTTTGTTTTATTTTTTATTTTTGATTATTTAATCTATTTTTGTTTATTTGCAGGTCCGGTTGACCGATGGTGGTGGTGAACCTGGTTGCAATTCAGTCAAAGTCAAACCCATCTGTGTACAGCCCCATCTAGATCGGGCAATGTCCACGTTCCCATGAGCCTGTATTTGGTCAATGACTTAGAAATCCTTTGCTATTGCTTCTGTGCACGTACCCGGTCCACTGTATATCGCAATGTGCACGCTCCCATGAGACCTTATTTCCTATTGTGCACGTTCCCATGAGACTTTATTTCCTATTGTACACGTTCCCATGATACCTAGTTTCCTATTGTACACGTTCCCATGATACCTAGTTTCCTATTGTACACGTTCCCATGATAACGTATTTCCTATTGTACACGTTCCCATCTATTGGACAGGCCATTGAAGGACTTAATAGAATTTAATAAGGTAAAAACCTGTTGTGCGCGTACCCATGACGAAGGTAACTATAAAATTTAATAAGGTAAAACATTGTTGTGCGCGTACCCATGACAAAGGTAACTATTCTCAGGGGTAAGGTAACTATTCTCAGGGGTAATAAGGTAATGTTGAGTAACTAAAACACCAACTAAGGACTTAATAAGAAGATCTAACTAGGTAGTACTTTAAAATGCGAAATGGTTATAAGATAATGGATCCAATTTACAATTTATGATGCTTGGAGCAAAATGCGAAATGGTTCACAAAGATATAGACTATAAGGATCTGAGATCACACAGTTCATCATGCTTGAAAGCAGTAAAATGCAAAACGACTATATGAAATAGTCTATATCTTCTCACGAACAGTGGGTCCACAAGGATCTGAGATAATGAACATTAAAAACACATCACCATACAACAAAACCAAAATCAAAACTGAGATGATAAACAATAACTAATCTCATCTCCTCCTTAACCTAAAGAGAAAAAACGAAAATCATTCATACACGATGCAATAAAATACCATATAATGTATAGGTATTTATTAACAGAGAGAAGTAACCATTTGAAATTATATAAATTTCATTCATACATTCCTCTACCAAAATTCAAGACTCTTTTGCAATAAAATACCAAACCATAGTTTCATATTTTTTTTTCATACTAAATCATAAAACAGACCCGACCGAACATGACCCATGACCATAAACCCTAACAATTGAAATTGACCCAGAAAGCAGACACCAAAAGGAAGCAAAAAAATGTGAAGAGACACATTTTGCCCTTTTATCTAAAACCCTAATTACGCCTATTGGATGGGCATTCTCTAGCGAAATGACCATCTTCATGACAGTTGTAGCAGCTGCCTCCACCGCCGCCGCCACCACCCCCTCTGCTACCACCACCGCCGTAGCCTCCTCCACCACCGCCGTAGCCTCCACCACCACCGCCTCCGCAGTCCCTAGCCAGATGCCCTTCCTCACCACACTTATAGCAGCCACTTCCTCCGCCGCCACCTCCATAGCCACCACCACCGCCTCCTCCACGGCTCCTACCACCACCACCTCCTCCGTAACTTCCACCTCCATATCCACCGCCGCCACCTCCACCGTAACCTCCACCACCGCTACCTCCGTAGCTTCCTCCACCTCCACCGCCGCCGGGGCCTCCACGGCTACTTCCCTGGACGGGAGCACCATCAGGTCCGGAAACATTCACAGCCTTAGTACGGCCATCACCGCCGTGCTCAACCTCGTACTCGACCTCTTCTCCGTCGCCGAGGCTACGGAAACCATCAGATCTGATAGCAGATTGATGAACAAAGAGATCTTCAGTACCATCTTCGGGAGTTATGAAACCAAAACCCTTCTGACCGTTAAACCATTTCACTGAACCTCTCAACCTCTGGGCTTGCTCACCTTCAGACGCCATTTTTAAGAACCCTAGCTTTCTCTCACTCTTTAACTTTTTTTTTTTGCTTTCTCTCTACGCTATGCGGCTAAGTGTATAGTGCTGCGCTTTTATACACCAAATTTTGCACTTGACACCCCTCATGTCTATAATATATCTATTGTAGCCCCTCATAACTTTTTAAATCACATTAATGTGATTTCGAAAATTCTAGAGGATATCGTTTTAATTGTTACCATTTATATTTTTATATAATTGGAAATATTAGAACATTTATATGGATTGTTGTCTGAAAATTGAATATAATACCCGAATTATTAAAAAAAGAGTAATGATATTGCTCCAAATTGCATCACCCCTTTTTATCCCCTCTTATGTGGACCAATCATAAAAGAAAGAGAAAGTGATAAATGAGGAAATTATATGATTGGTCCACTTAAAATCCAACTAAAGGGTGATAAAAAAAGTGATACAATTTGGGGTGATATCCATCATTACTCTTAAAAATATTGATTTTTGTATTAGCGTGCTTTTTATTTTAATAGAAACCTTATCTCTTAACCACACCTTTTTTCCTCCTTGTATTATTATTTTCTAGTCAATTTTTATTCTTAATCGTAATTGCATGGAGATGCTCTCTTTGAATCTCAATAGGGAAGATAATATAATTGTTACGAAAATGTATCGTATAAAGAGCTCATGAGACCAAAGTGTCCCAAGTAAGCACCGTAAATGTTGATTCTTTGTGTGTACCTCCAAAAAATCGTGGACTAAACTTTGGTTCTTACAAATTTCACCTAAAATGCGTAATTTTTTTAGTATAATTATAAAAGGCATTAGCTACGAAAGGGAATTAATTTATTAGATAGTTGCCTTTAACCCGACATGTGAATTATGTTGCTCTTAAACAAATATTATTAAGTACTTGCTCTTTATCAACCCCTCGGCTAGAGCATCTTGAATTTCTACTCTTTACAATTCCTCTCGCGCAATATCAACTCAACATATATGTAGTTTCTTGGTTTTGGGAGCTCTTAAATATTTGGTTAAGGTAGGTGAATGTTAAGACAAATATAGGGGCATTGGACATCCAGGTGGCTTGGCAAAATTAGAAGAGTAAGCATGGTTGTATTCAACAAAATCATTCCTAACCCATTTAGCACACTCGTATAATCTATCAAAACTAACAAAAAGTGTTTGAAGGTAAACTATCAAGTAAGAACAAGAGCGTGCTCACGAGTATTACAATACTACTACTAGTATTATTATTGACAATGTACTTGTTATTATACATGTACTTTCTATCCTATTGATAATACTATAATATTACAAGTATTGCGACTTTGGTATTAGAGTCCCCTCATGGACCATACACTACGCCAACAAAGGGGGGTTAATGTCCTAAGGGGTCATTCACCATCCCACTACTTTCCAGTAATTATTATTTTTCCATGTAAAATATTAGTTATATATATATATATATATAAAAAAAATGTTTTAAATGAGCCGAGCCGATTCGAGCCAAGCCAAATACTAAATGTGCATGCTGCTTTGTTTAACTTCTCGAGTTGAGCCGTGCCGGGCTCAAATTTAAACGAATCAGACTCAAATTTCATATAGGCAAGACAGAGGTGTTAAAACTTGTTTGCTTAACTTGTAAAACAAGCTCAAGTTGCTCACGAACAATTTGTTTTTATGGTTGAAGCATAATTTCCATGAATATTTGGTATTTGATTGAGTGAGTGGTATGAAAATATGAATCGTAATATTTAAAGTCTAAAGAAATTAAAAGTATCCAAGTTGATATTGAAAGTTTAATATTATATTTACAAGTATATAAGATATTAATCTATGATTCGTAAATATAAAAGATTTGTTCGTGAACAAACTCGAGCGACTTGTTTACTTAACTAGATTAAATTGGAACTTGAGTTTAAACTTGTTTATATTCGAGCCGATATCGAAAGAGATTTTCTCCGAGCCGAGCTCAAAGTGCTCATGAGCGGTTTGGTTCATTTATAACCCTATATATGCCCCTCTTTATTTTTCAATATTACAACTTGGCCAACTTTGCAAAATTTATTTTAAGCTTTGGTTTAACCCCAAACACAATTGAACTTAAGGACCACCTCTAATAATGAGAAATTGTATCGTGTTTATGTAGTGATTAGACATAAAGGTTCAAATATGGCGCAATTAGTTCAAATTCTTTCAGACGCAAATGGTTTAGGATATTTAATTCTTAAAGCAACCACTATTTCAAATTCGTCTCTCCAATTCTTGGTTACATGTTTTGGTGCTACAGTGGGGACATATAGTCACTAATTAAATACATACACATAGTCCATGATGATATAAGTAAACAATAAATGATGGAATATAAAGAAATATCATTCTTATTACTCTGGTCACGAGGTCATGAGGCTTTGCTTGGGGATATTTTCAATTTGCATTCGTGTATCTTATAAATAGTGGCTATTTGTAGATATTTAAAAAGATACAATGTAGTATGTTATTATGTACACTATAGGAGACTTATATCGCAATGAATTAAAAAATTGACATTGGGACTCAAAATGCAATAAACCTAGAAAGTGAGGTGACGTTCCCCCTTAACCCCTGCCCCTTAGACAAAAACTAAGGCTCCGCCATTACTCACCAACAAGACCATAATTGTGGCACACCCTAAATTTATATAAGATAATTGTGATATTTCTTGAATTCCCTACTACTAAAGGTTCCCCTTCTTGTATAGTCAGGATTGCTAACGGGGACTCGATTAATGGCATGGTTGTTGCTTTTGAGACTGAATCTATAATGGAAGCTGAGATCCATAAGATCTGAGGGATTCAGATGACATGTATTATGGCGGCGAATTGTCCTAGACGGGCATTAGTACTGAGAACTTTCACAGGGAGATCATGAAAATACATGTCGAAAACAATATATATTCAGATTTTCTACGTAATAGTTGATAGGAGTTAGATCTATTTGTTTATTAGTGCGAGTTAAAGTTCTAATTTTTTTTGGAGAACTAGTATTTGTGTAGATGGTTGGGTTATATTACTTGATGGTCTGTGTTTCTATCACCCCATTTAACAAACTTCTTGCATGATGACTGGAAACTAGGGATGAAAATGGTTACGGTTAAAAATCAAAAGTGATGGTAATCGAACCGATATAAAACCAATTATATAACTGTGGTTTAAATCATTAGGTTGTGGTTAGATTAAAATGAAAAATGAAAACCAAATAGCCGCAGATCATTTAATATCATCTATATATTCATACTGTAAATAATCTAGGTAAAAAATATATTCAAATCCTTAAAAAAAATTTAAATATTAGATTTAACCAATTAAGTAACAAATATCCATTTTAGTCAGTTACAAATAAAATGTTGTAAGTACTTTAGATTTTTCTTATATGCATGATCTTATTTTAGGATTTTTAAATATATTTATAGAGTTATCACTTGGTTATGGAAATCGCACAACCGTTCTAAATCCACAAACCTAATGGTTAAAACTATTATGTTATAGTTTTTAATAAAATAAATAGTTATAGTTATGGTTTTTGATATTTAAAATATATCGTTGCCATCACTACTAACAAGTTGTAGGGTTTTGATTAATACCTTTTAACATATTAAGTATGTTATATAAAAATATTGAGAAAACATAAAAAAAATTATTAAAAGCGGGAAAATGATGAATTTGGATTTAGCATTAACATTTTCGGTTATCAATATAACATTGTAGGAGAAATGAAATAATAGTCCATTCGAGTACATGATCCTGTTAATCGCATGATTAACGAATGTGAATTTTGAATATGAGTACATCCTATTATATTATAACATATTAACTTTATATAACGATTTCGAATAAAATAGTTAGGAGAAAGACATCACAATATAGACAAGTTCAACATAAAAAATATTATTTTATAAATAATATTATGATTAATATTTATGAGGCTCAACTCAACCGTGGTTGTTTTTTACTACATTTATGAGCTAAACGGAAGGTTGTGATTTCTTCAAGGAGATCTAACCGTTGAGGACTTAAAAATTACATTAAATATGAATGACATAAAGAGGTATAATTAAATTTTATTCAAAGTTTTTTCTTTTTCATTAATTTGGCATCGGGATTTTTTTTTTTTTTGTCAAAATACTTAAATTAAATAGAAATATTCATTACAGACCAGCAGTTCTCACCCAATCCCTCTAGAGGGTAGAGTGTTAAACAAAAAACTTAGCGAGTTGGTGAGGAGGGTTATACACCCAATCCCAAGGCAATAAACCGGATAGCTGTTGCCTCGCGACCCAATCCGTGCTCATATTTTCTAATCTACGGATAAAAAAGAAAGATACTACTCTATTACATGAATTAATGATTTGGCATCGGGATGGTTAATATGTATTTAATAATTTTTTTCTTTTCACTAATTTGACATATGGGGCTAATTTGTATTTAATGATTTCATTCCTTTTCATTTAATTGACATAGAGATGGTCAAATTTATTTAAAACTTGTTTACATTTATTTGGGATAATTAAAAAATATTTGTCATAAATTAATAAAGATATATATTACTTTTTTTGGTTGAGTATCAATTAAACTGTTTTTCTCTCTTAATTACTATTTTTATTAAATTACATATAAAATAACACATAAAAAATAATATGAAAAATAAAGAAAAAAATATGATATATTCTTTATGATATGATAATTGAAATAAAGGTTTTATTTCATGTTCCGAATTTGAATTTGAATTTGAATTTGTGAACATTATGATAATATGGATTCACAAAATATTCATTTGGGCTTATATTAAAAATTATTTCCCAAAACTTTTACAATATCGAAATATAAATTATATAATAAATATATTACTTGTCTTTTAAACTATTACCTGTTTATCAGCTTATTCGTTATCTTTTAAAATGTGTTTCTTTATTTCTTGTACAAAAATTTCATGTCAGACTATCCCTTACTAACAAACTCCGTCTAATTTTGTTACCGAATTATTTTTAAACAATTCAAACTGTTTTAAATAATTATTTTAATCTATAAGTTTGAAAAAATTAAAATAAAGATTTAAATAAACCCCAAAAGATTAAAAAAGTATCCCCCAGCCCCACCTTTTTTTTTTAGTTACGTGGGTGGTTCGAGCCAACACCCGACTAATCCAACCGAAAGTATACAAGCCTCCACACACCTAACTCTAGGCAAGGCAGAACTAGGTTACCCATGTTATTCTTCTTCTTTTTCGTACCCTATTTTATTAAAAAATATCATCGAAAGCTCAAAAAACTTAAAAACCCAAACTCATCTTTTCACCTCTAATCCCGTCCTGGTGGTGGCAAAGGTGTGATAAATAAAATATATAAGCACACAGACACGTAAATACGTAATAACACTACGATAAACTCGCTACAAGTGCACAGATTGTTCGTAAGTAATAGTTGATAAATAAGATTCTCTCTCAACTTATCGAATAGCTCAAACTCGTATTTTAGATAAAAGTGTAGAAGAAAATAATTGTTTAAACTAAAAAGATATATAAAAGGAAACATTCGTTTGGTTTTCAAATACAAACTAAAGCAAATAATATTAAACTACTATTGCAAATAAAATAACTAATAAGAATGAAGATGAAATATACATTAGGTCTACTAGTATGCACTTATCTTCCTTAATCACTATTCTAATTATAAGAGTGGATTGAGCATATAAAAGTAGTCGTTATTTTATAATCCCTCTAACTCCAGTCAAGGTAGCTTAAAAGGCAACCTCAACACCACCAAGAGACTTGGGTAAGGGGACCTTGCACAGAGATAGGCTGTGAAAATCTAAACCCTAATGACTATCTAGTTAGACAACCCCGTCAGGATTACTACCGCACACTAGACGATTATGTGTTGTTTTAAGGAATTGAATCCCCCGACAATGTGACAATCCTAATTACTAAAAGCATCATAATGTGATCAAGGCTAGGGATGGAATGAAGAAAAACACAAAATACAATTATGAAGCCAACTCAAATCAATTAACTTCAAATTCCAAACAACATAGAATAGAAAAACAGGATTTAAGGATTATACATATTGCAAACACAAGTTATGGGAAATTAGTTCATAATAAAAGAAATAAAACTAAAGAGTAGAGAGATTAAAAGCATAGTTAAGATAATAATCTAATACAAAATACCCTAATGGTAGAGTGGAAGGATGTGGAAGAGGAGTTTATGACTTTCCAACTTCTTGTCTTCCTCCTCAAGTCAACTTGCTTTCTACCTGGTGAGTTTCTTGAATAATATGGAAGTTGTGGATGCAAGGACATGTTTCTTAAGTCAAAACCTGATATATATATATATATATATATATATATATATATATATATATATATATATATATATATATATATCTATATATATATATATGAACAAAATCTAGGTCATGGGCTACGTTTTAGAGTCCAAATCCACCTCAATCCTTAATTCATTAAAAAGTGGAGTAGTTGGCCCACAGAGTTTGTAAAATTCATAACTACTTCATTACAACTCCAAATCAATGACATACAGTGTCCACGCGACCGTAATTAAAATTCCTTTATAGATATAAAAGATCTCCTTCAAATTATTTGTCTATTGTATGCAGCATTGAAAATACTACACGTTCTAAGTTTGGTCGGTAGCTTTTGCACTTTATAAATACGGCTTCTTTGGACTTTTAACTCTTGATTTTGTCTTGGATCTTCTTTATTCTACTCCTCAACCATGTATTGTCATCTAATATAATAATTGTACCTAAGAGCTTCATATTTGACACATAAATGACACCAAAAATGCTCTAAAAGTGACAAACCTCCAAAACACGGCAAGAAACAAAAAACTAACAATTAATAGGGAAAGATCCCTAAGAAAATCATACACCTAAAATGATGTCTCATGAATAGATTATTCTATCACATATATGGACACGTCAAGACCCACAACTCAAAGTTGTGTCGTCCCGATACAATAAGAAATAAGATCATAGGGAATTCTCTAAAATATATCAGCTAAGTAAAGTGAGCATAGCGAAATTATCAGTTTTTAAAAAGTAGATACCAAACGGTTTTCTCAGTTTCGATTTTATCGGTCAAGTATTCTTAGTTTTTTAGTTCAAATTGGGTTTTCAGATTTGTTTTGCCCGGTCTAATTGTAAGTCACTCCCTTAAAAATTTGTCTACGCGTACTTTCACACAGATTAAGAAATATAATAAATGAATACCTCATTTTAAAATATTCTTAATAAAGTATTTTGATATTTTATATGTTTATTGAAAATATATATTTTAATATTTTAGTAACGATAAGAATAGAAAAAATTAGGAAAAATTTATTGATATCAAAGTGGATAATTTCTCTTGAGATAAATTTTAAAATTTTAATAAGTTCAAGTACGAATATGGTATGTATTGAGATCTCTTTTATTGAGTTTTCTTTACAGTTAACCCTTTTTAAAAATATTTGACAAAAAACTCTCTAACAAAAATAATTGCAAAAAAATACATAGAAGATTATCTGTGCCTGTATTTTCTTTAATCATGTATTTTTTTTAATTAAAGGTCATTTAAGGCTCTTTTTCAGGAATTATAGAATATTATTCCTCAAACAAAATGAAAACTGTTTTCTTATTTTCTTTTTCCCTCTTTTGCTTTCTTTTTAATCCAATTACACTTTCTCGCTAATTTCATAACAACTTACAAATAAATTACAAATAAATTGCACAATTGGTTCATGTGTTTGTTTTGAAAAATAGATAATATAGTTGTATTATTCCGGAATTGATCAAGTATTCCACAAATAATAAAGACGAAAGTAGAAGTCGATCAATTGACAATACCTAGAAAAAATGTGAAAAATTCATAAATATAGGTATACATTTTGTAATAATTTATAAGATGAAGAAAATTATGATAATGTCAATACATCTGAAATATTGCACGACACACATATGCCTGCACTTATGCATTTCAATTCAATTATTTCAAAGTCTATTATAAGATGATCTATGGTATTTTTTTACAATTATTTTTTATGGGGATTTTTGGCAAATATTTTTAAAATAAAGGTCAAGTTAACAAAAAACTCTTTTATTGGAGGACGATCGAGGAAAATGAGAATAAGATGTACAACAGGCACTGTTTTGCACCAGCCTTTTCAGTAGGAAAATATTTTGGTACAAAAAATGTTGATGTCTATGATGATATTCTGAAACCTACAAAGACTGGGCCAGCCAGTCACGTGCCAAATCCAGTCAACAGACTTTGACCTTGTAAAACTATCCATTTGGGTTTCATTAATTTTGATAAAATTAACACCATAGAAAACTATTCTTGTAATTGTGTATTACTCCTTCCATTTCTAAATAATTACATCTTGCATCTCAAAAAAAAATTACATTTATCTTTTACATACCAACTAAAAAATATCATTCATTATCTATATAATTATTAAAACATTCTTCATAAAATATTTAAATATTTTAAATATTTATTAAAAATATAATATTATAATAGTTGATTAAAAATTAAAATGATATAAAATATAAATAAGTATCCTGACTTCTTAAAATAACAATTTTTTGTAAATAACTATTTTTTAATAATAATGACAACTTTTTGGAAGGGAAAAATATTAACTTACCAAATATATATTTTAAAATAATTATACAATATAAAGATATTTTTTCATTTTTGTTTACTAATAATTTATTAAAATAATAGAATTTATATTTTCAATAAATATTTTATGATTTCATGACACTTTATGAAATATATTTTAGAAATTTAATGGTTATAATTTTTAATTTGCGTGAAAATTAAGTTGACAATTATTTAATACCTTTCCCATGATCTTTATACTAATGTCAAAAAGTCTTGAACACCCACCCTCTAATTCTAACCCAACCCTATCCTGTTCTTCTCACTAAAGACCTCAATAAGATTTTAACATTATAGGCTAAAATTCCAATTGCATTCCTACCTTTTTTTGTTTTTATCCTTTTTTATATATATATATATATTAATTTTTTCTGAAAATATATTAAATACATTTATTATTATCTCAGCTACCTCAGCTCTGCACTCTCTCTCTCTCTCTCTAGGGTTTCATCACCTACCCTTTTCCGGCGACCTGCTTTGCCATTCGCTGCCGTCGTTCGCATCCAGTTTTGAGGCGGCATAAAACGAAGGAAAGAGCAAGCAAACCATGTGAGTGTTGATTTCAGCCACCGGAGCTGTCATGGATTGAGTTGCAGAAGTCTGCTCGAGATCTGAGCAGGAACGCAGGAGCTCGTAGGTATGGAAAACAAGGAGGTCAGCTCCTTAATCTTCTGCAACAATGGCGCACAGATACCGGATAAGACGAGCCATTCACAGATTAGGCTTCACATCCTTCGCTGTTGTTTATGAAGCTCCAGCGGTGGTCAGAGTCGATGCCATGGAGGATTCGCTGCTGTGAATGAAGACTGGCGAAGCAGCAGCTGTGAATGAAGACCGGCGAAGCTTCAGTGAACATCTCGACGGTTCTCTGTGTGTGAGAGCGTTGAAGAAGAAGCCTCCCTTCATCGTCAAACAGAGCTACTGTTTTTCGAGATCTCGACCTCCGGTGAGCTATGGCGGGGTTTGTTTTCCTTCTGTAGTGGTGTTCATGGTTTTCCTTAAGCAGACAGCTAAGCTCTGACCTGGAGCTGCTGTTTTTTTTTTAAAGAACTGGTCAAACCAAATTTTGTAGTCTTTGTTTGTAATTAGTTAGTTTTTTGGTTTCATAAAATGTAATTTGTTAGTTTTTTATCTAATGCTCATCATTTTCATAGGATACTCATCATTTTTGTATGATACTCATCAATTTTCAGAGGATACTCACTTTTTTTATACAGGGTACTCACGTTTTTTAATGAGTACTTACCTTTTTTGTGGATACTCATCATTTTATTTTCAAAACTCATCATTTTTTCCCGAAACTCATCAAATTTTTCAGTGATCGGAGATCGGAGATAGGTGGTCGGAGGTCGGTGGTCGATGGTCGGAGGTAAGAGATAGGTGGGTAGTGGAGAGAGAAGATACACAGTGACATCATTTTTTTTGTCTTCTAGTGCTAGTAGGGGTATTTTAGTATTTGGTCAGTTTTGAGGTCTTTTTAAACAAGTAAGATTCCCACTAGTTCCTTTAGACCAAAAAAACTAGTCTCCAAGACCCTATATGTCAATCACCCTACAAAAATAGAGTGGGAAAAATATTTTTAGGGATAGGATAGTAAACTGATACTATGCATTTAGTTAGTAGACCTTTACAAGAATCAAATTCGGGTTGTCATTTTAAATCATGGTGATTGACCCAAGGCGGATTCAGGATTCGAGTCAGGGAGGGCTATTATTGTTACGAAAAAAAAATCACACCCAATAGACTTTTTATATATCTAACAAAATTATTAAAAAAAACCCAAAATAATTTTTTTGCACTCAACACAAAACAAATACTATTCATCTTGATATAATACTTAGTCATTTGTTTAAAAAATATAGTAATCAACTATGTAGGGCTGCAAACGAACCGATACTTTCACCAAGGGCTCGAGTTTGAGTTCGCTAAAAGTTTGTTTGAGTTCGACTCGTTAGTTAAACAAACCAAGCTCAAACTTTAAATTCGGGCTCGTTTACTAAACGAGACAAACTCAAACATGTATAAGCTCGATTCGTTAAGCTCGTGAACAGTTTGATAAGAGCTCCTCAATAGGTTTGGTAGATATATTCAATTAAAAATTATCAATTTTATATGTATGTGTGTGTATATATATAAACTCAAAACTCCGTAAAATTTTTGTATATCTAATTAATCATAACTAAAATATTCTATATTTAGTAAGTATATTTTTTTCAAGTCAAATTATATAATATGTTTTATATTACTTTTACTTAACTTCATTTTAAATCACGTAAAATACCAAAAATATATATATCATAGAAAAATAAACGAGACTTAAATGAGTCTAAAACGAACAAATCCAAGCCGAACTCAAGCTTGGGAAAAATAAGTTCGCTAAAGGTTTGTTTGAGTTCGGCTCGTTAGTTAACGAACCAAGCTCAAGAAAGCTAAAGCTCGGTTCGGCTCGGTTCAAGCTCAAACCAAGCTCAAGCTCAAGCTCGCTAAAATATTAGCAAACAAATTCAAGAAAGCTAAAGCTCGGTTCGGCTCGGTTCGTTTGCAGCCCTACAACTATGTATTACATTATATGGTGTAAATTTGCGTCCGAATTAGTAATAATCACTAAAGAATAAGAAATATAAGTGAATTAGGATATACCTTTCCCTACACAAATCTTTTGAAAGGTAATGTATACATACAATAATTACTTACTTGAATTTTAGTTACTTGATTCTTTAAATATTAAGAAAAAATTTAAAATAATTTGATTAATTATTCACCTGATTCTATATATTATTCTCAATTTCAAATATCAGATTATTAACGCAACTCAAAAGATTAGATTATTAACCCAACTCAAAAGATTATACTGACACTGTCCACAAAAAAGTTTATTCAATTAACAAACAAAGTTTTTCTACTCCCCATTGCAATTCAAAAACCGTATTACAATATTATATAATCAAAAAAATAAAATTCATAGAAAAAAATTAAAACTAACCAAGAAATTGAATCTTCAATGGTATTTGTGCTCCGATTTCGTCAGTAAATTTTAGTATTTAGTAAAATTAATCTATAAAATTAAAGTTGGGGAGGGCTAATTTTGTGTTGTAAATGTTTTTAATTATGTTTTTACCTAGTTAAAAAAAAAAGCAGGCTAAAGTATATTACTATCTAGTAGGTTGGGGTGGGCTGCAACCCATCCCAGCCCTCTCCCCCATCCGCCCCTGGATTGACACATGGGGCCTTGGAAACTAGTTTTGTGTCTCATAGGAAATTTATGACTACATTCTTTTACTAAGAGGCCTCTGAAATCTTATGGGTTAAAAATATCCTAGAGTATATAGAGGAGAATTAACTCTCCAATCTCTCTCTCTCTCTCTCTCTCTCTCTCTCTCTCTCTCTCTCTCTCTCTCTCTCTCTCTCTCTCTCTCTCTCTCTCTCTCTCTCTCTCTCTCTCTCTCTCTCTCTCTCTCTCTCTCTCCATGCCATTTCCACAACTCAATTTTTGCAACATTTTGAAATCTATTTTCACATCACCTTCAAACTCAATATTCATAACATTTTGAGCTCTATTTTCACAACACCTTCAAGCTAGTTTGCTTAATACTCGGTGATTTTATCTTAATACGTAGTGATTTTGTGTAATATTTAGTGATTTTATGTTAATACGTAGTGATTTTGTGTAATACAAAATGAATTTATGTTAATACTTAGTTGCGTAATAGTTAGTAATTTTGTGTTATACTCGGTGATACAGTGTAATACTCATCAATTTTGCATTAATACTCAGTGATTTTGTGTTTTTTTTTGTTACATGGAGACCCAAAACTGATCGTGATAAACTAGGCTAGTACATCATCTAGCAAGCCCGGGCTAAAGATAGTTCGGGGTGTCCTCCTCGCGCGTGAGAAATTTCCATACACCTCTAGGCGGATCCGTATACCAACAATGCATGTCACCTTGCAAAAGACCAGTACGAGCTAACCAATCCGCACAACAATTCGCCTCACGGTAGATACAATCTAAAGCGAACAATCTATTTCTTTCCAAAATTGCAAGAATCTGGTCCAACCAAAACGCCCCAGGTCCTTTGCCTTTCTCCCCTCCTCGTATTAACTTCACCACTTCCCATGAGTCTACCTCAACCACCACCTCCCTCAATTGCATAGATTCAATCATTCTAAGGCCTTCATATAACGCTATTAATTCAACCATGCTTGGGGAGTCATGCTGAATTTTCATCGAAAAGCCCCCAATCCATGTACCATCTCTATCCCGAATTAGCCCTCCTCCACCACCCTCCTTACGCCAAACGTTGCAACAACCATCCGTGTTCAACTTCACCCCACTCTTTGGCTTGCACCATCCAACTAGACTAACAAAACTTTTATTGATTGCCATACACCCCAGTAAGTTACCCCAAGCTCTAGCATAGGATGAAGCTAAATATTTCGCCTTTCGCAAGATAGCCAAATTCGATGGGATCTCCCCTCCATTAAACACAAGATCATTGCGCTCCCTCCATATAACCTCCACAAGAGCTCCGAAGAATAAGTTCCATGAAACCCCGTAAACCATTCCTTTTGCTGCTAAATTTTTCATCCACCACGCACTGTCCAAGCTCCGAACCATTCCACCTACTTCCTCCTCAGCCCCTCGACTCTCCTCCATACCTGTTCCAGCACCCCGACTTTCCACCGTGAAGGCCTCGCCTGCAGAACTTGTCGCTGGTCCAGGAGATTCAAACCGCAGCTGCTGAAAATTGCAGACCTGCTGCTGGTTCCCAAGCTGAAGACCGTGATTTTGTGTTAATATTAAGTGGTTTAAAAAATACTCAGTGGTTTCAAATAGTTCTTAGCGATTTCAGATAATACTCAACAAAATCACTACTTAGAGAATTCACTAGCAAAATCACTACTCGGATAATTCACCAACAAAATCAGTACTTTGAGAGACCACCAACAAAATCACTGAGTACTCAGCAAAAAACGTGTTAGGGCTAGTCAATGTAAGTGAGTTTCGAAGCCTTAGAGGTATGTTAAAGTATGAACGCCTAGGTGAATTTTTCTATGTATGTGGACTTATTGATAACAAGAGGAGGGATGTAGAAACACAACGAAGCTAAAAGACGACTGGGTAAATGGATTCATGGGTCGGAACGTGAATTCGAAAGATAGAAAACACACTGGCACCGTTTGCCTTCACGATGATGGAGAAGATGGGTAAATCGACTAGTAACTCGCTATTGAAAAGGTGAGTCAACATGCTTGAATTGGTGAGAGAAAAAAGGACTACATTCAGTACTATGGAGAAGGACGGGAACAAGAATGACGACAATATGAGAAATAACAAAAAAGTGTTCGAGGTTAAAGAACAAAATAGTGTACGAGGTTAAGGACAACAATGAGGTAATGGGTGTTGTAATTGATTTTCAAACAACAAATATTCTAAATAAAAACATATTTGGAGAATTTTTTTAAAGTAAAAAAATGTTGAGATGGACAATGGATCCCCTACTCACAAGTGGGACCAAAATAGAGAGACTATGACGAAGGAGACTTTGTCTCTCTCATTTGGTTCAATTAAAAAAAAGAAATTGAAAAGGCTTTATCAAAAAAAGAAAAAGTGGACCTTAATATAAACAATACAAGTGTTAGCCCTAACACCACTTTCACCTTCTTCCCAAATTCAACTAAGGATGCTAAACTTAACAAGACTAGCAGAAAGGAAAAATGAAGCCTCTCAAGTCAAACGTGTTGCCCCGACGAATGAGTCGGCTATGTCGATGGTTATTGATGACGCAAAGAGCATGGGTAATGAGAGGCTAATAGAAATTAATCGGCCAAAAAGGAAAACTCATCAACGAGTCCAAAGCGAGAAAGCTAAGAGCAAGATGATATGGAAATCGAGATGGACTCCGACCATGTCTAAGAAAAGTCTAATTGGGCCAATAGAAAGAGAGGCAGATAACAAAAATGTTATTGATGTGCTTTGCGGGGTTGTTCCATCTTAACCCCTTCAGACTCAATGACACAACTAAGTTGGAATTGCCAGGGCCTCGGCATTGCCTTGACTATTCCAACACTCAAAGATATTGTTGTTCAGTATCACCCAAATGTAATTTTCCTTACTGAAATAAAAAATTCTGATGAATATATGAGAAAAATAGTTGTTGATATTAAATATAATGTTAATTGCATTGTAAGTTTTGAGGATACTACGAGGGATTAGCAATATTCAGCTCTCTTGTAGTTAAACGTACTATTTTGGAATTCACTATAAATCACATACATTGCCTAGTTAAAGATGAGGATAATAATTCCGGTTGTACTACTTTTTTATATATCCCTCATTATGATAATCTGAACGATAATGCGATGAAAAAAAATCACTGATTGTAAAAAAAATTACCATAATTTGCCTTGGAATATAATTGCGGATTTAAAAGTGTATATATACTCCTATGAAAAATCGGGGGGGGGGGGGGTATTGTACTTAATAGAACTAATGTGGATAGACTGAACCAATGGCTTGAAAATCTTAAATTGTCTGACTTACACTATAAAGGGTGTAGTTACACTTGGACAAACAAAACTCAAGGGATAAACTAATAAAACAAGTTATAGACAGATGTTGTATTAATAAAGATTCGGAAAATATGTTTCTAAACTCTTGGGTAGTAATTCTCCCCCTAATATGATCTGATCATACTATGCTGTTTATTATAAATGTTATTAAGCAAACTGGCTTGATGATGAGGTATGTATTGATATAATAAACAAAACTTGGCTTGAAATGGATTTTCTTAGAGGTAAAGGCATATATAAGCTTGGTAAAACAGTACATCACCTTACTGGAAAAATCACTATATAGGCAAGGACAATTGCTAAGGAAAAAAAGGAAATACTTATAAAATATTGGGATGAGTACAATACCATTATCAAAAGAATTGAAAATAAGTGGAATCTAGAAGAAATTAACTGGAAACAAAAAATCAAGAATTAAATTGTTGTCTTTGGGTGATAGAAATACGGCTTATTTCCACTCCTTAGTAAAACCTCTGAAAAAAGAAATAAAATAACACGTATTCTCAATGATAATAACAACTGGATTGAAAAAAAGAAGGATACAGAAGATGAAATTAAAAGCTATTTCAGTAATATATTCTCCTCTAGTTGTTCTAGAGACTACTCTATTGTTATCACTTCTATAGAGAGGTGTATTACAGATGATATGAACTCTGAGCTGACTAAACCAGTTTGTATGGAGGAAACTAAAGCTGCCTTATAGGAAATGAGTAATGCCAAGGCACTTGAGCTAGATGGACTCCCGGTATATTTCTTTAAAAACATTGGGGAATTCATAGAATATGATATTCTTAGAGCAATAGTTGAATTATTTGAAAGAAGAGTAGTTTATACTTTATTAACAAAACACTTATCACTTTGATCCCTAAAGTTGAAAATCCAGCGAAAGTGGCCCATTACTAACCTGTCAGTTGCTCTAATGTAGTGTATAAAAATCTTGCTGGAATTTTGGTTAAAAGACTTCAAAATCTTATGCCTTATATTATAAATGAAAGCCAAAGTGCATTAATCAAAGGTAGAGAAATATCTGAAAATATTTTATTGGCTCATGAGGCTAGCCACTTTCTTAAGAGAAAAATAGACTCTAATAAAACTATATAACAAAAAAAGCTGGCTAAAGCTTATGAAATTGTTGAATGGGGATTCCTAAAAGATACTATGATAAAAATAATATTTAATAAAATTTGGGTGGACTGGATAATGGGGCGTGTCACCTCTGTAACCTATGTAGTGTTACTTAATATAGACAAAGTACCCCTAACTGATCCCTCTAAAGGGTCGAGACAGGGATATCCCCTCTCACCCTTCTTATTTTGTATCATTACTCAAGCTTTATCCACCCGATTGAATAATAAAGTGGAGGAAAAACTGATTAGGGGACTTCGAATAACTAGGAACTATCCCACACTTAGCCACATCTTCTTTGCTGATGATATCCTTTTCTTTATGGGGGTTTAGTATGAGGATATTGAACACTTCAATGAAATTTTAAATGAGTACAATAATGCCTCGGGACAATGTATTAATCTAGATAAGAGTGGGGTCATGTTTTGCAAAAATACTCCTGATGAAAAAAAGAAAAAATACTTGATATATTTAAAATGAACAAATTATATAATCCAGGGAAATATTTAGGACTCTCACCTGAGTGGGGAAGATCTAAAGTGAAAGCACTAGATTGGATGCTTGATGGAGTTAAGGAAAATCTAGAAAAGTGGAATACTATATTTCTTTCCGAATGTGGTAAAGAAACACTAATTAAAGTTGTTATAAATGCAATACCAACATATACAATTATTGTTTTCTTAATACCAAATAAGGTGTGTGAAAAGTTTGATTCTCTTATCTCACAATTTTGGTGGAATAAAAATACTGATAAAAACTCATTAGATTAATTGGAAACAAATGACCATGAGTAAATCTGAAGGTGGAATGGGTTTAAAGAGATAATATTGAAAAATAAAGCTTTACTAGCTAGAAATGCATGGAAACTAATGAAAATTCAAATTCATTACTATCTAGAACACTAAAAGGAATATATCATAGTAAATCTACTTTTTATAATGTTGAATTAGGCTACCATCCAACCAGGGGCGAATCTAGAAGATAAACTAAGGAGGGGGAGGGGGGAGGGGGGGGGGGGTGTGATTGAAATATATGAAGTTCAGGGGTCAACATTTCCAAATTCTATTAAGGTGAAAATAGGATACATAAATATATAACTAGTAATATCAAAATACAAACACCATTACGTTCCTCGTCTCTTTAATATGTGAGATTATCCATCCAAAAAAAGTTATGTAAACTAACACCATTGCACTTAAGTTATACAATATCATTATAATTATATTAATTCATGTAAATTACTAAGTAATACTATTTTCACACTCAAATTCGAGACTTGTATAAAAAATTGCAATATTTAGTAAGTCGGTTTTATGAAAATTGATAACTTAAATTTACTATATTAAAGAACAAGGATTTTTTTTATAACGTTAAATAATATTTATATTATTGTGTAAGATTAAAACCCTAATGTATGAAAATACTAAACCATTAAGCCATAGTGACCTTTATGTCTTTTAGAACATGCACCTTTTACATAAATGTTCAGAGGGAATTAATTATTTTTTGGTACAAAATTACATGTATTTATTATAAAATTACGGGTTCAGGGGGGCTTGAGCCCCGCCCTGGGCCTATATAACATTCGTCTTTGCCACCATAATGGGGATGGGGAAGCCTATTAGAGGGTAGAAATACCTTTAAGAATCATCTTTTCTGGACTGTGGGAAATGGAAAAGGCATTAACATATGGAGAGACCACTGGATTCCAGGAGTAAAGTCTCTCCAAAATCCTGTTCAATGTCCACTTAACATAGTTTCCGATTTGTTCTACAAAAACTCTAATATATGGGACACTAGTATACTTAATGTCTAATTTCCTAAGAACATAGTAGATAAAATTACCTACATCACGACCCTTATTAAGAGCACTAATGATAATGCTTAATGGACATTATCCAAGGATGGAGAGGTGACATCAAAAGGAATATACTGGCACTTGAAATACATAGAGACTAACAAAGAAAAAGGGAGAATGGAAATGAACATGGTTGTTCCTATTCCACCCCAAATATTTTGGAAGGAGGTGTGGAGCCTAGGAGTCCCTACCAAAATAAGAAACTTTATATGGAAACTATGTAAAGAAACTGAAGATCACAAGTATAACATGAAATGTGCTACAGATAATAAATGTAAAATCTATGGAGTTGAAGCTGAAACCATAGAGCATTTATTTTTTGCATGACCCTAGACTAGAGCCTTGTGGTTCATCTCCTCTACGCAACTACTATCTAAGTCACCTTGCACTTATATATTGACTCTTGGTTCTCTAAATTTAAATCCTTAGATAAGTGCAAAGACATAGCTGGTAAAAGGCTAAGGGAGGTGGCCTCATGTATACTCTGGCATATATCGAAAGAGAGAAATAAATTTATCTTTAAAGGAAATGTCCCTGACCCTCATCATGCTTTATATTTGTCCCTTAAAGCCTATGATAATTTTACTAAATATAACAAACAAAATTCTGAGGCTAATATTAACAAAAACAAGTGTGTAGTTGGGCAAAACTTTAACAAAAAAATTATGAATACATGGGATAACACTATGTCTGGAAATGATCATACTCTGAACAGTAATAATGAGATGTCTGAAACTCACACTAAAGGAAATTAGGGATATAAACTCAAAGCTAATTCACTCATACTACACATTTATGCCTCATATATCCCAGATAACAACTCTTCCTTAGTTGTACTCTTAGAGACACAAATGATAAATTAATTTTATGGATGTGCTTGGTCTTTTTTGTCTAACAATGCTAAAGAAGCTGAGATCATACGGGTGCACAATAGTCTTCTTTCAGCTATAAACCTCTAATTTGAATACATACGAGTTTTATGTGACAACAAAGTGGTGGTGGGCATGCTAAACTTTTCCAAGATGCCCTCACGTGCTCAGCATAAAGTCCTTTTTGCGGATATCAAGTCTTTTAGTTGTAATAGACTAGTTAGTTTCTTTCATATTAGTAGAAAGAAAAATGTTATTGCAGATTGGGTAAAAAAGCAACAGCTTTTAGGCTTATTGCTAAGTGATTGGGTTGTAAAAGCCCCTCCCCGATTTTTGCAACTTTTATTAGACTCCCTATTTCCTAGAGGAATAGGCTGAGTAAACTATCCTTTGTAAACACATTTATTTCTATTTATGTTAATGCTTTTGACAAAAAAAGAAGTAGGAAGTAAAAACCCCTTTCTTACTAATTGAGAAGGAAAAGTGGGCATATATTATTAAGTGGGCATTATACCTAAAGACATTCTACTTAAAAAATAATAATAATATACAACAATTAACCAAGAAAAAAAAATATTAACTAAGAAAAGTAAAATTAAACCTATTACAAAGTTAAAATTTTTAATGGAACAAAAATCGCAGAGCTGCTGCCATGGAAGAGTTTCACTATCTTGATATTCAACAAAATTCTTTGAGTACTCGGCAAATGTCCATGAGTACTCAGTAAATTCTCCGAGCAAATTCTCTGAGTATGTCATGAACTAAAATATATAGAGTTTGAAGCTTAAAGGTATGCTGCCATAGATATATGCTACGAAACTCAAGCCAGAACACAGATCTCTACCATGGAAACCTTCGAGCATATCTCAAAACAAAGATCTCAAAACCATGTCTGCAAAAGAAATTTGAACGAACCTTGTTTCGAAGAATCGAAATCTCACTGGAGCTGCAGAAACTTCCTTACAATGGTTCTAATGTTGCATCAATGAAGCTTCGAGAACCCGCTTCCATTAATCTATTTAGTGAAATTTCAAAAAATGTCAAAATATTATAAAAAAGGAAACGACAGTTGAAATTTTGGAACAAAAATAAGAGAGAGAAGAAAAAAATTAATTATGATTTATGTATTTATTATATTTAGTATATATAATGGATAATTTGAAGGTATAATGGGTAATGAGAAAATATGTATATAATATAAAATCTTATACGAGCCTTTTAGTAAGAAGAGTAAATGGACGAGGTATAGTTGAATCATGAGAAAGGGTTTTCAAAAATTATTGATTATAATTTTCTTTAAATTACTGTTTTAGATAATTGTACTTAGAATTATATCTAAAAAATAAAATACTTTTCGAATACATAATATATTTGATGTAGAGTTTCAAAAGATTACAAATCAAAACCTACCCTTAAAGGTTCACAATCACTCGATAAGATGTTAATTATTTGGGTTAGAAAGTGAGAATTTCAATTACCATACAAGATAGTTAAAAGCTCCTATTTAGTAACTCAGTTTGTCTTGTTAATTTGTCTAAAAGTAATAACAAAAGTAAAGTTTGAAAGTTTCTTAAACCCATAAATTTACAAACAATATTGTTAATAAAATACTTGAATAAACCATCAGGTTAAAAAAATGCAGTAACTCACCCTTCAATTCAAAAGAGGGGGGATTGTATTTTTCTCCTATTTAGTTACTTTTTTATTAACATATATTATCTCCCTTAAAATGAACTCTAACTTCTCTCTTCCATTTCAGTCTTAATTAATTTCTTTTCACTATTGTTTCCTATTCTATTGTTCATTGCTTGCCGTGTGAATGACTATCGTGTGCAAAGCTCAATTTAGTTTCTTAATTGTGTAACTTCATCGAATTTGTTTGATGACTTCGTTTTTATTTTATCTTTTGTTCGGTTGGGTCATTGTACATAATTTTGATCCTGGACCCAATATGGTTAAATTACAAAGGAACTGTTGGTTTGATTTCAGTGTAAGACCATCTACATTCCTTCTTACACACATGCAAGGGATAATGTTCTATCCTTGCTTGCAATCTTGGGTCAAAGGACCTGTAAATGCCTTCAATATTATGCTATATATGGAGATCAGACACATGCAAGATCTTATTGATAATTGTGCGATGGTGGATAATAGAATCTTGATGTTTGTTTTTTCTTATGTGGTTTTTCATCTTGCTTCTCTATGGTTTATTGGTTTGTGTCATGATATGAAGGGTTGGATTATATCTCACGATCTGGAAAACGGCTGTTGTAGAGTGTTTGGTTTCTTCTATTCTGTCGGTTCTAAAAAGATCGATGGCCTACTGCAATTTTAATCTTCTCTACAATAATATTCTTTATTAGAAAAAAAGATCGATGGCCTACTGCAATTTTAATCTTCTCTACAATAATATTCTCTATTAGGAAAAAAGATCGACGGTCTATGGAATGACACGGGAAAATTAATCCACGGAGGTAATCTTGTATCATACAAGATTTATACGACAACTAATAGATTAATGGTCTCTGATAGGAAATTGAGATTTCTTATCAATTTAATGGAAAATTATGAAGATTCATGCATCTATATATTGGTGATTATCAAGCTGTTAAGTTTCGATATCTACTTGGTTGAATTCATGATAAGGAGATGTTTTAATCAAATGCATGGGTGTGAGCGAACCTTAATCTTGTCTCTTTATTATTTGAAGTTTTCTCTTGACTGTATTTTCGAAATATCTGCAAAGAAAGACCACATGCAGACCAGGAAGAAGATGATTCCTTATTGACCGTAATTTTTATTGGACCTATACACTACGGGCTCTTATACCAGCTACGTCCTTATTTTCTATCTCTATCTTTTTTTACCGTGTGGATGTTTTAAGTTTGCAGGCTTTATATTATTAATTTGGGGCTTTAGAATTAAATACAATATGTTTTTTAGAATCAATCATATTTCTCTATTGGGCCATATTCTAATAAACAGGTTTTGTCTCATACAATCCTATTTTGGATTATTCTCCGGGCTATCTGCAAGTACGCGCTTAGCTAAATGGTTAGATTTCCTTTGGCGTGAGAATATTATATTTAGCCGCAGCTATTTAGCTAAAATACTATTGGTCCTTCACTTTAAGGACCAATTTATGGAGTACGAATACATGAATGTTTGGGGACCAAATGAGACTGGTGGACGTGATATGGATGATAGGGTTTATTACTATTGTAGTGCTATTGGGTGTGAAGGCCATTTGAGGGGTGATGATGCTGAGACTGATTCTGAGGGGGACGCGAGTACCTAGGGCGATCCTGTGGAGGAAAACGTGACCAACAAAAACTTAAGGGTAGCGGCCAGCCCGGAGTGAAAGCGGACGGGTTCGATGGATAATATGTTGGTGTGGAATTTTCAAGGAGTTAAGGCGACCTCGACAAAGAAAATGATTCGTGCCCTTATTTCTAAGTTTAAATTATCCTTTGTTTGTTTGTTGGAGTCACGGGTAAAGGCTAGCAATATCCGTTCTGTTTGTTACCTTAAGTATTTTGATCAAAAATTTATAATCAACCCTGGGGGAAGAGCATCTAGGTCCGGGGGAATTATAATTGCGTGGAAAAATAATTATAATATAAGTATCTGTTTTTCGTGTTCGTATTATGCTATTTGTCATATAACGGAAGCTAACTCTAAACCGTGGTACCTTGTGATAATCTATGCACCTAATGATCAAAAGGAAAGAGAGTCCATATTTGACAACTTATATAAATGGAGACAGAAAACCAACGAATATATCTTAATAGCGGGTGACTTCAATGAGATTTCAAAATTCTCAGAGAAACAAGGTAAAATTGCTCCAAACTCAAATTGAATGTTGGGTTTTAATGAATTCATCAACAAGAACAACCTTATTGACATTCCGTCTAAAGGGTGTTTTTATACTTGGACCAATAAGAGAAAATGGGTTGAGAACGTTAAAGAGAGACTGGATAGGGCACTAGCATCAGACTCATGGTATAATATGTTTCCCAATACAATTGTTAAAGTTCCACCAGCTATCGGTTCAGACCACTCACCTTTAATAATTCAGAGATGTGAGTCTCGTAAATTTTCGAAAAAAAGTTTTTTATTTGAATCAAAGTGGCTCGAGAATTTCTAATGTAGAGACGTGGTGGAAGGAACGTGGAACCAATCTTTTGAAAAATAAGCAATATTACAGACTTCGTCAATAAAAAAGATCAAACATGTCAAGCACTTGTTGAATGGAGTAGATTAAACTTCGGTAATAGTAGGGAATTGATTGATAAAATCAGAATCTTCTAGCGGAAATTCAGAATGGAGAACATTCGGAGGAGAATCATTATACTGAACTGGGTGTAAAGGAGGAGCTAGAAAAGGTATGGGAGCAAGAAGAAGCATACTGGGCGGACAAAGCTAGGGACTTACACATTAAGAAAGGTGATAAAAATACGAAGTATTTTTTCGCAAAGACTACCCTCAGAAGAAACATTATCCGTATATCGTGTCTCAAGGATAAAAATGGGGATTGGAGAGATGACATCAAGGTAACTAAAGACCAAATTCATGAGTATTTTGTTGATTTATTTAAATAAAATAGAGTGGATAACGTTGACGATGTTGCTGTCCATACTCCTTGTAAAGTTGATGATAGTACAAATGCGCTATTAACTAGAATTCCGGATATGGAAGAGGTGAAGTTGGCCGTTTTTGCTATGTCTGGGTCGAAAGCGCCTGGCCCAGATGGACTTCCAGGCAATTTTTATCAGGAATTCTGGGAGATCGTTAAGGAGGATGTCTTTAAACTTGTACACGATTTCTTTGCTTTCAATACTCCACTTGATAATATTAACAATACTATGATAACTCTTATCCCGAAAGGCGACCATCAGGAGTCTATTAAGAACTTTAGACCGATTTCATGTATTAACTTCAGTTATAAAATAATTACAAAAATTATGGCGTTAAGGCCACAACCTTTTATGGATTCTATAGTTTCCCCGACTCAATCAGCTTTTATTAAAGGAAGGTTCATCCAAGATAATATATTGATCGCTCAAGAAGTTGGTTTTTTCCTTAGGAATAAGCGGCGGTCAAACAAACATTATGGAGCTGCCAAGATAGATATGGCGAAGGCTTATGATCAGGTAAATTGGAATTTTCTTATGGCAATCCTTAAGAACTTGGGTTTTTGCGAGAAATGGAGAGGAATGGTCTATAATTGTATTTCGTCAGTCTCCTATCAAATTAAGGTTAATGGTGATATAATGAAAAAATTTAAACCTAGTCAAGGTATTAGACAAGGTAACCCCTTGTCTCCTCTTCTTTTTTCAATGCTTACCGAAGGTTTAATTGGACTTATTAATTATGAGTGTCGGGAGGGTAATATCAAAGGGATTTCTATTGCTAGAGCGGCCCCGAGGCTTACTCATCTCTTGTTTGCTGATGACTCCTTATTTTTTCTGGAGGTAAACGACAAGGAAATCAATGCCTTTAAGGAAGATCTAACTAAATATTGTGATGCATAGGGACAAATATAAATTTTGATAAATCAACCATCATGTTTAGCAAAGGGCTCCCTGAAAATAAAGCGGAAAATATTGCTTCTAACCTAAATTTAACACTTACTTCGTCAATGGGTAAGTATTTGGGGGATTCCAATGTCGCTTAAAAGGTAAAAAATCGAAAATCTAAGTTATATTGTGGATAGATCCATGAATAAATCCAAAAGCTTGGTCTCAGAGTTATTATCTGACGGAGGAAAAGAAGTGTTAATTAAGGCTGTTCTACAGTCAATTCTGAATTATGCTATGTCCATTTTTGAGTTCCTAGTTACGTTGTGTAAGAAACTTAGCGCTATTGTGGCAAGATTTTGGTGGAGCTCAGGCAGAAAAAAGAGAATACATTGGATCAAATGGAAAAACCTAGCTAAAGCAAAGTGATGTCTCCTCATTTGTGATAATAAAATATACTTCTGAGACATCATTTTAGGCTTATTTATTAGTTTATAGGTTGATTTTAGCTTAGTTTAGTGCACTTTCCTAATTTGGGTCTTGATTTAGTGACATAATATTTTTAGAGCATATTGGGTTTAATTGTTTATTTAGTGTGAAGCTTTAAAGATAATTATGGAGATTAATTAGAGTCCAAGTCAAAGACAACAACTTATGGAAAGAGATTTACATGGAAATTGGAGATAAAGGTAACAAAGGCTAAAAACATGGAAAAGGAAAAGCTGCCTAAATCTGAGATTCTGCAGCAACCCTAAAGAAGTGGCGATTACTCCAAGAAATAAGCCGAATTTGGTAAATCCCTTTCATAGGGACATAGATAATTATCTGAGGATTCTTTTGGTATATTATGGAGCAAAACCCGACCAATAACGAAGAAGATATACCCAAAACAGTTCAGCAGTAATTATCCATACGAATTTGAGTTGGGCTTGGAGTCCATCACTTGGCCTTATCTCTAAGAAACGAATTAGGTCAACCTATACACTATAAATACAGCCTCTTAACACTCTTAAATCATCCTTGGTGAAACCTTAAGCCAAGAGGAAGCTTACAACACAAGAGAGAAGTCTGGAAGGAGCTGTTCATCACAATGTCTTCTTCTACCTTTAAATTTGTAATTTCTTTCTTTTCTTTCATGAACTAAATTTCTTTAGCTTGAGTTTTTAACATATATGTATGAACCCTAGTTTTGATTGACATCTATCTAATTTGGGAATTTAATGTTTTAAATCGAATTATAGTTTTTATTCATTGTTTATGTGTTTGGATTTATATTCTGTGTTCTTGTGGATCGCGACCATATAGAATTACCATCTAGTAGTTAGGTCACCATTGACAATGGTGTTTAATTACATGTTTAGCACATAACGTCTAGTCCAAGGTCTGATCTGACAACCCAACCTAGCTAGATAATCACTATGGTTTAGTTCTTGTGACTATTTACCAATTACATGAAAAGTTTGCTTAGGAAGCCTTATTGACACAGGTAAATCCTATTTGAAACTACCGATAGCGAATTGGAACCGATTAGTGAAATACTACATAATTCACCCTTACATGTTTAGAACGGCAAAACTAGTGGGGATTACATGCTAATAACTCGAGCTATATTCTCAATTCACTTCTCTTTCATATTTATTTTTTGTCTTTTACTTCTTAGTTTTAATTTAGTTAATTAGAAAATCAAACAAACATCTATCTGTCTTTACTTTTATTTGCGTTTAGTTGTTCTAGCTTTAATTTATTGCACTTGATTATTGCATAAGAATCTCCTAACCTTCGTAGTCTCTGCGGAACGAATCTTAATTATTTAACTAAAACTTGCATACGATCTGTATACTTGCAGAACCGTGTAGCTTTAGGGTGTTATTTGCACATTATCTATATCTTATTTTATCACACCCTAGGCCCCACCACAAAGAAAATGGGTGGTGTTGGTTTCCGAGACTTCCAGAAAATGAATATGGCGCTTCTGGGAAAACAAGCTTAGAGGATCTTACATAATCCAGACTCTCTTGTTGCTAAAGTGCTTAAAGGGATTTACTTTCCGAATACTGACATGTGGAATGCTAAGCTTAAGAACAGGAGATCTTGGAGTTGGGCGAGCATTTTCAAAGGCTTATCTTTCATTAAGGATGAAGCAATATGGCAGGTGGGTAATGGTCTATCTATCAATATATGGAACGATTGTTTGATTGCAAGAGGATATAAATTAACGAAGATGGAGAATAGTTCAATTAATAGATTAGCAGAATGTTTTAACTCAAACTTAACAAACTGGAACTTTAATATACTTAAAGATTTCTGCACGTCAAGAGACTTAGTGGACATTCGAAAGATTCCGATTTTACAATTGCATAAAGAGGATAAAGTGATTTGGCCAGATACGAAAGATGGAGAATACTCTACAAAATTCGGATATCACAGATTAGTGCAGAAAGAAATGGACAAAGAAGGTGAGAATTCGATTGTTGGGGAAAACAATGACAGTGAGATGTGGAAGATTATTTGGGACTCCAATGTCCCATAAAAAATTAGGAACTTTATTTGGAAGATCCATAATAATGCAATCTCGACTAAATGCAACTTGAAGAAAAGAAAATGTAGCGATAATGACACCTGTGAATGGTGTGAAAAGGAGCAGGAATCGATTATACACTTATTCATCAAAATGTTCGTTCAGTATGGGTGTGAGGGCGAACTCTCAACTCCAGTGCAAACTTGATGAATTTTTCAATGGGTCTATTAGCTGCTGGATTAAGAACATTATCGAGAGCTACGCGAAAAACAGATAGGACAAGAGACTGGTAACCGCTACAGTTCTGATTACGATCTGGAATATTTGGAAAGCAAGAATGAGAGGATTCTTTGATAAGAAGATGTGGAATATTTTCCAAATTAATAATAACACAAAACTACTCTTAAACCATCTGTTCGATACGATTAGCGAGATGGGAAGGAGCATGGCGCCATTAGTGGTGGACTCAAATGAGCAACTTAATAACCCTTTTTTCGAGGATGAAACAGACTTAGTTTGGATGAATGATGCTTTGTTTGTGTTTCTATTGGCATCGACAAGGACCGAGTTGTAAAGCATAAAGTATTTAAAAGGGCTAAAGTTAATTCGGTAAACGAGGGCGAAGCATGGGTCGTGCTATAGGCCATGAGATCTGCTGCTGATCTCAATCTACAGAGTATCTCCTTCTACTCTGATAACCTTGAAGTGGTTCAAGGTATTTTTAATGATGCTAGGTCGAATTTGAGGACCAGACCAATGTTGAGTGGAGCCCTTAGCTGGCTTAAGAGGTTCCCATCGTGGAAGGTCAACCATATTAAGAGAGATTTTAATCTGATTGCCAATAAATCTGCAAAGCTTATAAGGAAAGGGGTGGACATTTCTGGCGGTCTATTGATATCTATTCTGGATTTTTCAGAATACTTAGATAAACTCGGAACTAGTCGTTTGTAATCTTTTTCTTTTCGACAAAAAAAAAACCATTGTGTTAGCTCAATTGGACAGAGCCTTGATATTTCTTCAGTCCTGGTATAAAACCATAGGTAAAGTGTACGAATCCCTTTCCTAAACATGATAACCTACTTCTGATTTACTTGGGGATATGCATGTGAAGACTATATTTCCCATGAGATTAGTAGTGGTGCGCAAAAGCATCAGACACCCATTTATTAAAAATAAAAAAATAAAAAAAATACTTGAATAGACATGGGCTACGGCTATGGGCTATGGGCACTGGGCACCTTGCATACTGATGTTTCTTCTTCTCACATTTCACCAACTACTTTGAATACTATCACCTGTAAATCATTATTAGCCGTGGGGGACCTACATATATAGATACACCTATACATACATATAAATATCGATAGAAGTTCATTTCATTGCTGGCTGGCAATTGACGACGACTATATCCAAGGGACCCACCATTCTGCAACACCCAACAGGTAAATTTTCTTAATTCGGTGTCTGCCTATTTCCAGGCTCAATGATACAGACATAAAGCTTTGATATTTACACCTAATATACAGCTAGGGTTTTTGTAAGCTGCTTTTAGTAATTCTGTAGAATTCACATGATGAAAAGCTTGCTACTTTTTTAGATAACTGAAAGTTTTTATCTTTTTGTTATTTGCTTTATAATTTAACAAATTTGTCGCTTTAGCTAAATTAATTGTGACTTAAAGATAAAGATGTAAGAAAAGATGTATGATGGGGAAGCAAGAAAATATGAGGTAAAGAAGAAGACTTAAAAATGTTAATTGCACCATTGGTCCTTGTTTCGTGTCAAATTGCCAAATGCACCCCGCCCTTCAACAGGGGCCAATAGTGAGATGTTTTAGAAAAAACAGGAGTACTTGGCTATTTTGCATACCCATGGAAAAATAGATAAGGGAATATTAAAAAAATATAGGAGTAAGTGTGAGTGACATTAAACTTTAGGGATTAACCTTGTAATTATTGTTACAGACTATGCCAAGCAAGAAGAGAAAGAGAGGAGGAGAAAAGGGAAGCATACACCCTAGAAACAAATATGCGGAAAAACCACCTGATTTTAAAGAATTAGCCTCTCTTTATCCAACTTTCGAGCCATTTGTGTTCTATACACGTGAAGGTAGGCCCCGAATCGATTGGACGGATTTTAATGCTACCCGTGAGCTCACTAAAGTCTTGCTCCTCCATGATCATGGACTCAATTGGTACCTTCTCTTGTTATCTTTAAACTTTTTTTTTAAAATAAAATAATGGGTAAATAAACTATTTAGTCCTTTATCTTTAGTGGTTTTGACATATTAGTTCCTTATCTTTTGATTTTGTGACACCGTTGTTCTTTTCTATATTTTCCATTATGTTTTCGCGTTAATTCCACGTTATACCATATTATTGACGTGATAAAAGCCTAAAATACCCGTAAAAATGTCATTTTGCAATTGCCAAATATGAAAAAAGGACTAACGTTGTCACAATATCGAAAGATAATGGACTAAAATTGAAAAATGTTACGTTGGCAAGATTAAGGACTAAACGTTGTCACAAAAGCTTGCAAGATAAGGGGCTAAACTGTCAAAATATGAAAAAAATAAGGGACCAAATGTGGTATTTACACTAATGTAAAGATTTAGGTTGATGGAATCTGAATTGAACATTATAGGTGGATACCAGATGGGCAGCTTTGCCCAACAGTGCCCAACAGATCGAATTACATCCATTGGATCGAAGATCTTCTTGCATCCGATTTAATTCCTAGTACTCGAAGAAATGATGATGTCATCATAAAGGGTTTCGATATTGGAACTGGGGCAAATTGTATTTACCCACTTCTCGGTGCTTCACTTCTTGGCTGGACATTTGTTGGCTCAGGTTAGTCTTTCTTCTTCAAAATTACACTATAGGTCCCTAAGTTTAATTCCTTGTTTAAACAACAGATCTTACTGAGGTAGCTCTAGAGTGGGCTGAAAAAAATGTTAAAAGTAATCCACATATCTCGGAACTGATTGAAATCAGAAGGGCTTGTGAATTGCATAACGAAGATGGTCAAAAAAGTGGGCCCGGGGTTCTTTTTGGTGTAGTAGAAGAAGGGGAGAAATTTGACTTTTGTATGTGCAACCCACCGTTTTTTGAGTCTATTGAGGAAGCAGGGCTCAATCCTAAGACAGCTTGTGGTGGGACCCCCGAGGAGATGGTTTGTCCAGGTGGCGAACAGGCTTTTGTCACTCGGATAATTGAAGATAGTGTTAAATTGAAACAATCTTTTCGGTAATCCACTTGATCCAATATATAATAGATCCACTGTCTGAGGGACCCATAGTGCAATTATATTAATACATTACGGCCCCCAAATTTTTTTCAGAATCTTTACTTGCCCCACAGCTTTTTGATATCATCTTTTTAGGATTTTATTTATTTTGTAGTTTGTATGATTATTTTGTAGTTTGTATGATAAAATATAGGTTTTTTTGAGTAACATATACCTTATAGTGCAATTAAGAAAATAATGATAATATAGGAACCTAGAGGGCAATTTTTGCATACATAACAATTAAGTAATAAATTAATGTAAGGACCTATAGTGCTTTGTTTGTATATTATAGGGACCTGTAGTGTAAATTTTGCATAATATAGGGTCAAGTATTGCAATTCATGCATAATCTAGTGGTCTGTAGTGCAATTGACTCAAAAAAAAAAAAAAAAAGTCATGGCTATTGCACCCAAAAACCCCTTGGTCCCCCCTAACTAAAATTTCTGGTTCCCTAGGTTTTCGAATAAATAAAATGTGACCACATAAAAAAAATTATATTAATACTGTATGCCCCCCAAATAAATAGAATCTTCACTTGTTCCCTAGCCTTTTAAAAATATCCCTTTAGGCTTTGATTTGGTTTGTTGTTTGATCGCTTCAATGATAAAATATAGGACTTATAGTGCTATCAAGTAAAAGAATATATAGGGACCTATAGTGCAATTAACTTTAAAATAATTTAGGCCCGTTAAACCCAAACCCCACTTTGTTCCCCTAAAAACAAGTCCTGGCTCCGCCCCTAAATAGATTTCTAATTATGTAATTGTGTTTTGTAAAGTTTCATTGTATATAATGGAATTTTTGCATAATGTAGGGACTTATAGTGTAATTATTTGTTTTCTTGTTTTGTTAGGTGGTTTACTTCAATGCTTGGGAGAAAATCGAATTTGAAAGTCCTTGTATCAAAGCTTTGGGACATAGGAGTCACTATAGTAAAGACAACTGAATTTGTCCAAGGTCAAACAAGTCGATGGGGGTTAGCTTGGTCATTTGTACCTCCCGTGAAAAAGATCTTATCATCACAACCTACACACCACAAGAGTAACCTCTCTTTCATGTTAGAGGTACCCACACTGCTTCTTTTTCTTCTAGTCAAACTTTCGCTTTTTTGCATTTTACCCCCTCGCCATTTACAATAATTGCGCGCTACCTCCCCGTGGTTTTAGAAGTGCCTCAAAAACCTGTGCAGGGTGTTCAACGGCAATATAATGCGATGCATGTGCTGGAGTCCGTAGAATCCTATTTCTCGTGTGCTGGTGCATCTTGTAAAATGAATTCTAACTTGTTTCATGTTGATGTAAGCTGAGTCTTTTTTTCTCCATACGTTATAATATAGGGACCTATAGTGCAATTAATTATATATATATATATATATATACATTTAACAGGTCATTGCTTCAAAGGATCAGTGTGATTCGATCTTAAAGACTGAAACAGAAGAAGCTGCAGGTTTGTGTTCTGACTCGGGGGGCTCCACTTCTTCAACTCATTTAAACAATATGAACCTCCGTGTTTCCGTAAGTATATATTTGCATAATATAAGGACCTAAAGTGAAATTAACTCAAAAATGACTCACGATCCGATAACTATTCTGCGGATATTTGCAGGTCTTTCAGCAAATACCTGGAACACTTGTGATCAAGGGATCATTACAGCAAAAAGATAGCCCATTCTCAGGTATGCTCCCTAATTTTTTACGGTTTTCCTTTGCAAAAGGTTATCATAGTAATTTCTGTTTCTGTTTCTATCAATTGCAGGGGTATTTTCGCTAATTTTTCAGAAACTAGAAGGGATCTTGAGAAGTAAATTCTGCAGGGCCAAATGATCTGCCGATGGTTCTTTCTTCAAGCACAATAGAGGGTAGAATTTTTTGTGAGTTCTAATTAGAGTAACATGTTTGCACTATTCGTCCCTGTGTTTTATTAAACAATTTTAAAACATTGATTTTCAATGACGAAAAGGTGTATTGGACCAACTAGTCACTTGTAAACATAAAGGACCAAGTAGTCACAAAATAGCAAACTTAGGATACACTTTTAAACATAAGAGACCAAATAATTACAAGCCCCCCAAACATAAGGATCATATAAGTAATTTACAGTGACGGTATAAATGCTCACAAATCACAACACGAATACAAATATTTAAATATTTAAGCCTTTCCTTGGAGTTTTGCATATGTGAGACCAACACAAGCATCAACAAAATTATCGTCTATAAAATCTGTGGAGAACACCTGTAGCTTATCAGCACACCCCTTACGAAAACACTGAGATGTAAACAATCGAGCAAACCGATGAATTAGATCTTTATGACCCGTAATCCAAAACTCTGGATTATTAGCTTATGGTGTAGTTGTATTCTCCACCCTGTAGAAATATTTTCTCGATACAACTGGTGGTTGATCACTTAAATGCTTCATATTACTATCGAATTTCGGCAAAGGCTGATCAGTATCAATCCAATTATCTCGTAAATAACCTCCACTCCAAAGTAATCCTCCAGGATTTGGGTTAGGCGAGTTTCTTAACTCTCTTTGGCAACAACTCGGAAACTGTTTTATCAAACACTTTCTCATCGTGGCGGATAAGAAACTCACTGAGCGCATCTTCTAGGTACTCATGGAACATTGGAGGGTCCTTTTGATCAAACTCAGTTCTGATCTCGAGGATTATGATCTCAGATTGTGTCTCGGATAGAAACCTTTTCACGTCGTTTATGACAAGATCAACACTGTAAGAAGCTATAATTCCATGGCAAACCATGCGATCCTCTTGGACACGAATATCGAAAACACGAGTACCTTGTATTAGTTGATCGTATATGGATAAATCTTGACATTCAGCGTATTGTCGAGTGATTCCCAGGATTCCGATTCCGTTGGTTGCTGAATCATGTGTTCCAGGCCAAACGATCTTGTTTATGCAAAGTTTATTTGGATTTAATTCTGACATCCAGTTTTTACGGTCAGATGGATGGTAGTCGCTTCCGGGGAAATCATGTCCATCGGTTTTCTCCAGGTCAGCTAATCCATTTTGACGGATTTGACCTTCTATCTGACCTTGTATCTCATACACTAACATGGCAGGGGCAGCGACAATAGCGAGTATAGCACGCAACATTTTTGAAAGAAGAACAAGGAGAGAATGTGATTAAGAAGACAAATTCTATCTTCCCTTTTGATGCTTTCCTTGACTTTGTCTATAAGTCTTATTCAAGTTTATTTGGTGTGGAAGTAGGTGGATTGCTTAAATTATTCATAGGGACTTTTAATTAATCATTTGCCTTGGTTGACAATTGATGGAGTTGATTTAAATTAACATCTCCATCAAGAGACGCAGACTCTCTCTTCATTTCAATTTCTTGACCGGTTCTTTTTCACTTTCAACTCACCCTAGGCAAAACAAGCTTGGAAAATCATTAAAAAAAAAAAAAAACCTAAGAATTTATTTCCCATTCCCATCTTGAATAAACCTTGGACGATGTGCTTCTAAGGTGTAGCGCAACTTCAATAAAGGGAGGGAGTTGAGAGACTGTTTCCATATAGTCAGATAATTAGGCCATATCATTGGACTTTGTGAAATCAATGATGCCAATGCATCATACAAAATCTTTAATCTCATTTTTCATAGAAACACCTCGTGGAACCTCTCCACCATCCGCTCAGTAATGGATCAGTGAGAGTTCATATTGCGTTTTTAGCATCTTAGTATCATGCAAAACCAATCTGGATCCATTATTAGGCTATTAGTGCATAAATGGTAAAGCGCTTACAAAGAAGGGGTCTCGAAATTTTGGAGCATATCTTCTTCATTTCCTGATGGACCAAGAACTTCTGGCTAGACTCCCTCGGGCTCTAAAGACCTTTTTTTTTTTTTTTGAGTACATGAGAGAGCCACTTTGAGCTCGGAGTCATTTCGACCAATGAGATTCGATCCCAGGACCTCTTGGTCTCTGCGAAGTAGCCTAACCACTAGGCCAACTATCTATCTCCTCTAAAGACCTTTTTGATGATTGCAAACTTATCTCTTTTAATTTTTAATTTGCTTATGGCCAATAAATCCTAAAACAGAAATTATCCTTATATTCATTTCTTGTGTTGAGCAAGTTGGACATCTGCTTTTGTACCTAAATTAAGAAAAAGCATTTCTTAACACTACGATTACTATAATATTCTTAATAAAGTATCTTGATATCTAAAATACTTATTGTAAACATAAATCTTAGTATTTTAATTAGAGCTGTAAACGAGTCGAGCCGAACCGAATACTAGATGTACAGGCTTGTTTGTTTAATTACTTGAGCCGAGCCGAGTCGAGCTCAAATTTAAAAGAGCCGGGCCGAGAGCTTCCCGTGACCCAAATCAGAAATGATAGAACTTGTTTGTTTAACTTATAGAACAGACTTTTTTTTAGAGTCGAGCACGAGTTTCTCATGAACAATCAGTGTTCTAAAACAAGGTCGCCTAGCCGACTAGGCGCTCCGACTAGGCGTTCTAAAGTGCATTCCGCCTAGAATTTCTCTCGAAGATGGCTCGAAGGTTCGTCTACGAATAATATAATTAATAAACTACCCAATCGGATTAATGGGTCCCCCAAACCAAATACTTCCTAGCATACTAGCCAATAAATAACTACTTCAATCTAATCCAACTCAACACATAAACAAAAAATAAAAAAAGGACTACTTAATTTAGAGTTTGAACGCGCGAGAAAAAAAAAAGGTATGCTTTTTTAAATTTTCAAGTCTAATTTCTCGAATTGGTCATTTTTTAGGTTAAAAATAATAAAATATTATAATTACATAATTAAATATATATTATTTATGTTAAATTGATCTACTTTAAGTATATTAGGATGTAAACAATAGTCATTTCAATGTACTAGTAATATATATTTAATGTAAAATAATACAAAAACCGCCTAGGCAGAAACCGCCTAAATTACGATTAATAGGCCGCCTAGCCATCTAAGCGCTCGAAGGTGGTCGACCACCCTAGTTGCGCCTAGCGCCTTTTAGAACCATGTGAACAATTAGTTTTTTATGGTTGAAATAGGATTTTCATGAACGGTTGGTATATGATGGAGTGTGTGGTATGAAAATATGAAACATAACATTAATAAAAAAAAATAAATGTCTAACGATATTAAAAATATTCAGTTTGATATTGAAGATCTAATAATATATTAATATGTAGATAATATATTAATTTATTATTTTTCTAATTATAAACGAGCTCACGAGCTGAGCTCGTTTATTTATCGAGTTTAAAATAAAGCTTGAGTTTGTTTATATTCGAGCCGATCTCGAACGAGCTTTTCTCCGAGCCGAGGTCGAGCTGTTCGTGACGGCTTAGTTCATTTGCGGCCCTAATTTTAATAAAGGTAAAATGGGTATAAATAGTTAAAAAATGTCTTGTTTTTCTATATCAATAAGTATTTGAAGACAACTGTTATTAATCATATGCACTCAAATTTGGAGATGAAGGAAGTATAGTAACTACTGTTATTATCTCTATCAATTGCAGGGGCACTTTCATAAACTAGAAGGAATCTTGAGAAGTACATTTTGTACAGCCAAATGATCAGTCGACGGTCTTACTTTAAACACATAAGAGCGTAGAAATTTTGGTGAGTTCTTAATAGGGTAACATATTTGCACCATAGGTCCTTGTGTTACATTAAACAGTTAATGTTGATTTTCACCGACGAGAAGAAATTTTTGAATTCCTTAGAAATTTAGTTTTTTGCATGTCACTGTAGTTCTTGACTTTTGTACCTCTATATCTGTATCTGTATTTGTATGTTTGATATCTTATTAATAAGAGAAAGGGTAAATTATCCGGACGATCCTTATGTTTATTTGTTATCACTACTTGGTTCTTTATATTTCAAATTTTATCATTAACATCCTTAACATAAGTGGTGGCCATCGGGGCGTGATGGTAAAATCACACTCGTGGACGGCTCATCGCAAGTGTACGAGTTGTTTCAAGTAGCAAAAGTAAGTAGTTGTTTATCGCACGAGTACTAAGAAGATAATTGTCGTGTTTAATTAAGTATTTGGGGTGGTAGCCCTGATAAACATATAAATGCAAATAGTATATTTGTTTTGGGGTTTTTCGTAAATATTAATAACTACAAGGACTAAAATGCAAAATATGGAATTCAATCATAATAATGTGAAAAAGGACATGTGACTAAATTGTAAATATTAGGAACGTACATGAGAAGTTAGCTCGAGAAATGTTTTTAATCCACACTAGACATGATTTAACCATTTCTTATTTTTAGGACGAATTTGACTTGTCACGTTAGCCGGGATTAAGCTATCCACCTAAATTTATCTCGGGTAGATAGAGTTGTCTTTAGACTCTAGGTAACTCTCTAGAGAGACCCTACAAAATCCCTCGAACGATAGACTATAACCTAATTGATTATCCAACTAGTTTAAACCTCTCGGTTAGGGCTGTAAACGAACCGAGTCGAGCCGATAACTAGATGTTCAAGCTTGTTTGATAAGATTTACGAGTCGAGTCGAACTCAAAATTTAACGAGTCGAGCCGAGTTCAAATTTTAAAGCTTGTTAACATATCGAACGAGCTCGAGCGAACTCATTTTTTAACGAACGAGTTTTTGGTCGTTCGTATAAACGAACGTGTTCGAACGAGCTTTTTTCCGAGTCGAGCTCAAGCTGCTCGCGAGCAGCTTGGTTCGTTTACAGCCCTACTCTCGGTTCATGAACGAACAACAAATGAACATAATCAAGATCCATAACCCGACCCCCTTTTCCGACGATATTCAAATTGTTATGCTAACCTACTAACTTGGTCGAAGTAATAGGTTCACAAATTAACACAAATTCATATTCAATACAAAAGAATTCGAATTCATTTAAACGTTTACCCCAAATTACATAAAATGGTAAACAATCATCTCGGGTTTATACATTTTTCAAGCGAATATGAAATTAGTTTATAATAATGGAAGACAAAGCAATAATATAATGAGTCATAATCATATTAAGCTAATAAAAATAGAAGAAATTACAATAGTGATGATAGTCTAAGGAAAATAGATGGTATTGACTTCTACTTAGGGGTGCAAATTGGAAGGAACGGATTGGAAAAAGGGTCATTTGGAAAAATTCCGATTTTTTCCGGAATAGATTTTTTCCATTCCAATTCCTATCCAATTTTTCGGAACTGGGAAAAACAATTCCGAATTCGAAATTTCAGAATTTACCGGAAATTCAGAAATTTCGGTACGGAAATTCAGAAATTTCGGTACGGAAATTTCGGAACTTTTGGTTCGGAAATTTCGGAACTTTTGGTTCGGAATTTACGGAACTAAGAGTTATAAATCGGAATAGTAGTTTAAAACTTACACGAATAGTTACAACAGTTAAAAACTAAACTTATAAACCTTACACGAAGAGTACCAGTAATTAAAAACTAAACTTAAAATTTACACGAAGTAACAAAATAACAGTAGTTAAAAAAATGCTAAACCACTATTACTTTTCCAATTACATGAAAAACAAATATTGCAAAAAAGTTTTGGAAAATGATCTTGCAATTTTATTCCAAAGAAGTCTTGCCTCCGAACCCCAAAATGATCATGCAATTTCCTATAATTTGTTAGAAAATGTGAGCAAACAAGGTTGTATAAGTTATTGGAGAAAATGCGAAAACATTGCTTCAATATTCTGAAAAGAAGATCACACTAGGTATCGCTGAATTGTCTTTGTTTCTACCATAAGTATCATTGAAACAGTAAAGATGTTAAAGTAGTTCAACAACGTCAATTGGTTTATGAGCATTTTCAGTGATATAAAATTTGTTGGCAAAGTCATGAATTTGTTCATCTATTGAAGGTTTCCTTACAACCATTATCAATAATATAAGGAAGAGAGAAGCTAATTGCTGAACTTATTCAGAAAATACTTAAAATATTTTTTCGGATTAACCAAATCTTGAGTTGGTTTATAAGGATACTTTTCATTTTGTAAATATAACTGGACAGTGGATACAGAAACCAAGTTGATTTTCAAGTTCCAAAACTTTTCAAAAACCGAAGAAACGTGCCATTAATTTTCATGTTTCAAATACTCCATGCAATATAATTTTGAAATATAATTTATAATTCTTAAATATAATTTATAATTCTTAAATATAATTTATAATTTTGAAATATAATTCAAAAATAAAATCGGATCGGAAATATAATTCGGAAATAAAATCGAATCGGAAAACCCTGAAATTTCGAAAATTTATATGTAGTTCCAATTCCAATCCGATTTTTTCGGAAAAATCAGAAATCGGAATTTCGGAACCTTAAAAATCTGTTCCGAAATCGGAATATTCAGATCGGAAAAGTCGGAAATCGGAATTTTGGATCCGATTTCCACCCCTACTTCTACTCCTTACTTTTGCTCCATGCGCTTCCTTTGTGTTGCAAAGTGTTTTCCTTCTTAATTTTCACCTAAGTAAAATGTGTAAATGATTTAGGACGGTTGGACCCACTTGGGTGGGTCAAAAGTGATCCAAAAACATTATTTAGCATATTTGGTGAGGTTCGAGTCACGGTGGCAACATTAGCATAACTTTGTAGTCTCAACTCCAATTCATGCAATTCTTCCTCTCACGCATTCCCGACTTGAAGGACTATCTTGAACTCAAGGGGATTGATTAGAAATTTCACTAAATGTGTTTGGTGACTCTCTCAATTTGATTTTAATCTTTTACCAGTAATTACACTTAACTCTCAAGTGTGACTTGTTACTCTTTTCACGCCTTGACTTGGGGTTGAATTTGACTTTTGATTTTTCTGCATCATCTAAGGTCTTGTATTATCCAAATACTTAGGAGCTATATACTTAACAACAATTAACACAAAAGTTCCAAAAATACCAAAACATACGAGAATAACAAAGAACTCAAAATATGTCACAAAATAGGATATTAATCCCACAAAATGATGTCTCATTTAATCTTATAAATATATTATAAAACACGAGATATCACTATATATTCCACTTTGTGATAATTTGGTCATTTATGTTTCGAAGTCATTAATTAGTCTCTTATGTGAGCATTATTGACATCCCTATGTTTTCTATTTTGTAACTATATGGTCATTTATATTTCAAAGCGACTACTAATTGATCTCGTATATTAGGGCTGCTCACAAAGGACCCAAACCCGTGGTACCCGAAAAACCGACCCAAAATGGGCCCGAAAAAACCCAAACCATTCCCCACCCGAGCCCATTGGGTTAACATATTAAATTATTTGGGTATTGGGTCGGTTGATGGGTTTGGCTTTGCCAAACCCGCGGGTAACCGAACCCGACCCGCACCCTAAGTTTTTTGGTTATATTATATTTACATTTCACACAGCGTATTACATATGCTTCATTTTTAACCTTTTGTCTTTTGGTTTTGGCCTTTCATTACACGAAAGGCCACACTCTCTCTTACTCTCTGGTTTCTCTCTGGGTCATATCGAAAACCCTACCCGCCGTAGCCCTGCTTCTCTCCTTCCCCGTCTAATCTCGCCGACGTTTTGAGCGATAATATACACCGCCTTAAGTATGGCACGGTGGTGGGTTACTACTTACTATGGGTTATAATCTCTCCTTCTCTGATAAAGCTCATCCTTTTGGGTTCTGGATTTAATCATCTAACCATGGTTAGAGGTGTAGATCGAGGGTTGGATTATAAAGAAGCCTATGTATGGCACGGTGGTGGTTAGAGGTGTAGATCGAGGGTTGGGTTCGAGATGTTTTGGATCTTCGAAACCCTAAGGTTCGTGTTTTGATTTTTTGTAATTCCGATTGTGTTATAAGTTATTGCATGTGTAAGTCTTTTGATTTAGAAACAAATAATTGTTTTATTGAAGGATTTTAATTCGATAATTGATATTGACTAATAGATTGTTTATTTTGTGTTTTCATGGTCTCGCTAATGTTCAATACTTCAATTGGTGTTGGTGTTTGTCGTGTTCTTGCTTTGTTAATCAAATTAAAGGTAATTTCTTGGTTACATGTTAATGTTGTGTACTTAGTTTTCATTTGAGTTATGAATATTGAATATTGGCTAATAGATTGTTTCCTTGATTTACTTGCATGATTCGCAATTGTTGTTAACATTAATGGACCTTTTCTGGATTTGATTGTTCAAATCTTGATTTGTTTCTCCATTTACAATTTACAGGTATTAATTTACATTTCTGTAACTTCCAGAATAAGGTTACATGGATGACTTTGTCACCATTCTAAACAACAGTCAATAAGTTATTGTTACTAAGAATGGTGGCAAGGTTGTCTATGTAACCTTATTGTAAAATTAAGTTATATACAATAATTGGTTGAAAACATCTCTTCCTATTAATCTTGGAGACTGAGTTAGGTAACAACCTTATGAATACTTGGTTTGTGACTTTTGTTGACTAGTTAATTTTACATACTAATTGATCTTTTGTTGTTTTGTGACATTTGGCAGGTTATTTTGGCTTAGACAAGTTAAATGAGTCCTCGCAAGACTCATCTTTAACAAGTTAGAAACCAATAACGTAAGGTATATACCTGAAATTTAATAACTTACTTGTAAACATTCATATTCAACCCACTTTTATAATGCATCTCACAATTAGTATAAACTTTCATCAATGATTAAGTTTTGAATTATGAGTGTGAATTATTTAGTTTGGAATATTGGTTGAGTTGGCATAAAAGATGGGTTGATTGGTGTTTCTTGTGAGTTATAATATTAGTCCCTTGTCCCTAAAAAGGTCTCTAATGTTTAAAAGCCAATGAAGATTTCATATCTGAGGCCATATATTTGTAGCCAATGATGAGAATTTTCTGAGGCAAAAACTAACTGATTTCATTCTTGCATCCTACTATCGCAAATTTCCAGGTTATAAGGAACTTGGAAGGTGGTTTTTGGACTGTTTTTGGAAACTTGATTGGATTTACTACAACTGTTGCACCCAAAGTTGTACAATTTGTTTATTTTGCACAAGTTACAACTTACAAGTTCTCAAGTTTGGAATGTGATGTAAATTGTAATGATGTATTGTAATTTACTAATTTGTAGTGTTTGATTCAATTCAATGTCATGTAATTGTAATAGCTAAGTTATTAAGTCTGATGGGAAACTAAGAACTATGTAAGAACCCCACTATTTTGAGAAAGTTACTATATTTAGGAAGTTTCTAAAGTAGGCAACTTTCTATTTTTGGATTTTTTTTAATGAAAGTATGTTTTCTTAATTTGTCATTTTATTAATTTACAAGCATAACACTTAACCGAACCCGACCCTAAACCGACCCACCCGCCATGACCCAACCCGCGTAGTTAATAAAAAAAAATTGGTTAATGGGTTAAACAAATACAAAACCGAAATGTTGGGTTGGGTATTGGGTTTACCCCTACGGGTCGGTTAATTGACCCGTGTGCTGCCCTATCGTATATATGTAAAAAAAGGTCATGTCAGTTTTTTTGACTTTTTAGGGCACAAAATTGAAAAAGACAAAAAAATCCTTTTGGGCAAATTCACTTGGAGATATAACAAAATTAGGGGAAAGCACGAGTCGGTTTTACCTGGTTTTGAGGTTAAGGTAAACCAAGGATAATAAATTTTGGTTTAAGGAATTGGTAGGGTAACCCAAGGGTAGGGTAAAAAAAAGTTTACCCTCGGGTTAATTCGGTTTACCCTTCGGTTACCTTCGGTTTACCTTCATTAGTCAACATTAGTCAAACTTTTTTCAACACATGAAAAAAAAATTAAATAAATGAGAAAATTTGAAAAACATTGATATCATTATACTTCCGAAGATCAAAGATACAATCTTGACATTACAAACCAAGAAATCGTGACTCGGATGCTTCAAAACAAATTATACATGTTTGGAGTATTTGAGAGGTCAAATGAAATGACTTCTCTAATATACATGTTCTGTATTTTTTTATTTATACGGTTTTTCGGTTTGGCTAACTCCAACCCAATAGCTTGGGTAATATATAGATAAAATATATGGACCCGAAAAATTATAAGGTAACCCGACGGGTAAGGTTGGTCAAGGTAAATTTAACATATATTTCAGGTCGGTTTGGTTGAAATTAACACGGTTTTACGATTTTGTTAAAATTCTGCTCTACCCTAAATAAAATGGCAAACTTAAGAATGAAGATTAGACTTTGAAAGTTTCAAGGACCAAATCGTCACAAATTAAAATCCAAACATAAGGATCATACGGGTAATTTACAGAAACGGTAAATGCACACAAATCACAAACACAAATTAAGCTTTTCCTTCGAGTCTTGCATATGTGAGACCAACGCAAGCATCAACAAAATCCTCGTCTATAAAATCTGTGGAGAACACCTGTAACAGATCAGCACAACCCTTACTGGAACACTGAGATATAAACAATCGAGCAAACCGATGAACTAGATCTTTATGACCCATAACCCAGAACCCTGGATTATTAGCTTGTGGTGTAGTTGTATTCTCCACCCTGTAGAAATATTTTCTCGATACAGTCGGTGGTTGATCACTTAAATGCTTCATATTGCTTGCAAATTTCTTTGATGGCAGATCAGTATCAATCCAATTATCTCTTAAATAACTTCCACTCCATAGTAATCCTCCAGGTTTTGGGTTACGCGAGTTTCTTGGCTTCCATATGCATATAACTCTCTTGGGCAACAATTCGGAAACCGTTTTATCAAACACTTTCTCGTCTTGTCGGATAAGAAACTCACTTAGCGTATCTTCTAAATACTGATCGAACCCTGGAGGGTCCTTTTGGCCAGACTCAGTTCTGATCTCGAGAATTATGATCTCAGATTGTGTCTCGGATAGGAACTTTTTCACGTCGTTTATGACAAGATCAACATTGTAAGAGGTCATATTTCCATGGCAAACCTTGCGATCCTTTTGGACACGAATATCCAAAAAACGAGTACCTTTTATTAACTGATCATATACGGATAATTTTTGACATTCTGAGTATAGTCGAGTTATTCCAACAATTCCGATTCCGTTTGTTGCAGATTCATGTGTTCCAGGCCATACGATGTTGTTGATACGAAGTTTATTAGGATTAAGTTCAGACATCCAATTTGTACGGTCAGATGGATGGTAGTCGCTTCCAGGGAAATCATGTCCATCGGTTTTCTCTAGGTCAGCTAATGCACTTTGACGGATTTGACCTTGTGCTTCGTGCACCAATTTAGGCACAGGGCCAGCGACAGTAGAGAGTATAGAACGCAACATTTTTGGAAGAGGAAGGACTAATTCTAGGTTCCTCTTGATGATTTCTGGCTTCTAGCTGTTATGTCTTCTTTCCTTTAATTTGTCAGTATATATGATAAAAAGCACAACAAATCTGTGTCTTGTTTAAGATTTACTCAAGTTTATTTGGTGTGGTAGTAGCTGGTTTGCTTGAATTATTCAGAGGAATCATAATCATACCTTTTTCTTGGTTGACAATTGATATAAATTAACATCTCCAGGAATAGATCATTTCAATCTTTGGACCGGTTCTTTTTTTCAGTTTCAACCTTGCCCTAGTGTCAAATCAAGCTTCAAAAATCATCCAAAAACCACATTCACTAGTCGCCCAAACCCTTCAAGGAATCTATTCCCCCATCATCATCTGGAATGCAAACCTTAGAAGATGTGCTTCTTATGTGGCAAAGACTCAATAAGGGGAAGGATTTCCTCCAAGCAAAAGCCATTTGATCCCGTGTGTGGAGAGACTATTTCAATCTGGTCAGACAATTGGGGCTTTCTAAAATTAATGATGGGAATGGCGTCCACAAAAAACTTCATCTCATTTCTCGTAGAAACAACCAGTGGGACCTCCCCACCATATGCTAGGATTATCCTCGAGTGCATATATTTGAAATACAATTTTTTTGCACTATTGGGTTTCACATATTGGAAATACACTTACATAAATATATTATTATTGACTTGAGCGGTGGAGTATCACCAGGAATCTTGCTTCAGGGTATATTAACGTTCATGTGTATTTTACAAGAATAGCAGAAAATGTTTAAAGGGGTATTTCAACCAGGCAAATCGAGGTTATCCTCGCATATTGCATATTGGAAATACACTTTTTTTGAACTATTGGTTTTGCACATTATTGGAAATACACTTTTTTTGCACTATTGGTTTTGCACATTATTGGAAATACTCTTACATAAACATTCTATTGACTTGAGTGGTGTAGTATCATCGGAAAGCTTGCTTCTGGGGATGTTAACGTTCCTATGTTTTACAAGAATATCTAAACATGTGAAAAGGAATATTCCAGCCAGTCATATATACGTCACCCCAAGTGCGTATTGGAAATACATTTCTATTGTACTGTTAGTTTTGCGCAGATAGGAAATACACTTACATAAACGTTCTGCTTACTTGAGAAGCAGTGATGTATCATCACGTATTTTGTTCCTGGGTATGTTGTACTTAGTGTATTTTACAAGGTTAAGAATAAAAGAACATGTATGAAAGAGTATTCCAACCAGCCATATAGAGGTTACCCTAGAGCGTTTATTAATAATTACGCTTTTTTCCACTAGAATTTTTGCACGGTCTTTAGATATATCATGATTGTCTAAATCGAATTGTTGAGATAAGATGGTTATCAATCACATGGAAGCAGGATCTAGTTTAGTCTAGTTTATAAGAGGTAGGCATTTGAAGAGCGAGCAAAATCGTTAATGGTAAGGAACATTGTGTACCACTTGACGAAAAACCGAAAAGGATATCCCAAGGTCCAAACATCAGTTCTTAACTTTCCTGAGATGGTAGGCATGTACAATTAATTTTAGCGGCTCCAAATCTTATCCACCCTACTACCCGAGGGTGTTTACGCTGTTACTATGATGCCCAAGATGAGAATGATTACCAGTTTACTATTAACTGTATTTTCAATATAATTTATATGTGGAAAATTCTTTAACTATGAACTCCTTTCTCTATTTACACCAACTAAAGAATATAGAGGACCTCATCCAAGAAGCAAGTCCTAACTCAAATTACAACACATGTACTAACTACAATCAAACTAAATGAGCAATGCACAACATATTAATGTACACGAGCCTTCGAGAGATTCAGCTACTCGTCTTCACGTAGATGATTCCCGTCTCTAAAGGCCAATGAGATTTATCACATTTATCACGGACTCTTTCATATGTGAGACCAATACAAGCATCAACAAAATCCTCGTCTATGAAATCCGTAGATAAAATCTGCAACCGATCATCGAAACCCTTCAAGAAACACTGGGTTATAAACACTCTAGCGAACTCGTGAATCCGATCAGTCACAGGCTTAACACATAAAATCGGGTTATCAGCTTGTGGGGTAGCCGTATTCTCAACTCTATAGAAGTATTTTCTGGATATAACCGGTTTTTGCTCGCTCAAATACTTCATATTACTATTAAATTTCGTCAATGGAAGATCCGTATCAATCCAATCGTCTCTCAAATATCCTCCACTCCATAGTAGCCCTCCAGGTTTCGGTTTGGGCGAATTTCTCGGCTTCCATACGCATATAACTCTCTTCGGCAAAACCTCGGAAACCGTTTTATCAAACACCTTCTCATCCTGGCGGATAAGAAACTCACCCAGCGCATCTTCTAGATACTCATCGAACCCTAGAGGATCATCGTGTCCATATTCTGTTCTCATCTCGAGAATTATGATCTCCGACCAAGTCTCAGACAGAAACCTAATAACATCGTTGATCACATGGTCAACGTTGTAAGAAATCAGAATTCCGTGGCAAACATTGTAATTTTCTTGGACTCGGATATCGAGAACACGTGTACCTGTTACGAGCTGGTTGTATATGGATAATGTTTGACATTGAGCGAATGGTCGAGTTATTCCAGGGATTCCAATCCCGTCAGTTGCGGAATCGTGTGTACCAGGCCATACGATTTTGTTGATACGGAGGTTGTCTGGGTTGAGCTGCGACATCCAATTTCTACGGTCAGATGAAATATAGTCGCTTCCAGGGAAATCTTGTCCATCGGTTTCTTCTAGATCGGATAACGCCTTCTTCTCGTTGGAGACTGCTATGATTCTTTCTATCTGTTGTGAGATTTGAGCACCCATTTTATATTAAATTGAACCGTTGGTCCCTTGTTTGGACAAAATGAACGAGGAGAGGACGTGATAGGAATAAATCAATTCAACGTTTGTCTCCTCGTTCTCTCTGGTTTTCTTTTTCTTTGATTATGAAGAAGGAAGACTGAGTCTCGTAGTTTCATTGGATGTATGTTATATAATTGTCTTATAATATTTTCAGATTACGACATGTTTGAAATTTTCATCAATTATACACTAAATTATAAAGGCGTGCACATGAGATTGAATGTCTATCCAAACATGAAACTGAATGTTGATGTTACCTTTCTTGTCGCGAAGTTTAATGCTCAAGTATTTGGAATTGTTACATCTTTCTTAATTGATAGGTTATAAAATATTTTTACAATGAGTAATAATGAGTAATAATGATATATGAAAATGATATATTTTTGGTGGATTGTAATCGGATTTGTATGCCTGAATTATTCGGTGAAATTAGAATTCTAGGTAATTAGAGATTTTTTAAGGGAATTTTATTTTAAGATACTCATTGTTGTGATTTGAATAAATAAATATTGAAGTTTATAAAAATGTCTATCTTAAATTTTATTTGTAGGCTCCGATTAATATTTATTATAAATTTAACGTTAAATGTCACATGTCAATAAATAACAGACAAATAAAGAATGTTGGTTATCTGTCTGTCCATTTTTGTAAATTTGGGTATTCATTTTGGAAGAAAAAGGTAGTCACATTATTGACGTGTAAAATTTAACGACATGTACTAACTGGAGCCTAAGAACAGAATGTTGAGTACCTGTTAGTCTACTTTTAGATAATAAATGGTATAAATAATACTTTAAGCATAAAAATATTTTTTTATTTAACTTTTAAGCATTCAACACAAATATATTATATAGTTTTAAGAATTAAAATTACGTTTACATATTGAGAAAGAAGTTGAATATTATCCAAGTAATCTTACCTTTGGTTTTTATTTCATTATACAAATAAAACATATAAAAAATCTTATACATGCATTAAATATCACAAGATTGTTCAAAAATTTTTCATACCAAAATCTTATTCTTTTGCCTAATTTTTTTTAAAAAAAACTAACAAAATATATCCAATATTTAAATTAGACGAACAATGTTCTCGACCATATAATTACCATGTTCACAGAATATGACAAAAACAACAATCATACTAAAAATTAATTATCCGCCATGTCGAGAATAAACCACGTCATCCACTATGGTCTAACAAAACATATCAGCTCTGTGGTAGAGGCAACATCTTCTCGACATGGTGGATAATAAATTTTTTGTATGAATGTTATTTTCGTCATGTCTGGTGAACATGGTCATCATATGACCGATTATAATATTTGTCTAATTTATATATTGGATATATTTTTATTAGTTTTTGGAAAAAATTAAGCAAAAGAATAAGGTTTTGGTATGAATATCAGCAAATTTGAAAAATCTTGTGCTATTTAATGCATGTGTGAGATTGTTTATTTGTTTATCTTTGTAGAATGAGGTAAATATCAAATAAAATATTGTTTGGATAATATTCAGCTTCTTTCTCAATACGTAAACATGATTTTGATTCTTAAAAAACATATGGTACCACCGTGTTGAATGCTTAAAAGTTAAATATAAAAAAATATTTTTATGCTAAAAATATTATTTATACCAAATATTATCTGAAAAATTCATCATATTTTATTTTATATAATAATTTAATTAAAAAAATACGTCCACTTTACAAATAAAAAGAAATTTTTAAAAATTTAATATTAAAATTTATTATATCATTTTTGATAAAAAAACATTTAAAAAAATTGTGGCTAACACACTTTATTACTTAGGTCAATAGTACACTCGCAGAGCGACAACAACGGCTACAAGTTTTATTATAAGAAACCACCACAATACCGTTACTTATAGTCACATGAATAAATCAACGTCTTATTTTGTATTTACAATAAAGTGTATTGCATTTGCGATACATTATAAAACATCACACACTCTAGCCTTTCTAGCATCTCTACTCTGATCTTCTTCATTTATTATCTCGTTTCGTTCTGGAAATAAACAAAATAGTTTGGTCCAACGAAATATTCGAGTTATCGAGTAACTAGCCACACAACTGAATTGAGAGTGTTGTATATTCTGGTAGACATTAGAAATTTGGTTAGTGTATTCCTGATTGAGGAAATTAGTTGAATTCAGTGCTTTGTTAGTCATGTTGGTGACTAGGTTGACGCTTCATCTAATATGACCATTATTTGAACATCCTTTCTAATTATGCATTTACTTCCTTACTTTCTTTGGATATTATTTTTTACGTGTAAATTGAAAACATTTTTTATGTATGGTTTACTAGGTTGGACAAAACAAAACTTTTTGATAATAAGGATTAATCCTATTGTGGATAATGGATTAAGTATCATCGATAGACATAACTGTCTATCAAGTGTATTAATGCCAAGGTCTCGAGTACATGTTGAGAGTTCGGATGAGTGACAACAATAGTAACCCACATGCACACGTTAAACAAATATCTTGGAATGTATTAGCCAAAAACCTTAAACCATCAGGATTAATAGAACGTTTGACTACTCCCAAATGAACATCAACTATCAGTTGGTTATTGCTTATTTGTTATACACGATCAATCACATTGTGGGATACTATTTTTCGTAAACTGTCCACAAATTTCATAGCTCACAACTACAAGTACAAATTTAGTAATTTTGGAGTATTGTAAGTATTTTTTCAGTTGCCACAACCATTCCATGGTCAGCTAATTTTATCTTGCATAATAAAAACACACTATGTTTTCTTTCTCATGATTTTTGTTGTGTTTATTTTGAAATAAAACACAAAATTTTATGCATATATGAATGATAACTACAAACGGGAAAAACATAATTTACGTCGAGACTCGGATTGGGTCTGATGTCTTTAAAATATTCGGGCCATGCATAAATGTATTACGTTAGCTGGAACTTGGAATCAACCTCCATGATACAACAACGATTTGAACAAAGAAGCACTCGAATTCTTCAGATGTGTTTGAACTCTAACATCCCTGCAAAAACTCCATTTCTCTCAATTTTATTGATGATATTTTAGAAAACTTGATGAATGAAAATGTTTTAATGACCATTTTGTTCATAGGTGTAATTGCATCGGTTAAAACATCCTCGCTTCACCAAGTAGGGTTGTAATTTTCGAAAATAGCTGCATTAGAAAAGTCACTATTATAGAAGGTGGTTGTTATGTAGAAAAGAAACCAACCATTAGGATAATAATCAATTAAATTAATAATTAAGTCATTTTTTTTGGAAATTAAAATGATTAATTAATTAATAATGATGTTCCAGATAGCAAAATGATTAAATCGGACTAGCTAAAACACTACAGCACGCCTCGCCATGATCACGGGCCAAACAGAGCCGGCTGGATGGTGTGCATGTGCGTGCGCGTGTGTTTCACTAGGAAGGGGTCAAAGTACTTCCTTTTTTACAAAAGTAGGCTTCTCCAATGGCCAAAGCCTTATAGCAGACTAAAGGCTTATAAACATCACACAATCTTGTTGCAGTTGCGATGCGGGGAATTTCTAAATCATCCTAACGTGTCACTTTGAGAGCTCGTAATCTCAATAAATACTAAATGGTTTTGACCATATGATCGAATTTTACTAATATCCAATAATAAGGCTACAACTTTTGTATATGTTCAGAGTTATTTGAGCTACAGGTGTCAAATTTATTTTGAGCTAAAATGAGCCATTTCCAATTGGGTCAACCCATTCTTTTCAACAATTCCACATGAATGTGAAGAATTTTGAGAGAGGGAAAGAAGGAGAGAGTGAGAATATCACTGAATAATACGACTTCAAGAAAATTATCGTTTGCCTTGAACCTTCTCTAGTAAGGGATATTGGATTTACTTGTTAACTAGTACATGTGATGTCTTGAACTGTTTAACGTTTTTGTAAACCAATTCAATAGAACTTATATAGTATTCTTCCAAAAAAAATTTGGTTACCACGCTTGTATCCTGTAATAGACCTGGACAACTCCTGGTACTTCTTGAATATCTGTCGGTTAATTTCACCTATAAAAGTTCTCTTAGGGCAGCCCAACCCTTGTTATTCATATAGGTAGTCTCCTGTCAAGAGTATTATGATGTAATCTACCTTGTCAAACAAACAGGCATGTGAATAGAACACTTTGCTGACAACAAGGAATTAATAAAAAAGAAAATGATAGAAAAATATACTGAGAAGGTGATTGTTTTGGGTGATGACAAAACCACATGTGGGCTACTTAACAAAACAATTTATACACAAATAGTTATTGACCTTTTTAACCGATGCATAAACCCTCCAAGTACATCCAACAATAGAGAATTGGAACAATGAGCATAAATCCTCTCTAAATTTTATGTTGAAACACAAAATCAAAACCAATCTCATCGACAAATGTATGAGGCTCATACAAAATTATTTACCTCCACCATTAAAACATTGAGCAGAGGAATATAAAGACTTAGACCAGTATTTACTTTTAACTCAACATGTGCGTGTGTATGACTAGGAGCAATCTCACGACTAGTAGATCAATTTGATGACGTGCCAAAATGCAAAGAATCAGAACTAGAAGCAAACGGAAGTTGATTAGAACGAGCCATCACATAAAAGTCAGCGAAACAAACCATGTTAGGAATATTTCCAGCATTCTCGACCTTTACTACTCGAGAGTCTCTTACAAAAATCTCTAGTACGTTAAGTGCGCAATGACGAACATTAAAAACACTGTTGTTGAAATCCTCCTCGTTTTTAAGACACAATTATCCGTGCCACCAAAAGTATAAGAAAATGCAATGAACATTTGTGCATAAGTACGTACCAATCGAAGTAAAAAATTTACAAGCAAATCCAACATTCGAAAGGTCTTGTGTCTTCCAAAGTGAAAGACAACCATAGTAGTTGGAGTATGATCCATTTGTAGGTTATAAAACAAAGAAAGTATTGACAAATAGTTTTATGAAAATACGCAATTCATGAAGTTAGAAATAAACTACATTATGATTTTGCAACTACATAAACTATTAAGTTGATTTGCTGCAGTATAAGAAGGTAGTTGCATAACAAAGCTGATACAACAATCAAACCAAAATAAAACAACAATGTGTGGTTTTAGAACAATGAATTGAAACAAAATATGCATGAATCAATTCACAAATAACAATTGATTGAATAAACAAAAATTCAAGCAAAAATAAACGAAACACAAGATTAAATAATTAAATAAGGTAGATAAAGCAATAAACATGTGAAAGAAAACAAACAAGCGAAAAAAACAAGAAAAATAAAAAGAATGGAAAAAGAGATAGTTGCTAATTAGGTCCATAACACAACAAATCACGTTTTAAGAAGTCCAGCCTAAAAGTTTGGATAAATAAGTCCACAATATTATTTTAGTCTTGTATTATACCTAATATAACATTATAAAATAAAATAATAAAAATTTAAGATAAAAAATTATACAACCGAAAACATTGAAAAACATGAAATATAAAACCTAATAGTCATCTCTTCACACTCGCGTTAACAAAAAACAAAAATACCCCACCAAGCCGCTCTTCTGCACAAGAAATAGTCGCCACTCGTGGACCATTCTCCACCATCTGTAACCTGACTTGGCTACGCCATCAACAATCGAAGACCCGAATTATGGTAAAAAAAACTTTACCATTGAAGATCTAAAAAATTAAATTATTTTCAACCTAATCTCATCATTTTTCCAATTTCTTAAAATTATAAGTATAATTACCGTAGTAATGTTTATTATATTTTTATACAAATCCTACAATGGCCATTTATGACCGATGGAAGCCTTTTACCGTATCAAATGTGATGCCTTTTATTGCATTTTTTGAATTGTTTTGCAGTTTGAACAAAAGAAAAGAATTGTTTAGTAGAATATTCATTTGATAATTACAGTCGTGGTGTTTATTATACTAAACAGTTCTTTTATTGTATTCAAACTGCAAAACAAGATAGTTAAAAACGAGTAAGAATATTGTATATGTGACTAATAAAGAGAAAAAAACGATTTTGTTAAAAATAGCTTATGAATTTTTTTTAACCTCAATCGTTGTTTTGCTTGGAGTTTATAAAATCTATGCTTTTGCAGAAGGATTTGTAAAAGACTTTTTTATTTATACTTAAACCTTAAACTCTTATAAAGTCCAATGACTTTTGAATACCTAAAAATTTTAGTGGATTTAAAAGAGTCTTGATTAAATACATCTAGATTTTAAAAGAGTTTTTAAATTCCAATTGAATACCTCAAGATTTTAATAGACTTTTTAAAATCCAGACTGAATACACCTAGACTTTTAAATTCCAAAAAAAAAAATCCAACAGACTCCCAGTTGTATACATCCCCTTTATAAACTCCAGGCAAAACAACGACTAAGGTAAAAAATATTCATAAGCTATTTTATAATTATTCTAATATCTAATAATTATGGTTGCGATTCTCTAAATGAATTGGAATTAGGCTATTTAACATATATGTCAGTCATATTTATTCACTGATGGCATGTTGAATTGAGAATCAAATATCAACTGAAATTTTTAAACAATTGAGAACCAAACATTTATTGAGAAGACCTTCATTTAGATTTGTGTGAAGGGATTTCTTTTTTTGGGTTAGGTATCGGTTGTATTAATAATTTTTTTTCTTTTTGTCTTTTTGTTCCAATACGAGGGTGAAGAGATGGGCTTCGGATTTTATCATGTTTCATTGTTTTTTTCTGAACATAAAAATGTTTACTTTACTTTTCCTTTCCTTTTTCTGTCTGATTTTTTTCCAATGCGAGGGCGAAGAGATGGGTTTTAAGGTTTATCATGTTTTATTGTTTTTTTTTCCGAACATACAAAAATGTATTGTTTACTTTTTCTTTCTTTTTCTGTCTGAATTTTTTCAACGTTTGCAGGTGTATACTTTTTTTATCTTAAAATTTATTATCTATTTAATATTTAGAAGGTAAAATCAACATTACAAATCAAAAATAAAAATTGGACCAGACACCATTCTTCGTTGCCATTAGGCCACTATAGTAGCCGAACACTTTTTTATTTTTGTTGAATTGCTTAAATGGATGTATACTTTATTTTTTTAGAAAAAGATCAAAATCTATTAAAATCCATTAAAATCTTTACATAAGAATCTGTTAAATTCTATATAAAATTAAAAAAATCTTATAAACTCTATATGGAATTAAAATAATCCATAGAGTTTGCAAAGTCTATAGATTTTAAAAATCTAAAAATATTCAACAAACTCTTAGTTGAATACACCCCCTAAGATTTTTTGGACAATATTAATATATACCACCAAAAATCATAGTACCAATAATGTGACATGGATGGATCTATTCAATACACATTTTAATTTTTTTTATTGGAATTTGTATAGTCCATAGATTTTATTGGAGTTTGTTGACTTCATAGACTCTTTCGATTTTAAAAGACTCTTTACAGATTTTATTGAATTTTATGACAAATTCTAATAGATTTTAATAGAAATTTAATAGACTTTACCGAATTCTAACAAAACTTATTGATATGTAAAATCTTATGGAGTAACAATTTTCATTAATAGATTTAAATAAATAATTACACTGTGTTTATTAGGTGTTTCAGTACATTTGAAGTGTATTTTATTATTTTATATTTTTTTCAAAATACTCGATATTTTCAACTAAACCATTATAATTTTTTTTCTATAAAAATCACTACCAAAAAAGTTTTGAGCAGGAGTTGTATACGCAACAATGACTTAAACTTATATGTGCGAAATAATCAAAACTGCGGTTTTTTAAGCAATAACCAATTGACTTTTCATTTAGTTTGTTTTTATTGAAAAATATAGCAAGGGTTTTTTAACTGAAGCAACCGTCTTATGTATAATTTTTCATGTATAATTTTAATTGAGGTCTTACATGAAAAATATGAATAGCATGTATGAGTTTTTAACTGAAATATTAATTTTTTTCATGGAGTTTTTTAACTGAAGTCTCAAATAAAGAATATAGCATGGGTAATTTTTAATTGTCTTTTTCAATTTGTTATAAGTTAGTCTAAAAAATAAATGGATTTGGATCCTCTACTAACTTGATTCCAGTTACTTAATTGTGATTAGAGTTAGTAGAGTTAGTATAGAAAACAAGTTAGTAGAGGATCCAAATCCAAAACCATGGTTCTAAAAGGCGCTAGGCGCTACTAGGGCGGTCGACCACCTTCGAGCGCCTAGATGGCTAAGCGGCCTATTAATCGGAATTTAGGCGGTTTATGCCTAGGCGGTTTTTATATTATTTTACATTAAATATATATTACTAATACATTGAATTGACTATTATTTACATCCTAATATACTTAAAGTAGATCAATTTAACATAAATAATATATATTTAATTATATAATTATAATATTTTATTATTTTTAACCTAAAAAATGACCAATTCGAGAAATTAGACTTGAAAATTTGAAAAAGCATACCTTCTTTTTTTCTCGCGCGTTCAAACTCTAAATTAAGTAGTTTTTTCTTTATTTTTTGCTTATGTGTTGAGTTGGATTAGATTGAAGTAGTTATTTATTGGCTAGCATGCTAGGTAGTATTTGGTTTGGGGGACCCATTAATCCGATTGGGTAGTTTATTGATTATATTATTCGTAGACGAACCTTCGAGCCACCTTCGAAAGAAATTCTAGGCGGAACGCACTTTAGAACGCCTAGTCGGAGCGCCTAGTCGGCTAGGCGGCCTTGTTTTAGAACACTGTCCAAAACAAATCTATCAAAATCTTTAGTTTAAAGAATAGATTCCAAAATAAAAAAAATATGTTCTTTAAAATTCTATAGATTCTAGTTGTTAATGAAATCCATAAATATAAATATCCACAGACTTTGGATAACATAAGATTTTTAAAATGTTGGATTGAATATTACACGATTAAAAAAAAATTAAAATCCAAACTAAATACAACAAGATTTTTAAAGATTTTTTTAAATCTGGATTGAATATTCTTAAATTTTTGAAATACAAAAAATTCATTAAACTTTATATTAAATACAACACCATGATTTGATTGGTAGTTATTTAAAAATCTTTTTATTTTTATAACATAAATCTAATTTATTTCAAATCAAATCATATTATATTTTTAATTGATTGCATAATTTCTTGTCAGTATATCATTACTCACAAAATAAAAATTAATTTTAAAATACATAATACATTTAATAAATGGTTATAACATTATATTAATTTTACACGGTTGCAAATCCAAGATGGGAAGACTTTTTTAATTTATTGTCAAAGATTGGAGATTAAACTTATTATCAAATTCAACAATAAAAAAAAGCCCACATTACTAATCAATCTTACCACGTGATAAGCCCAAATATTGTTGTAAATCACCTAACCTTTTCCACTCTTTTACGTCTCACGTCATCATAATTGGGCCTCGTTTTCACTGCCGTCAGATCTGAAATCCACAAACATTTCTCCACCGTAGGATCTCACTTCATCTTCAACATTTTCACCTAATCTTTTCAGCTATATGTATTTAGAGCTTTCCGAAGCACAAAATCTCAGTCACTTTCTCTCTCTACCATACTCTCTCAACATCATCCACATACACTGGTACGTTTATTACTTCATTTATTATCATTTTCTGTTATTTTTCATGAAGAAATATAAAACCCTAGGAACTAATTGTAAAACCTTAAGTGATCTGATGTTCATGTGTTACATGAATTTCGGTAGCTTATGTTTAGTTTTTTTGAATCGATAATGTATATGTTATTAATAATTGTTTTATTTTTTGTGTTATTTTAATTCCTCAATTAGTTACTAAGATTGCTGTAATTATTAATGGATAATTGCACCATTGGTCCCTGTGTTATGCGAAGAGGCAGATATGCCTGTCTATTTAAAGTAGCAAATATCATTTTTAGTTTTTCCGAATCAATAATGTGTATATATAGTAATAATTCTTTTAGTCTGTGTTAATTTAATTTAGGATAGTTGACTATGATGGCTGAATTTATTTAGAGTTAACTGCACTGTTGGTCTCAAGCTGTAACAGACTTTAGATAGAGCTATGTTTATACAGCTATTTATAAATATACACAAGCGGTAAATATTTAAGTAGACTGAGTAAACGTAATAAACCATTTTCACCACTCTCTGCTCTTTCATCATAATACTAGAGCATCCATTTCTTCTCTTCCGTAACATGTGATCTCAAATTGTGTTGTTGCAGAGTGAAAAATCAAGGTTTTAAGAGATTGATTTAGTGATGGAAAATGGGGTTGGAAATCCTGATGATGGGAAGTTGGTGCAAGGTGAGGATTTGGAGCAGAAAGTAGTAGGTTTAGGGTTACATCGTCAGAAGGAGTCAGAAGGAGATGACGTGTTTGAGGAGGCAGTTGGAGCAGTTATCACTGATATTGATTCTGAGGGTAGAGTTGTAATTTTGGAGAATAATGGTGGAGAGGTTGGGGATTTGGGTAAAGGAGATGAGCCAGAGATGTTTGAGGAGGCCATTGGAGCTACTGGTGAAGGACTTGAAGAGACAAATGAGGAGAAGAAATCTGGAGAGGATGCAAAAGTTTTGGTAACTGAGGAGTCTCTTGTTAATCCATTTGAGGTTCTGAATCAAGAAGATGTGTCTGAAGAGAAAGAAGAAGTTTTGGTGACTGAGAAGGAGCTTTCAATTGGAGAGGAGACTGAGAAAGTAGAGGTTTCGGTGACTGAGGAGTCTTCTGTTTCGATCACAAATGAAGAAACGGAAGCTGGAGAGAAAGAGGAACTTATGGCGACTCCTCGGGAAGTTGTCAATGGTGTTAGAGAAGAATCTAGAGAGGAAGGGAAACTTTTGGTGACCGAGGAGGAGTCTCAGATCGCTTCTGAACCTGAAGAAGTTGTAAGCAATGTAAGCGAAGAGGTAAAGCAAAATCATGGGAATATCGAGAATGGAGAAGATACTACTGAAAATCCTACCTTGAAAGATGAGGTGAATGAGATGTCAAGTGAAGTTACGAAAAAGCCCCTGAATGGTGTTGTGCATATGATTGAGGAGGAGGACATAGATATTGATAAGCAGGGGAAAGAGGTTCACGAGTTGTTAGAAATTCAGGATGCTAATGAGGTTAAAGGAGGTCATACTGATTCTGGACAAGAGGTTGAATCTAATGGCCACTCGTTAGATCAAGAGGTGAATGAAATATACGGCACTCCTATGGCCAAAGAACATGAGAATGATGAGCACAAGGGTGATGTCATCAACTTAATTGATGAAGAAAAAACCCCACAACATGAGAATACTGAGGTTAAGGGTGATGTCATCAACCCAATTGATGAAGAAAAAACCCCAGAACATGAGAATGATGAGCTTAAGGGTGATGTCATCCACTTAAAAGATGAAGAAAAAACCCCAGAAGAGACAAAAAGTCTGCAACCAGAGAATCAGGGTAATCAAGACAAGGATGTTCCCTCTATAGATGAAACTGAAACATCTTCTATAACTATGGAAGCCCCAAAACTTGAGGAGGAGTTACCTCCTTTAGCGAAAGAAGCTGTAATTAATCAACCAGAAAAGAAAGACGAGGAAGAAGCTAAGCCGAGTATTGAAGTCAAACCTACCATGACTCATTCTTCACCACCTGTACAGTCAGCTCCAGTTCCAACTCAGCTTCCCGCTCGCCCAGCTGGTCTAGGACGCACCGCCTCACTTCTCGAACCTGCTCCACGAGTCGTTCAACAGCCTAGAGTAAACGGAGCTCTCTCCGCTGCACAAAACCAGATCCTCGATGAACCACCAAATGGTGAAACTGAAGAAAATGACGAAACTCGCGAAAAACTCCAAATGATACGCGTGAAATTTCTTCGACTCGCTCATAGACTCGGACAGACTCCTCATAACGTTGTAGTAGCTCAGGTCCTTTATAGACTCGGTCTAGCAGAACAGCTTCGTGGCAGAACTGGTGGTCGTGTAGCTGCTTTTAGCTTTGATCGCGCTAGCGCAATGGCTGAACAGCTCGAATCAGCCGGTCAAGAACCGTTAGATTTTTCCTGCACAATCATGGTTTTAGGGAAAACCGGGGTTGGTAAAAGTGCGACGATAAATTCAATTTTCGACGAAGCGAAGCTTAGTACTGATGCGTTTCAATGCGGGACTAAGAAGGTTCAAGATGTGGTTGGGACTGTTCAAGGGATTAAAGTACGAGTAATCGATACCCCAGGGCTTTTACCTTCTTGGTCTGACCAGCGTCAGAACGAAAAAACGCTTCAATCCGTGAAACGTTTTATTACGAAAACGCCCCCGGATATCGTGTTATATCTCGATCGATTGGACATGCAAAGCCGGGATCTCGGTGATATGCCGTTGTTACGTACGATTACGGAAGTTTTTGGGCCGTCGATTTGGTTTAACGCGATAGTTGTGTTGACCCATGCAGCTTCGGCCCCACCTGAGGGACCGAATGGAACTGCTACGAGTTACGATATGTTTGTTACGCAACGGTCCCACGCTGTTCAACAAGCGATACGACAAGCTGCTGGTGATATGCGACTCATGAATCCCGTTTCATTAGTTGAAAATCATTCTGCCTGTAGAACAAACCGTGCTGGTCAAAGAGTTTTACCCAACGGACAAGTTTGGAAGCCACATTTGTTACTGTTATCTTTTGCTTCTAAAATATTGGCTGAAGCGAATTCCCTTCTTAAATTGCAAGATAATCCTCCTGGAAGAACTTTCGCGAATCGTACACGAGCGCCTCCTCTGGCTTTCTTTCTTTCGTGTCTTCTTCAATCGAGACCACAGGTTAAATTGCCTACTGATCATTACGACGATGATTCTACAGACTTGGATGATTCTTCAGACTCGGAAGATGAGAGTGAATATGAATACGATCAGTTACCACCGTTCCGTAGCTTAACGAAAGCTCAGTTGGGGGAACTTTCGAAAGATCAAAGGAAGGCGTACTATTCGGAATTAGAGTATCGTGAAAAGCTTTTAATGAAGAAGCAGTTAAAAGAGGAAAAAAAGCAAAGAAAAATGTTTAAGAAGATGCAAGCTGAGTACAAGACGGAAAATGTACAAGAAGAGGGAAGTTCTGCAGGTACTGTCCCGGTTCCAATGCCGGATTTAGCTTTACCCTCTTCATTCGATTCGGATAATCCAACTCATCGTTATAGAAGCCTGGACTTAACACACCAGTGGCTTGTTCGACCAGTTTTAGACCCTAACGGGTGGGACCATGATGTCGGGTACGAGGGTATAAATGGGGAAAGATTATTCGTAATAAAGGATAAAGTCCCGGTTTCTTTTTCTGGACAGGTGTCCAAGGATAAAAAGGACACACAACTACAAATGGAAGTAGCGAGTTCGATTAAACACGGGGCTGGAAAAGCAACTTCTCTATCTTTGGATATGCAGTCGATGGGGAAAGATTATACGTACACTCTCCGTGGGGAGTCAAAATTCATGAATTACCAAAGAAACAAGATGACAGGTGGCGTATCTGTATCGGTCTTGGGGGATACTTTATCAGGTGGAGTAAAACTGGAGGATAAATTGGTATTTAATAAACGAGGTCAAGTAGTTGTTGCTGGAGGTGCTATGTATAGTCGAGGAGGTGATGTGGCGTATGGTGGGAGTTTAGAAGCTACTTTAAGAGACAAAGATCATCCGTTGGGTCGTTTCTTATCAACTCTTGGGGTTTCTGTGATGGATTGGCATGGTGATCTTTCGATTGGGGGTAATTCTCAGACTCAGATACCTGTGGGGCGATCTACAAACTTGATTGGTCGGGTTACTCTAAATAATAAGGGGTCCGGTCAAGTGAGTGTTCGTTTGAATAGCTCCGATCAGCTTTCAATTGCGTTAATTGCGTTATTACCCATTGCCAGGAAGTTACTCGGGAGTTTGGATTATCTTGATAAGATGAATATGTAAATGATCTTCAAATCTACTTCTATAATTTACCATTGCAGCATATGTTCAGGATCAACTGTGAGTATTATTTATTATTCTCTCCCTACCCTATTTATTAGTTAATTGAACTATACAGGTCCATATATTAAATTATTTTGAGTTAAAATCAATGTCTCTTGTTTTGATTGATGAATGAAATAATTAATGATGTGCAGGGTGAAAGGCAGAAGAAAGAAGGAGAGAGGTATTACAATAAAATTCGACTTGACAAATGGTGGGGGTATAAGCGAGCAGTATAAAATTGACGAGGACCTTGACTCTGTTTGGCTCCGATTTTTGTATTGTTGTTTTGCGTGAATGGAGAGAGAGCTTGTAACTATATTCACTTATGGTTTTTATTAGTTCTACTACAATTATACTTAGCAGCTTTGTTTTCACATTTAAGTCGAATTATTTTATCATATTCTAGTTATATTGTCCCATCAATTCTTGTTTCATGGAATTGTATTTATTTTTCTTAGGTATTAATTGGCAAAAAACCTGATAAGTAACTTGAACCTAATCATCTATCATTTCTAAGACCATGTAGGCTAAATTACCCTTACGTAGGATGAGGTTCTACCTTTGAGATTTTATTTTTAAATAAAAAGCAAACTGATTTGTGGTTATATACTAATGAGATTACTATTGAACAAACGTGGGGTAGTTTGTCAACATATATTTATGAATTTTGTGGATTAAGTTTTGTACAAAATATATCCGTTCATGATCATATATAGTATATTGTTATAGAATTTGTTAGATTTTATATTTTCACAAACTTGAATTATTTTGTGATCATATACTCACAAGTAGTCAAGTTCAACTAGTAAAAGTCTTTTTGGTCCTCTCCCAACTTTTCAAATTTGTTTGATTCCTTTTAGTCCTTGCAATTTATTTTACCTAGTTTTAGTTTGTCAATTTTCCTCTTTAGTTTTTTTGTTCTTTTGTGTGTTGTATTTTCTTCTTGATTACTAGTTGTTTGTGTTTTCTCATTTCCTTTTATTCTCATGGATTTTTTAATGTTTGTTGAGGAGGGGTGGGGGGTTATTTGACTGTTGCCACAATACTATGCTTTTGGCTTTCGTACTACACCTATTCGTTATTTGGATTCAACCAAATTTCCAGTAAATTCTTAGTCTCTCTAATCCTTTTCATTTAGTTTATAAAGCGATTTGTGCCATTTTCTTTCTGCACTTTTCTGGTTTTCAGAATTGTTTCGATGCTATGAGTTTGGATCGAGACCTTCCTTTTAATTTGTTTGAAATGCGTGAGGTTAAGTCGAGTTCTCTATCTGTTCACTTTTTCTCTTGTAGCAAGGTTTGGTTTGTTGTTGGGTTGTTCCTCACTATACTTTGTATACTGTCCACGTGTCCTTTTTCATTATTTTACAAGGGAATGAGGAACTATGATCTTTCTCAGGGTAATGGAAAATTTAGACGAGAGTGTTCGTCGTTCATTTATCATCTCGTAATATTTAGGAAGATGGTTACAGTTTACTCAGGAAGGTGGACTTTGGAGTCTCGAAGGAGGTCAGAGTTGTTGAGGTGGTTTTTTTTAGAGTCGCATCCACTCAGATTTTGTGCGAAAAAGAATTTAGAGGAGAGTGTGCGTCGTTCATTTATCATCTCGTAATATTTGGGAAGATGGTTGCAATCTACTCAGGATGGCGGGCTTTGGAGTCTCGAAGGAGGCCAGAGTTGTTGAGGTGGTTTTGTTTTGAGAGTTCCATCCGCTTAGATTTTGTGCGAAAAATAATTCAGAGAAGAGTGTTCGTCATTCATTTATCATCTTTTAATATTTGGGAAGATGGTTGCAGTCTACTCAGGAAGGTGGGCTATGGAGTCTCGAAGGAGGTCAGAGTTGTTGAGGTGGTTTTGTTTTGAGAGTCGCATCCGCTCAGATTTTGTGCAACTTTTTCTTAGGATTTGGTAGGCTCTCAGTTTGGTATAAATATCACTAGGTGTTTCTCATCCACTTATTAGTCTCTCCTCCGATCATGATAGTTCGGTTATTTGGTGGCTTTGGTTAACCTAGGAGGGTGTTTGCACCGATTTTGCCTCTCATGGTTCTGGTTCCACTAGCCTCACATTTGTTGCTGAAAAATATGATGGTCTGGGATTACCAAACTCTACGTTACATTTGCAGCGGTCACTAAAATCTTTCGTTTATAAAAAACCATATTATTTTCGGTTGTCTTACTTTTCGTGGACGCTAGGGCCTCAAAGCAAAACCAAAAATCTAACCGACTCTAAAAACCGAAAACCGGAAAAAACTGTTCGGTTCATTTTAAACTTTTTAAAAAACCACAAAGTTTGGTTCGGTTTTTCTATGTTAAACCGAATAGTAAAATTATAAAATTAATTTATGTCACTAAATTTTTTGAATTTTTAGTGACCTCCTTTATGTCCTTACTTATGGCACCTTTGACTTTCCTCGATATTTTAAAAAAAAGTATTATAATTAGGGGATAGAAAATGGAGTACATTTCGAAAATAAAAATTCTCATGGCATGTGCCACCCCTTAAAAGGTCATAATTTGCAACATATGCATGAATTATTAGTCGATATATCTAAATAGATCATTCGTTTATTAAAAAATCTTGAAACTAAAACATATACATTAAATTATAGAATTATTCCTTTGTAATTAGTTGTTTACAATTTTGTGCATAATATTTTAGTTCCAAGAATGAAATTTTCCTACATCGGCCAACAACATAAAAATTTCGGACACTTCATATATTGAACTGTTAGAATATAGAACGTTTCAAGTAGATGTACTTGATACTATCCAGTTTCTGAACCAAACACATATAAAAATAAAAAATTAAATCGAACCAAGCATATACCGAATAGAAAAACGATGAAACCGAACTGATAAAGACCCTTCGGTTCGGTAGCAACACCCTTATAGATCGAACCATTCGATTTTGTCCAAAAACTAAGCCAAACCGAAAGTAGTCACCCATAGTGGAAGCTAAAATGCTTCTTGACTTTTTCCTCTTCTTTTAAAGGCTTGAAATCGACTTCTCCTAGGATCATTTGGTTTGGAATCTTTGCAGTAGTTTCTTGTCATGGTTGTGGTATCATTTAATGTGTTATGCGAGGGTATTGATGTTCTGTTCTGATTTTAGGATTCTTAGCTTTAGTGTGATTTGATTTTTTTTGTTGTCTTGTTTGTACTTTTTTGGTAACACGGGTGATCCGGGCCAACTTGCACACACACTCGACTAATCTTACGCGGAATATGTACGCTTACCCATGCATATCCACAAGGTAAATCAAACTAAATTGTTCATGTTTTGAGAGGGATTCGAACCACATATCTTTCATTACACCTTTAAAGTGAAGATAAGTAACATGGCTCCGAAATTAAGTAATGAAATATACCATCTAAATTTATACTACCCAATATACCACCTATTACGTGTCGTGATTTGAATAGAATAATCGTTAATAAAACCGATTGACGATTGATTTTGCTTAAATCATGCCACGTCATTAGTATATATTGGATGATACGAATTTGAGTGGTATATATAGACATATATATATATATATATATATATATACTAGGTTAATCGTGAGCTATTAAACACAAATTCGATGAGTTTTGTTCATAAGTAAAAATTACAAATATTTTATTAGGAGGGATAGAAATGAATGCGCGATTGTTAGGGCGATTGTTTAACATGGTTTTATTGGGCTTTTTTAAGCCTTTTATGTATAAAAAGAAAAAATATTGCAAATATTCATAGATCGAGGTCGGAATATGATTGGGCCGGCTATATATACCATATAATTATTTGGAAACAATTGGAAACAAAGCCCACGAAAGAAAAAAATTAAAAAATCCGTTTATTGTCTCTCAAGTCATCTTTAGTATTTCTTCACACTATTATCAGCGAAAGCAATCAAATTAACCAAATACTTCATTTAAATTAGATTTTGATACTTGAAGGAAAAGAAAAAACCAAAGTAAATCTAATTCATAATCGGAAATGGCAAGGTACGATAGAGCGATCACCGTGTTCTCGCCGGACGGTCACTTGTTCCAAGTCGAATACGCCTTGGAAGCCGTTCGCAAAGGTAACGCCGCCGTCGGTGTTCGTGGCACAGACACTGTCGTTCTCGGCGTCGAGAAGAAATCAACTCCCAAGCTCCAGGACTCTAGGTAAACTAACGATTCTTATTATCGATTTAATTTAAGTATTAAATTAACTTTTTTCTTAGGGCTAATTTTAAAGTAAATCGAACTAATTAGGGTTGTTTAATATATCTTTATCTGACTATCTGCTGTTATATAACCTATTTTGACTTGTTTTTACTAATTTTTGTGTTTTGATGCTACTAATTCCTTCATTTGAGATGCTGAACAATAGTTTTTGAATCTTACATAAGCGAAAACTCCAGCTATCTCATGTGTAATGTATATACTACTATTAGCTTCTCGTTTGATATATATGTAAGCAAAGCAAAAAGAAGTAATATTATAATAGCTTTAGGAAAGCTATCAATAATAGATTTGTATAAAGCTCAATCTTGAAATAGAAGCTTCCCTAGGCAAATATACTTGCTTGAGAACTATCACTTGAGAAAACTCATCATCAGTTGTTGCTATTAGAAGGAATTTATTTACAGTTACATGGATAGAGTAATGAATAAGGCATAAGATGACTGTGTATGCTTCTACTCTTAATCCTAGTTGATGTATAAAGGGTATATAACCTGTTTGATCCTTTACTTTTGACCATTTTGACAATTTGGTTTGTTATATGTGAATGTAGCATTTAAGTCCCTTATCTAACAGCTTAAACTTGTGGATATTTTGGTAATCTAATAATCCTTTGATTGAATTGTTGCGATTATTTTCTCACTTTTCTTCATTGCTCATTTCAGATCAGTTAGAAAGATTGTAAACCTAGACAATCACATTGCATTAGCCTGTGCTGGGCTAAAAGCAGATGCGCGTGTACTTGTGAATAAGGCACGTATTGAGTGTCAAAGTCATAGGCTCACGTTAGAAGATCCTGTGACTGTTGAATATATAACTCGATACATAGCTGGACTTCAACAGAAGTACACACAAAGTGGTGGTGTAAGACCATTTGGACTTTCGACTTTGATTATCGGGTTTGACCCACACACTAATGTCCCTGCACTTTTTCAAACGGATCCTTCTGGAACATTCTCAGCTTGGAAAGCTAATGCAACTGGAAGAAACTCAAACTCTATTCGTGAGTTTTTGGAGAAGAATTACCAAGAAACTTCTGGCCAAGAAACTGTCAAGCTAGCAATTCGTTCTTTACTTGAAGTAAGTTTTCTTGTATTCATATGTTACATTCTTCATTTAAATTATGTCTCATGGGCTTCTGAATGTATCAAAATCGTTTTGTTGACAAGTGTCTTAAAATAATTAGGGTAAATAACCTATTTGGTCCTTTAACCTTTGGTTGTTTTGACAATTTAGTCCCTTATCTTGTCAACTTAACAAATTACTCCCTTATTTTTTGATTTTGTGACAGCGTTAGTCCTTTTTGTATTCATATTGCAGTATAAGCATTATCGCAGATAAATGAGGGTAAATGACCTGTTTGGTCCTTTATTTTTGGTCGTTTTGATAATCTAGTCCCTTATCTTTTGATTTTGTGACAGTATTTGTCCTTTTCGTAATTTCATTACTGTATAAGCGTTGTCACTAAGAATATGGGGTAAATGACCTATTTAGTCCTGTATCTTTGGTCATTTTGACAATTGAGTCTTTTATCTCGTAAATTTAACTATTTAGTCCCTCTTTTTCGATTTTGTGACAATGCTAGTCCTTTTTGTATTTCCATTACATTATAAGCGTTGTCATTAAGAAATTAGGGTAAATGACTTGGTTGGTCATTTATGTTTGATCATTTGACAGTTTTACCGTGTCACCGTAACAATTTAATTCCTTATCTTTTAATTTTGTTACAACGTTAGTCCTGTTTGTATTTTCAGTACATTATAAGTGGTCCCCTCCTTTATCACAAAGAAATTAGGGCAAATGTCCTATTTTGTCCTTTATCTTTGACCGTTTTGATAATTTAGTCCCTTATATTGTAAACACAACGGTTTAGTCCCATATCTTTTGATTTTTTAACAGCGATAGTCCTTTCTATATTTTCATAACATTATAAGCAATAAATCCATATGCTGACAAAAGATGACAACTCTTATAATAATGTATGTTGTCACATAATCAAAAGATAAGGGAGTTGAAGAAAGTTTTTTAACTTTAAGTTTTTAACTTGGTTTGTGTGCATTAAAAGGTTGTTGAGAGTGGTGGAAAGAACATAGAAGTAGCAGTTATGACAAAAGGTGAGGGGCTGAGACAACTTGAAGAAGCTGAAATTGATGCCATTGTTGCTGAAATTGAAGCAGAAAAAGCTGCTGCTGAGGCTGCTAAAAAGGCCCCCAGAGAAACTTAAACAAGAAGAAGAAGAGCATCTTCTGAAGATTTCCCTTTAATTAAAACTTCAAAATTTGCGTGGACTGGACTATATTTTCCTGTTTTCTCAGAATTAATTTCCTACTATCATATTATGTCACTTGGCTTTTCTGTTTCGAATATATGACCTGAAACTCTATTTTAGACTTTGGATGTTTTTTGTCCAAAAAAAATCCATCTTCTTTCACATGCCTGGTTTTCTTCACGTGGTCCATATTGGCCAAAACTTGTGTATAATTGAGAATCCATGAGACCTCATGATTGTGTGTTGTTGAGGGAGTGGGGAAGTGATAAAGACAAAGGGACCCAAACAATAAATTAAAGGGTCAAAGTGGGGTTTAAAAAGGACATGGTATTTGATTTAAAAGTAGTTTGGTTCATTTGGTACTATCTGCCTATCTGGATTTACATATTAACTCTAACAACCAAACTACTAGACATAAACAGGGTAGATTCAACATAGATTTTCAATCTGATGTTATAGACACCCTAAAAGATTGGCTTGGTGGTGGGGGGTTGTAATTGGAGGGGGCTACAGTCCACCCTGTCCCATCCCTAGATTTAGCCTTGAACATAAATACGAATACACCATAACATAATATTCCAACAAAGCTTTATGTATGTTAGATCTATCATCAATTCTGAAAGGACATGGAAATTGACTTGAAGTAGTTTAGTGGATTTAGTACTTGCCCAATCTACTAGTTAGTAATAGGATCAATCAATGTTCATAAGTTCACGAGTAGACCACTACTAACCACATACCCCAGGGCCCAACCCACATATTATCCAAACTTTGATGTCTCAATCTTATCTTATTGGGCCCCTCCTCTTTTATGGGAGAATTATTTTCTAAAACCCCATGACTTCAATCTTAATAAATAAAGGCTCAATCCCAACTAAACACTAACTATCCTATCATAACCCAATTAAACCAAAAAACCACCCTAACCCTTTTATACTTTACCCAAAACAAAAAACCAATATAGGTTTTGGATCCACAATTTTGACTCCCTTTATGTGCCCTCTCTCTGCACAAGAACACACGCTCCCTCTTCCCCTACCTTCTTCACCCCACCCTCCGTCCATAACCTTACCACCTTCCCACAGTGGCCGCGTCTTCCCACCCATCGAAGACCACCACCACCATCGAACGCTCCCTGCGCCATCGTTCCCCTTCCTCTTCACCCAGATCTGACCTTCCCTCCGTCTTCTCAGATCTGACAACCCCATTAGAAAACAGCCGCCCCTACACCTTCGACGTGTACCAGAGCTGACCTCCACTGTGCCGGTGTGACGGGGCCCTTCAAGTCTACACCACCCTCCCCTCCAACGCCGCAGATCTGCACCACCATAACCTCCAGCGCTCCACCAACGCAAGAAAAACGCCGTCAACATCAGTGTTCGAACCAGAACACCCTCCGTCGTTCGCGAACTAGACCAGCGCCGCCCCACCACAGTCTAGATCCACCCCACCACCATCACCATCCTCCGTTTTGTTTTGTTCGAACAATTTTTTTTTAAACGTGATTGTGTTCAAACCTTTTTGGGCCATAATATATTGGGTCCAGACCTAATGGGACCGAACCTTTTTTTAAAAACGTGATTATGTCATGAACATGTTTCTTTCGCCGTGTGTCTGTTTGGGTCTAGACTTGTTAGGTCCAGCTTGTTAATTTTTGGTATAATTTTTTGCTTAGGAAAGAGGTTGGTCCAGCTTGGTGTTCCATTTGGGCCCAACATGTTTTTGAAAAAACGGTTCCATGGGTCTGGCATAAAAAGTTTATTCTTTAAAAAATAAAATTATTTCTTTTTTTGTTAGGGTCCAGCCTATAATGTTCTTGAGTTCAATTATTTTAGTTGGTAAACTTTATTATACTGTTATTTGTTGGGTTCAAGCATTTTTAAATGATGTTTAAATGAGTTTTAAAACTTGTTTGAGTCCGTTGACCATTACTTTTTGTTTTGCAGGTGACAAATGAGTTGGGTCCAGCCCCTTAAGGTCCAGCCTGTTGGGTCCATCAATTATAAGCTTGTTATCAGATTCTAAAAAAAGAGTAAAAATTAGGATGAGAAATTAACAGTTAATTATTTTTGATTAAATGCATTGTGACTTTGGATTTTGACAATATTAACTCACACTAATCTAAAAGAAACATAAATAAAATCCATTAATCCTATTTTTTGTTGCTTCTTGTGCCTATGCAAGTATGAAACGGATTTTGTATGGTATATCCCTTTGGGTACAGTACATAGGTTACCGCTACTAAACATTGACATGGATAAACCCCGATAAGAACCGTATTCCTAGACTTGGACATGGACAAAAAAGTCATAGGTATGTACCTCCGTGAATGTATCGAAAATGTGGCTACATACCTCATAAAAAGTGTAGGTACGTACCCCCGTGAATGTACCGAATATATATATCGGGTAAGTTAAAATAATAAAAACTCAGAAATTAAATTAATAAAAAAATAAAAAAAGGAATAAAAAAAATTGAAAAGGATACAAAAGTAAAAAAAGCTAACCATAAATTTGAATTATACTTTAAATAGAAGTATTTTCTAACTAATCTTTAAAACCTAAGAATTGTGAACATTGGACTCTAATTGGTAGATTCCTCTATTGCTATTTGCCCAAGTGTAGCTTAATTGACAAATATCAAGAATATAGGTCGTAATAATTATCTATTCGTATCTTCCGTATTATACTTCTCTTTTTTTTTCTTGTCAAATTACTTCTCTCATATTTTTAGGGTGAATTATGGAATACGGTCCACACGACCTTGATATTCCACGTAAAAGTCCCCCCTCCTAAGTATCTAGTTAGACCCCAACTAGATTACCCCAAAAGCCCAAATAGCCCCTCCATATTCTATTATATAGCAGCCCAAATCCAAAAACAAAAACAAAAACAAAACCCTATTAGGGTTGGTCCGCCCCACACCCCACCCCCCCCCTCCCCTTCTTCTCTCTGTAAGTACCCCACCCCACCCCCAGCGCTCTCTGACCCACCCCCTCCATGGCCGCCACACCTCCATGGCCACCCCACCCCACCACCAGACGAACACGAACCCCCTCCCCTTCTTCTGCTGTTCCGGCGAAGTCAAAGAAGGCCACCACCACCAGCATGAAGCCCAAAACCGAAGCCACTGAAACCGGATCCCAGCCAAGCCCTACTCCGATCCACCACCATCGCCCTCTCCTTCGCCTCCATACCGGAGCCCCAGATCTGAGCACCACCACCAACGTGCGAAGCCACACAGCATCATCACACCACCGCGCTCCTCTCGTCGCCTCTCTCTGTACTGTACCCACAACACCACCACCTTCACCTACCACGGGGCTGTGACGAGATGAACATCGCCACCACCATCAGATCCCAACAACCACGGAGCAATTAGATCTCGACCACCACGGAGCCAGGAGATCCCGACTGCAGCAATTATATAAACAGCGCCACCACCATTGCAGCACCACGCCGCTGTGCCATTAACCTCCCCCCACACCGTCGTGAACCACTACGCCGCTGTGCCATTAACCACCATCATCACCCCCTATCCCCACCATCATCACCTTCACACGACTGCTCACAGTGGTCGTGACCACCCTCCGTCTCTGCTGCGCCATTCACCATCACCACCTTCAATTAATTTGCCGCCTCCCTCTCTGCTGCAACCTCCATCTCAACCCAGCAAGCTTCAGCGTGGTCCCTGCATCTCGCTGCCGAGATCTCGCACCACCATCTCGTTCAAAGCGAGATCTCGCACCACCATCACTGCCGAGATCTCATCGTGGCCATTACATCTGATCTGGTTGGAGAACAAAACCACCGCCCCAATGGCGCTGCTCCACCACACACTCGATGCAGTCGTTGTCGGATCACGCTGCAGATCTGGATCGATTTTGGGTGGGCTTTAGTTTTGTATATTATTGATATTATTTGTTTCTCTTGTTGTGCAGGTGCATCCAGAACCCATTGATACAGACCCAATGGGTACAGGCCCAAATGGGTCCAGACCCAATGGGTACAGCCCCATTGCAAAAAACACTGTTAAAATGACTAGAATTGTATTCGTTCATCTGTGTATTCGTTCATTTGGGTACGGACCCGTGACAACTCCCGGTACAAGGACCTATAATGCAATTACACCATAGCTATTATTTGGACAATGAAATATTATGTGAATTTGATTAGTTTTGGACAGGGACCTATTTTACAATTACACTATAATTAATTTTAAACCCTTTATAAAAAAAGATAGCTTAAACACATTATAAAAAGAGAAGTGGGTCTGTACCCACTTAAGCGTACCCATTCCGACACTAAAACAAAAACTGAAAAAAAGAAGTAAAAAAAAGTAATTAATTAAATGAAAAGGGTGTATAGGTAAATTGGCCAACCAATATTAATTCCAAAAACTTTTTGGCCCGAGGCAATACATTTGAGCATTCATGTACTAAATAGAAGTCTTACATTTGTTGTTCAAAATATGACATTTGAACAGGCTTGGAGTGGTCGTAAACCAGTTGTAGATTACTTCAGAATATTTGGTTGTATTGCTTATGCTCACATTCCAGAAGAGAAAAGAAAGAAGCTAGATGATAAAAGTGAAAGATGTATCTTTCTTAGTGTAAGTGAAACATCTAAAGCGCACAAATTATACAATCCAATTACAATTTTTTTTATTATTAGTCGAGATATAATGTTTGATGAATAAAAGACATGGGATTGGGATAATCAGCAACCTACTCCAATAACTTCTGAAGAAGAAAGGTCGCAACCTTTACCATCAGAAACTCCAGATGCTAATATTGGAGAAATATCAACATCTGAAACAATTCAAACAAGTCGTGTGCTGAAGAGACCTGTTTTTTTTTTTACAAAAGAAAGATAAGAAAACCTGTCACGTATCTTATCCAACTCACATTTTCTGAAAGTGTCAATGATATCAGAGTCGTTGCTGCCAATATGTCCGGCTCTATGTCTAACGTGCTTCACAAGTCGATCCGCACGACTATTCATCCTTCGAGGAATGTGCCGAAAAGAGATTTGTCCTGCTTCTTCCGACGTCTATCTAATCTGACGTAAGATCGGTTGAATGGTCCAACTCACCGTTTACATTTGCCTAATACCTTGTATTAACTCATGGTTGTCCGAAAGTATAACCTTTGTTTTCTCTTTATGTTTCATGCTAATGTTGACGACATCCAGAACTGCGATTGCTTCCCCTTCTAAAATGGAGTTACACCTGTCTGTTCTTGTTTTTCTGTAATCTTGCCCGTTCTACGATTTGTGATTGCTATTCCGATACCTGTATGTTCCTATTTAGTGTTAAAAGAAGCGTCCCAATTAAATATCATGTCTTCTGTCTGTTGGATCTCTGGATTATTCGTAACGTTGGTCGTTAAACTATTGACTGGATATGTATGCTGTTTCATCCAATCTGTTTTGTGAAGCTCGCCCATTAACTTATTGGTAGCCCAAATTGTATGATCGATATCTAATTTTGTGTTTTCATGAGTCACCTTCATTTTTTATTTCCATATGTTCCATAATAGTATGAGAATATAATTTGTCACTATCTCTGTCGCCCATCCTCCTTTGCTGTAAGCCTCGATCACATTGATTATCCAGTCTCCAAGGTTATTAATTTCATCTTGTTGTATATGGATTTGAAGTGTTGAGGCCGCCCAGATTGATTTATTAAAACCACATTGGAGAAGCATATGTTCAGTCGTTTCCGAAGCTATTTGACACCAATTGCATGTTGAAGAGTCTGTACATTTCCAAACTTTAAGATTTATAGCTGAGGGGGTCGCCTCGTTGCATGCTTTCCAGGTAAATAATCGTATATTTTTCAGAATATTAGCGTTCCAAATGATTTTCCAAAGTTTAGGCCTTATATTTCCCGCCGCTGACGTAGTTTGCGGTTCTTGTAGTATTGCTATGTCTGTAAGTACTTTGTATCCCGTTTTTGTCGTATATGTTCCTTCTTTTGAATGGGACATATAAACCGGTCTTCCTGATCTGGGTTCAGAATTTGTATCTTTGTAATTCAGGTATGATTGGTTGCGGAAAAATTTCATCTAGAATCTCTGTGTCCCATTCCGCTGTATCTTGTTTCCAAAGTTCATTGATCTTTTGATACTCACACGTCTCTGGTTTCTCTAGTTTCCAAGAAGTCTGTATCCATTTATCGTTCCAGATATTTGTCGTTCTTCCGTTTCCAATTTGAATGAAACCTTGTTGTTTAATAATGTTTCTTCCTTCGATAATACTCGCCCAGCTCCACGTTATACTCTGTCTTAGTTTAACATTCATGAAATCAGAATTGGGATAATATATACCTTATAACAACCGTGTTGCTAGAGTGTTGGGATTTTGAAATATTCTCCAGGCTTGAGCCCCTAGCAGGGAAATATTCATTCTTTTAAGGTCTTTGAAGCCCAAGCCCCCAAGAAGTTTACCAATAGAGAGTTTTTCCTATGCCAACCAGTGTATTTTGTTTTTTTCGACTGAGCTCCACCAGAAATTAGCGATAGCTGCCACTAACTTCTTGCAAAATGTAACCGGATATGAAAAAATTGACATTGTATAAACAGGAATGTCTTGTAATACCGCTTTAATGAGCACTTCTTTTCCACCGTCAGAGAGGAGCTTAGCTTTCCATCCTTCCGTTTTTGCAAAAAGTATTTTTGCTATCCATTCTAATGCTTCTATTTTAGATCTTTTATGGCATAATGGTATACCCAGATATTTTCCTAAGTCCTCCGTTTCTACCATGTGTAATTCCTACTACTTGTTTCCTCAGTTTCTGTGGGGTATCATTACTAAAAAGAATCGATGACTTCTGATAGTTGATTTGTTGTCCCGAGCCTTCACAATAATTCGTCAAGCATTGATTAAAAGACGTAAAATTTGTATTTTTAATTGTTAGAAAAAAGAGAGAGTCATCTGCAATAAGAAGATGAGAAATCTCAGGGCAGTTCCTAGTAATATGGATACCGTGAATTAATCAATTTTCACAAGCCGATTCAATCTGACTAATAAGAGCTTCTGTCATAAGAGAGAAAAGAAAGGGGGAGAGAGGATCTCCCCGTCTAAGACCTCGTCCTGAGTTAAATTTTGGAAGTCTTTGTCCGTTGAAATTGATTTGGAACGTTACATCCGATATACAATTCTTGATCCAGTTGACCCACTTGTCATGAAATCCCATTTGACTAAGCAGTGTAATAATGAATTCCCATCTGACTTGATCATACGCTTTTTCCATATCAATTTTAATACTAGCCATTGGTTTAGGATTTTTCCCTTTACGTTTCATATAGAAGGACAGTTCCTGCGCAATTAATATATTGTCTTGTATTGCCCGACCTTTGATAAAAGCCGCATGTGTTGGAGATACAATGTCATTCATAAACTTTTGAAGTCGATTTGCTAGAATTTTCGCAATTAATTTGTAGCCAAAGTTAATTCAAGAAATCGGCCTGTAATCACCTAGTAGTTCCTGAATATATCCTTTCGGAATGAGAGTAATCATAGTATCGTTCATATCTTCCAAAGGAATGTTATTATTAAATAAATCTTGTACTACTTTAAAAACATCGTCTTTAATAGTATCCCAAAATTCCATATAAAATGCACCGTTTAGGCCGTCCAGACCAGGAGCTTTAGTAGGTGAGAGATTCCTAAGAGCTTTTTCCAGTTCCTCCATGGATGGGCCAGCTATTAATTATGAGGTATCTAAGATCAATCAGTATGATGATCAAGTATCTCATTTTGCATTGTTTTCAGATTCTGATCCTACTATATTTGAAGAGGCTATAAAAGATCATAAATGGGAAAAGACAATGGATGCAGAACCTTATTCTATTGAGAAAAATGATACATGGGTGCTAACAAATCTTCCAGATGGTTATAAGACGATTGGTGTCAAATGGGTTTACAAGACAAAGTTGAATGAAAGAGGAGAGGTTGATAAGTACAAGTTTCGTCGTCTTGCAAAAGGTTACAAACAAGAATATGGTGTCGATTATAAGGAGGTGTATGCTCTTGTGGCAAGCCTTGATACTATTCAGTTAGTATTATCGACTGCAACTCAACACTCATGGCTCGTATATCAACTCGATGTAAAGTCAACATTTTTACATGGAAATCTGGAAGAAGTATATGTTGATCAACCTCCTGGTTATATACAAAAAGGTCACGAAAATCAGGTATATAAATTGAAAAAGGCTTTATATGGACTAAAACAAGCACCTAGAGCTTGGTATAGTCGTATAAATAATTACTTAGTAAAAGAAGGATTATTAAGTGTCCTTATTAGTATTCGTTTTATACAAAGTTCGGTGGCGGTGGAAAAATATTTATAATGTGCTTATATGTTGATGACTTAATTTATGTTAGTAATGATGGAGCCATGTTGGATAATTTTAAGAATTCTATGATGAAAGAATTTAATATGACAGATTTAGGATTAATTCGATATTTTCTTGGCATTGAAGTCTTGCAATCTCCTGCTTGTATTTTTATTTCACAAAGAAAATATGTTTTTGATGTTTTAGATAGATTTAAAATGAAGAATTGTAATCCTGTCTTGACTCCAACTGAATATGGCATAAAACTCACCAAGAATGGGATTGGAAAAAGGTAAACGATACATTGTACAAGTAGATCGTTGAGAGTCTTATGTATTTGACATCCACAAGACCATATATCATGTATGATGTGATTTTAATAAGTAGATACATGAAGAATCCATATGAAGTGCATCTTTTAGCTGCGAAGAGAATTTTACGTTATTTAACAGACACGGCTGATTTGGAATTATGTATAAAGTGGGTAGAAAATCAAGGTTGGTTTGTTTTTCTGATAGTGATTATGCTGGTGACATTGATGACTAGAAAAAGCACACCTGGTTTTGTGTTTTAATGAATTTTGGAGATGTTTCATGGTCTTCAAAGAAGCAACAAATTGTTACTCCATCAACTACTGAAGCGGAATATGTTGCTGAAATATAAGGTTCATGTCAGGAAATTGGCCGTGAAGGTTACTTGAGATATCAAACAATCATAAAGAAGGTCCAACTACAATTTATTGTGATAATATCTCTGCAATAAAATTATCAAAAAATCCATTTTTACATAGAAGTAGCAAACACATTGATGTATGGTATTACTTTTGACGTGATTTATGCAACAAATGTGTTATTGAGTTGGTATTCTGCAAAAGTGAAGATCAGATTGCAGATTTGTTAACCAAGACATTGAAGACTCCAACTTTTGAAAAACTAAGAAGCATGCTTGGTGTGTGATCTGTGTCTGACAAGAAAAGTTAAACTGATTTTGTAGATTTTAGTTTAAGGGAGGATATTAGAATTTCTAATTAGTATATATTTCTAAAAGTTAGTAGTTCAAATGTTCAAAAGTTTAAATGTTTAAATGTTCAAATTATATTACCGTTGTAGAAGTAGTCGTTAGAATTTACTCATTGTAATCTATAAGTAGATAGATCCACCTTTGTTATTTAATATATGAAATCATTATTCTTATTCATCTACTTCTTCTTTATTTATTATCAATAAGAGGTGGAAATATAAAATGTAAGCAATTATATAATAGCCGTGCATATTGTTATAGTAATCCATTTGGTTTCAACAACCATATCGTCTATTAGATCTATTTAACTCACTTACTGAAGCGTACCGATTCTTCTTGGGCCTCCCGCGCATCGACTTGTACTCAGGAAGGAGGATTATGACCTCTATATATTTTGTTTTCTTGTCTTAAAATGTGAAGATTACAGGTATGGTTTGGCCATATGTTATACGGTACTTCGATTCATGAAAGTATTCCTCGAAAAAAGTATATTTTGTCGATTTGTAAAACGTTTCTATCACACAAACCGCGTGAGCACACGAAAAACCAGCAAGTCACCAAACAAAGCACGAACAATTATAAGTCGATAAATCCACTATCATAATAAGTCTAGAATGTTCCTGAAAAAGATGATAGCTAGCACGTTTGAAGAACCACAGTCGACAATCCTTGTAATTAATAATATATCTAATTTCATATTTCTTAAAAAAAAGATGTGTATTTCTTTGATACAACCTCGCGTTTGTACATTTGTACTATGAATAAATCCTAGAGGCTATCAATGATCTCGACTATTGGTAATTCACGCCTATCGTAAATAATTTATTGTTGCCCATTATCCGCATGTGATTAACAACTTGTAAGATGAGGCGGTAGTAGAGTCAGCGTCAAACTCTGAGATGAGCAATACTAGAGACTAGAAAGATCCAAATGATAAAAGTCTCCTAAATTCTTTTTAATTTCTCTACAAAATGTTGGAAATTAAGAAACCAAAGGTTTTTTTATAATGATTTTCATGCACTAGGAGGAAGAAAACCAAAAGTGTTATTCCATTGTATCGATTAACTGAACTTGTTGTTGGTCAAATGAGACTTTTACCCAAGTGATGACCATGTTTACGATGATAGTCGGCGACTCATTGTAAAGAAATGATTCGAATATTGGTACGCTTATTCTAGTTGTAAAGATTAACTTATATATTCATCAGGTTAAAATCATTTGAAATTGAATGAGAAATTGAGTCATAGAATTTGAAGACATTAAAAGGGAAAAAATATATGTTATTTATTTTTTTATAATTTCCTTTGGTTATGAAGCAAAGCAAGGAAAAAAAAAAGAACTGACTGGGGGTTCAAACCTGAACCTCAAGGCTAGTGATCTTTTGGGCCAGAGTTTCATACTATCTGGACCAGCCCATGCTTTGATCTTCTTTAGTAAATGTTGTATCTTTTAATATAACATATCTTCAAATGAAACATCACAACTCTTTGCCAAGCCACCTTTTCATCTTCTATAAATAGTTGGTCAACTCAAACATTTTATTCATTCAATTTTTTAAAGCATCAATCATTAAAATTATAAGAGAGAGATAGAAAGAAGCAACTTTATTAATTTAGTTGAAATTCTTAAGAATTTGTGTGTCAGTTTCCTTTGAATAGTTTTATCGTTGTGTCCTGGAGGTTGAAGCCAGCAAACGTAAGAAAACTGCACATGGCTTAAATATTTCAAAGCCATTGGATCCAATCCAAGTCTCGACAAGTAAAGTTAATTTATTTATTTACTTTTATTTTATTTATGTGTTAGTTTTTATATTTTTTTACTGGTTAATACAAATAAAACACAAAAATTTAAGGTATTTATGATTCACGTTGTATAAACCAGAAAACATTTTCTTTTCGTTTTATAAACTTTACTTTTGCAATAAAATCTGGGTGTGTGTATACAAAACATGATTGTTACATTCTATTTCTTTTCTCTTATTCTGATTTCTAGGCTTGTGTATACATACTAGAAAAATTACTCACTTAGTAACGTCAGATTTCTGCTTCATATAGAATATGGAGAAAAATACTGAACAAAGTGAAAACATTTAATTTTATGTTGTAATATTAATGTGTTTTTTAACAACTAATATTCATTTTACTAATATTTGCATACTTGTAGAATTTAGTGCTTGAAAATTTTCCGCTTGAAAAGTTATTAATTGATTGAGATTCTCTTTTACGTGAATTGATTGTCTCTTTAATTACTTCGATCCTCTACAGCAAGAATATAAAAACTTGGGGGACTAACAAGAATATGAAATTTTGGGAAATTAAAATTAATCATTTCGTCGAAAGAAAGAATTAATTTTTATGTATGTTGGAAAAACTTCAGACCTACTCCTTTTTTTTGGGTTGGCTCTTAATGAGAAAGGTTGAATAATTCACTTGTTTGAATTATTTGTAATATTTTGTAATCCTTGGTGATTGAAATGATGTCTACCAAGATAAACAATATGTCTAGAAATAATGGAATCGGTAAATACAACATACCATCGACAATTTAACTTATGAAAAATGCATTTGTAGGACATGATCCCGACTCCTTTAGACTCGTTGAGGAGTCTAAGAGGTTAAAAGGGCATGGCTATCTGTATAAATGTATATATGGCCGAATCACTTAGAAAACAGTAAAGGCAATTTCATGAAAAGAAAACAAGTCCAAGCAACCATGACTAAGATCAACGATCTTAATAAGATTGATTTTACTGCAGTAGTTTCAGAAGTAAATTTGGTTGGAAATACCAAACACTAGTGGGTGGATACTGGGCCACCTGACATGTATGTTCAAGACATACAAAGTTGCAACTACTAGAGAGACTTTATGTATGGGAAATTTCCCTACATCAAAAGTAGTTGGATCTGGAATCGTTATTCTAATATTGACTTCTAGAAAATAGTTGAGTCTCAATCATGTTCTCCATGTGCCTGACATTAGAAGTAATATATGCTTGACTCACCTAATTTATGGCATGATAGATTAGGAAATGTTAATTTTGGTTCAATTAATAAGTTAGTAAACATCGGGTTACTACCTAATGTGAACTTTAATTCTCAAAAGGAATGTAGAGTATGTGTTGAGTCAAAATTAACCAAAACCTTGTTTAAATCTATAGAAAGGACTTCGTTACCTTTAGAGTTAATTCACATTGACATTTGTGACTTAAAATTTGTGCAAACTAGAAGTGGGGAAAAGTATTTTATAAATTTCATTGACGATTGCACAAGGTTTTGTCAAATATACTTGCTTCGAGGTAAGGATGAGGCCTTAGAAGAATTTATGCAATACAAAACTGAAGTTGAGAATCGACTAAATAAAAAAAGACTAAAAATCTTAGAACAAATAGGAGAGGAGAATATGTGTCTCCTTTTGAGGAGTTTTGTGCTGGACATGGAATCATCCGTCAAACCACGACCCCCTTCTCGCCTCAACAAAACGGGATTGCTGAACGCAAGAACCGTACGTTGAAGGAAATGATGAATGCCTTGCTAATTGACTTAGGGTTACCACAAAACTTGTGGGGAGAGACTTTGCTCACCGTAAATCACATCCTCAAAAAGGTACCACACAAGAAGGTAGATAAAACTCCTTACGAATTATGGGAAGGAAAACCACCTTCCTTCAAATACTTAAAAGTGTGGGGAGGCTTGGAAAATATAGCAATTCTTGCTCCTAAAATGGTCAAAATAGGATCAAGGACCATTGATTGCGTCTTAATTGGATATGCTCACAACAGTGATGCATATAGATTCTTGGTACACAAATCCTGTCATGTTGACATTCACGTCAATACGTTAATTGAATTAAGATATGCACATTTCTTTGAAACAACCTTTCCGTACAAGACCGCACCAGAATCTGGTTCCTTAAAAAAGAAGAACGCATGATGCAATTACAAAAAAAAAGTAAGATCAAGAATCATTACCAAATGAAGGAGAACCAAGAAGAAGTAAGTGGATGAGAACCTCTACGTCTTTTGGTCCTGACTTTCTATCTTACATGCTAGATGACGAACCACGAACGTTTAAGGATGCTATGTCAAACCCTGACGCATACTAGAAAGAAGCGGTAAATAGCGAGATAGATTCCATTATGCAAAACCATACATGGGAACTAGTGGATCTCCTTCCTGGGAATAAACCACTTGGACAAATGGATATTCAAGAAGAAACTAAATACCGATGAGTCTATTAAAAAATACAAGTCTAGCCTTGTTCTAAAAGGTTATAGTAAAAAAGAAGGACTTGACTATTTTGATACTTATTCTCCAGTCATGAGAATATCATCCATTCGCATGTTAATCGATATAGCTTCAATATACAAGCTCGAAATACAGCAAATGGACGTAAAAACAACCTTCCTAAATGAAGAGATATATATGGAACAACCTGAGGGTTACGTAGTTCCAGGTAAGGAGAAGAAAGTATGTAAGCTTGTTAAATCTTTATATGGTTTAAAACATGCACCGAAGCAATGTCATGACAAATTTGATAGATTCATGATCTCGAATGATTTCAAGATCAACAAATGTGACAAATGCGTTTATGTTAAATGCAATGAGACATGATATGTCATTGTCTGTTTATATGTGGATGATATGTTAATCATTGGAAGTAACAATGATGTGATTACATTCACCAAAAGATGCTTTCAAGTAAGTTTGACATGAAAGATCTAGGTCTTGCGGATGTTATTTTGTGTATCAAGATTCTCCAAACATCTGAAGGTATTATACTATCTCAGTCACACTATATTGAGAAAGGATTAAACAAATTTAGTAACGGCGACACAAATATCGCTTAAACACCTGTTGATGTAAATTTACATCTTGCTAAGAACACTGACGATCAACCAGTTAGAGTACTCTCGGATTATTGGGAGTCTCATGTACCTAACAAACTGTATTAGGCCAGATATAGCACATTCAATAAGCAAGCTAAGTCGGTTTACACATTATCCGAGAAAAACCTACTGGATTGCTAATGTAAGAGTTCTAAGTTATCTCTGATAATCTATAAACGAAGGGTTGTTGTACACAGGATATCCAGCGGAACTAGAAGGATACAATGATGCATACTGGATATCAGACTCCACCGACTCAAAATCCACAAGTGGATTTATCTACATATTAGGAGGAGCGGCCGTGTCTTGGAAATCCACTAAGCAAACGTGCATAGCCAGGTCCATTATGGAATCTGAGTTTACAGCTTTAGATAAAGCTTCCGAGGAAGCCGAGTGGCTTCAGAAATTCTTAGAGGATATTACTAATTGACCAAAGCTCGTGTCAGCTATCTGCATACATTGTGATAGAAAAAATGCCATTGGTAGGGCACTAAACAAAATGTATAACAGTAAGTCTAAACACATACGTCGTAGACACAATATTGTTAGACAACTGCTCTCAAACAGAGTTATCACAATGGATTATGTTCGATCAAAGGATAATATAGCGCATCCACTGACCAAAGGTCTACAAAGAGAGCAAGTGCGAGTGTTGTCAAGGGGAATGGGTCTTAAGCCTACGAAAGCTGAGTTGCCATGATGTGAATCCTACCTATCAGAGTGGAGATCCCACAATCTAGGTTCAAAGGGAAAACTGAATCATGAAACTGCAACTTGGTGCGACGCACTGTGGGGAGACCTTTTCAAACCATTCCTAGGACAAATTTAAACAGTGCTACTTGTAAAAGTGAAGGATAAGTTACACTTTTAATGGTTCTTGTATCTTCGATAACATAAGATAGAGTAATGCAGAATACTTTCGACAAGAGACCACCTATATGAATAACATGGGTAGGCCCCCCTACGAGAATTTTAAAGGCTAAATTTTCCGACGGTTATTCATGAAATAGTAGGAGTTGTCCAGAGCCGTAAATGGACACAACCGTGAGAAACAAATAATGATTGAAAGTATACTATGTAAGTTCTATTGTCTTGGTTTACACAAAAGATGAATAATTCAAGACATCACGTTCACTAGTTAGTAAGTAAACCCGATAGGTCTTACTAGAGAAGATTCAAGGCCAAAAGCTACCTTTCTCGATGAAGTATTCTTCCACGCTTCTCTATCGCTCTCTCTCGTGTTTAACATTCTTTTACATAATTTTTTAAGGTGGTTAGTGAATTTCCATTCATGTGGGGATTGTTGGTCAAATGAGATTTTTACCTAAGTGATGATCATGTTTACGAGATGATAGTCGGTGACTCAATTTAAAAAAAATGATTCGAATATTGATACGTTTATTCTAGTTATAAAGATTAACGTAATATATTTATCTGGTTAAAATCATTTGAAATTGATTGACAAATTGAGTCATAAAATTTGAAGAAATTAAAAGGAAAAAAAATATACATGTTATTTTTTTTTTTAATTTTCTTTGGTTATGAAGCAAAGCAAGAAGAAAAAAATATACATGTTCTATTGTCTTGGTTTACACAAAAGATGAATAATTCAAGACATCACGTTCACTAGTTAGTAAGTAAACCCGATAGGTCTTACTAGAGAAGATTCAAGGCCAAAAGCTACCTTTCTCGATGAAGTATTCTTCCGCGCTTCTCTATCGCTCTCTCTCGTGTTTAACATTCTTTTACATAATTTTTTAAGGTGGTTAGTGAATTTCCATTCATGTGGGGATTGTTGGTCAAATGAGATTTTTACCTAAGTGATGATCATGTTTACGAGATGATAGTCGGTGACTCAATTTAAAAAAATGATTCGAATATTGATACGTTTATTCTAGTTATAAAGATTAACGTAATATATTTATCTGGTTAAAATCATTTGAAATTGATTGACAAATTGAGTCATAAAATTTGAAGAAATTAAAAAGAAAAAAAATATACATGTTATTTTTTTTTTTTTAATTTCCTTTGGTTATGAAGCAAAGCAAGAAGAAAAAAACTAATGGGCTAGAGGTTTGAACTTGGACACCCAAGTTGGTAGGCTTTTGGGCCAAAGTTTCATACCATCTGGACCAGTCCATGCTTTAGTCTTCTTTACTAAACGTTGTGTCTTTTAATATAATGTATCTTTAAATGAAGCATCACAACTATTTGCCAAGCCACCTTTTCATCTTTCATAAATAGTTGGACAACTCAAACATTTTATTCATTCAATTTTTTAAAGCTAAAGCATTAAAATTATAAGAGAGAGATAGAAATAAACAACTTTATTAAGTTCGTTGAAATTCTTAAAAATTCGTGTGTCAGTTTCTTTTGAATAGTTTTGTCGTTGTATCCTACAGGTTGAAGCCAACAAATATAAGACATCTGTACGTGGCCTAAATACCTTAAAGATATCGGATCTAATTCGAGTCTCGACAAGTAAAGTTAATTTATTTATTTACTTTTATTTTATTTCTGCATTACTTTTTATATTATTTTACTAGTTTATACAAATAAAATACAAACACTTGTTACCGTTTTCTTTTTTATTTATATATCTATATTATGTTCAGGAAAAGATAATATTAAACGTAATCCGCTTTTAAACCTTATCTGTATGAAAAGAAAAAAAAGGATAAGCAACGAATGCATGTGCAGGCCATTAATATGTATAATATTTGAAGCCCGATAAGGCAATGAAGTACGTTCATTCATTTAACAACTCTCGTTTCATCTCTTTGGTGGATGTCACACCATATAACACCAAACATGATAATAATTCTACATGTCACGTTCGTGACATTAAATTGCATGTGGCAAGGTTGAAATTTTTTTTCTCTCACAGAAAATGTTGATGCAATATGTCTAAAATTGATTAAGATATTATTCTCTTCAAATTTCAATTACATGTTTGGAGATTGATTGAAAAAAAGTCAAATGAGAGTCAAAGTTCTCTGCCTTCTCTCTAGGTTTACCCTTAGTTTCTCTCTCTAGGTTTCTTTTTGTTTTTCCGGCAGCTTTCACTTACTTTTCTGCCGTTTCTTCTCTTTCTCTCGTCAATCTCACCGTAATTCCACACTGGTTTCACTGGTGTGATTGATTGTTCTTTTTTATTTTTTTTGCTACACTTTCTTTTCTCATCTCTACAATCTTTTCTAAGCTTGACATTAAACCAAACACTTACCAAGCAAATTCAACCTACCTCACGAGGTTGAACAAATGACACCTAAAAAAGCTAATAAGAAGAAAAATAATAGTATAGAGGAGGTATTAGAGAATTTGGGTCCTGTTAAAGCCCTAAGCTCAGGATGGCCAAAAAACTATGAATGAAAAGGCAAAACTAAGTGTCACACCAGTCAGATCTGAGATTGGTGGACTTATTACAAGTCAAAGTTCAAATCAAAGTTCCAGTTCACAAAGAATTACACAAACTCAACCTACAGTACACATATGGAAGCTTTTCCATCACTTCAACAACAAAAAAATACATCTAAGAAAGCTGAAGTAATTACAGAAGATTTTGTACCAAACCCTAGCTCAGAAATGGGTTTATCACCTTCATCATTGCTAGGAGGGATCCCAGCCACGGTTACTACTGCTACAGTATCTCCTCGTAAGACTTGGGCCACTTTTTTTGATGGTGAAATCAGAGAAGCTGTCCAACTCGAGTATGTCAAACCAGATCTGAGAAATGGTATGTAAGGCCTGGAAAACAAGCTTGGTGGGTCAGTTTTTTAGATAAACCCCCACCATTCTATATGATAAAATATATGGTTGAAACTTTGTGGAAAAAAATTGGTAAAGTTCAGATAAGTACCTCTGAACAAGGCCTGTATGTTTTTAAAATGGAGAGTGAAGAGGCTTGTTTCAATGTTATGGGTGAATTGTGGCATGTTAACAATAAGCCTTTAATCTTAAGAAGATGGAAACCCAACACTCATTTTGAGAAGTTTAGAATTGATAAAATCCCAGTGTGGGTTAAGCTAAAGAAAGTACCAGGGGAGATTTGCAACAAAGCTGGACTGAGTGTAGTAGCCAGTGCCCTTGGAAAACCTCTCCAAATGGATGATATAACTGCCAACCACACTAGGCTCAGTTATGCTAGAGTTTGTGTAGAAATGGACTTAAATGCTGATATAATTCTGAATTTTGATATTGATATGGGTGATAACCAAATTGAAACAGTAGAGGTGGAGTATAGTTGGAAACCCATTCTATGTAAGACTTGTAATATCCTTGGACACTCTGAACGTACCTGTAGAAACAAGAAACAGATATGGGTTGAGAAACAAAAAGTAAAGGAGGTAGAAAATACAAACTTACCTAAGAATTCAAGTCAACAAGAGGGCAATAATGATGAAACTTGGACTCAAGTGGTTAATAGAAGGGCTACATCACCTCCTACCCAAATAAATGGGGGAAATAATGTAGCATCTACTTCTAACACTTTCAATATCCTAAATCAACATAATGAAACAGTTGAAAACATGGTGAAAGAGTTAATTTCAGTTACCAGCTCATAGGTAATGCAGGAGAAGCCACCTGATCCTCATCTTACATGATTATCACATGGAATGTAAGAGGTATCAATAATAAACTCAAACAGGCTAACTGTTTGAAGTATGTGAATAAGTTTAATATCAGTCTTTTTAGCTTTGTTGAAACTAAAGTTAAGCCTCATAAAGCCAAGAAAATATGGGACACTGTATTTAATAAATAGAAAGTAGCTCACAACTATAATCACCATGAGTTAGAAGGATTTGGACATTTTGGGATGATAAATTTTTTAATATAACAGTTGTGGACAGTACCAGCCAGGCTTTACTATGCAAGGTGGTGAGTATTCAAACACAGACTGTATTTTTTTACTCTCCAGTTTATGCTTTAAACAAGCCCGAGGAAAGGCTTATTTTATGGGAAACCTTGAGAAAATGGGAAGGGACAGTTTTAAATAATCCTTGGGTTATCCAAGGAGATTTCAATTAAGTTATGCATATTAATGAGAGATTAAATGGTGTTGTTTTGTCTGATGGGGCCATAGATATGAGAAACTGTGTCAATGACTTGGAGCTCCCTGATCTTAAATATGTGGGACCCAAGTATACCTGGACTAACAAATCAGCTGAGAATGATATGAGAGCTAGTAGAATAGATAGAACTCTACTAAATGAGGAAAGGCTAAGAGTTTACCCGAGTACCTCACTTGTATTGGAATACCCATACTTATCTGATCATTGTAGTCAGATCTTAACTTTCATGAAGGTGGAGAAAAAAAGAAAATACCCCTTCAGATTTTACAACATATGGATGGATCATTCAGAATTCTTACCACTTGTTCAGGAAGTTTGGAATGAAAAGTTCAAAGGCACACATATGTATATCATCACTAGGAAACTGAATCTTCTCAAAGAAAAACTCAAAGCTTTCAATGAGAAGTACTTCAAGAATTCTAGAGATAAGATTATCAAGCTCCAAAGTGACCTGGAAAAAGTTCAGATCAGTAGACTTCAAGGTAACTCTGAGATATCATTATTAAATGAAGAGAATGAACTAGTACATGAAATTACCAAGGAGCTTCTTATTGAGGAAGCAAATATAAACAAAAGTCTAGAGATCAATGGGTGGAACATGGGGACCTCAATACCTCTTATTTTCAAAAAGTTATGAGAGGTAGAAGAATCCAAAATAGTATTCATACTATTATAGATAATCAAGGTGTATGTAGAACTGATGAGAAGGACATCTCAGAGGTTTTTATTAGACACTTCACTGATATCCTGGGCAAGAAAAGGGAAACTAGTGGTCAATATAATGTGAATATTCTTAAAACAATATTGGGTAAAAGCATTAAAGATGAGGAAAAACAGTACCTTATCAAACCAATATCAGAAGATGAGATTAAAACAGCTTTATGGTCTATTGATAGTAATAAGAGCCTGGGTCTAGATGGGTTTTCATCAGGTTTTTTTAAGAAGTGCTGGGACATCATTGAAGATGATTCGATCTTAGCTATCAAGAGTTCTTTTATGGATTGTCAGATTTTGGGGGAAATAAATTCAGCAAATATCTCACTTGTTCCCAAAATTATAAACCCAAGTATTACAAAAGATTTCAGACCTATTGCTTGTTGCAATATTTTATACAATATCATATCAAAAATTATAGCCAACAGATTAAAAGGGACTCTTCAGAACATAATCTCACTTAACCAATCAGCTTTTGTGCCAGGTAGGCTTATAGGAGAAAATATCCTGATTGCTCAAGATATTGTAAGAGGATATTCAAGAGCCAATATCTCTAAGAGATGTACCTTAAAGTTGAATCTTATGAAAGCTTATGATTCAGTAGATTGGGACTTCATATTGAGGACTATGGAAGCTCTAGGCTACCCTACTGTATTCATAAAGTGGGTAGCCATGTGCCTCACAAGCACCTCTTACTCTATCATCATTAATGGGGCACATCAAGGTTTTTTTAGAGGAGAGAGAGGTCTCAGACAAGGGGACCCTCTCTCCCCTTACTTGTTTGTAATTGGTATGGAGGTTCTTTCTCAGATTCTTTTTCATGTGGGTAATAAAAAATATTTCAACTGGCACCCCAAATGTGTTAAACTGAAGATCAACAATTTAATGTTTGCTGATGATCTATTAGTGTTTTTCACACCAACTGTTGAATCAGCAAACTGGATCAAAAAGGGACTTAGCTTATTTTATAACCTCTCAGGCCTCAAGATAAGTGATAGTAAAAGCAATATTTTTTATGGGGGAGTCCCTCAAATAATCAAAGATGAAATTAATATCATCCTCAATATACCTGAAGGTTCTCTTCCCATGAAGTACCTTGGCTTACCATTAATTACAGGAAGGCTCAGTCTTAATGATTGCAAACCTTTGGTTGATAAAATGACTAAAAGAATTGATCACTGGAGCTCTAGACTCCTATGCAGGTAGAGTCCAGCTTATTAAATCAGTTCTTGGTGGGATATCTAGCCATTGGTGTAGTGTGTTTACTCTCCCAAAGAAAATTATAAAACTTCTTCAGAGTAAAGTTATGGCTTTCCTTTGGTGTGGGAAAAGCTCTTATGAGGGTGGAGCAAAGGTATCTTGGAATACAGTTTGTAAACCTTTGGATGAGGGTGGTTTGGGTATTAGAGACCTAGAAACTCAAAATAAGGTCTGGTCTCTTAAACTCCTTTGGGGTTGTTTCCTTCCTAAAGAGACACTATGGTCTCAGTGGTTGCAACTTAACCACCTAAGGGGTAAATCAGTTTGACAAATAGATATATCTATTGACTGTTCATGGGGTTGGAGAAAGATTCTAAAAAGTAGGAAGTATGCTAAGGGTATCTTCAGATATATTTTGGGTGATGGTAAGGATATAGCCCTGTGGTGGGACTATTGGTTACCCAATAATAAGTGTCTAAATGAGATGAATCGTGGTAATATGGCTTCAGGCTACTATGTAAACAGTAAGGTAACACAATTCATATATAAGAATGTTTGGAAATGGCCAGCTAAGTTGAGGTTTATGAATGAATTTACCAAGGATATTCTTATATCTGATAATAAGGATACCATCAGCTGTACCTATACAAAGAAAGGTAAATTTAAATTTGCTGAGATTTATAATGAACTCCGAGATAAAGGCAACAAAAACAACTGGTACTATATGATCTGGAAATCGAAAGCCTTACCGAAGTACAAATTTATGTTTTGGCTCTGTAATCTGGATAGACTCCCAACTAAACAGAGATTAATGAGTTGGGGTACGAATATAAACCCTATTTGCGAATTATGTAGAAGTAATAGCGAAGATAGGGACCATCTCTTCTGGGGTTGTTCTTATACGAGACGAATTTGGGATTTTTGCAAGAAGAAAACAAAACCAAAAATTAAACTCAATGATTGGGGTTCTATAATTAAACAGTTTGAAATGAAGAAGATTAAAGGTCTTGAGGATGAGATAAATTACCTTATATTACCGATAGCAGTTCATTCGATTTGGGAAGAAAGAAATAATCGTGTATTTAACCAAATCATCAACACTGAAGAAGCCATCATGGGAAGAATTGCAGATCGAATGGTGGAGAACATGGTGAAGCTGAAAAGTTTTGGGAGAGAAGCCGTCGAAGCGGCGATGTTAAGGTGGAGAGAGAAATAGAAATAGGGTTTGAGTGTTAGATTTGAGTTGTACTTCCCGTATTGTACTTAGTGGATGTAGTGTGAGCTTCTTTTTTGTTTTATTATGTCTAGTCAAAGTTGACTAGGTCAAATGGTGTAAAATTTATTTATTTTGAAATAAATTTATTCTGGCTGGCTTAGAAAAAAAAAATGTTTGGAGATTGACAAAAAAAGAAAAAGCTTATGATAATCGAGTAAGCACTCCTTCATAATTCGTAACATGACACATAGATAAATTAGTATTGTTCTTCTAAGATTTCTCAAGTAGGCATTGATGACTGTAGTTTTTAGTTTTAGGGTGCAATATGTGTTGGAAAAATAACAATCACTGGTTTTAATAAATGAAGAAATGGAATTCCAAAAGAAAAACAAAATAATTCTCAATTAAAGTAATACTACTCTATTACAATGAATTGAAAATAATGAAACTTACACGGAAAATATGAGAAAGGAACTATTACACGGAATGTAAATGGCGTTAAAAAGATATTCCGGTCATGCCGGTTATCTCTAACAAAAGTTCTATTCTATAGAAATATTATACTAGAATATTTGAGAGAGAAATATAATAGTATTTCTAATTCTTAGTTTCATTTTACATTCTATTCTTTATTCTCTCTAGAATATTTTTTTCCTTTCTATTCTTTCTATATTTTTCCATTCTCTCAAGAATAATCTTTTTTCTTCTCCTCTTGAAATGAAAGTGACAAAGTCACTATTTATAGAAGAAATAGCAAGACAAGAAAACCGTCACATTAATGCTCGTCAATGCTCATTAAAGTCGTCCGTTTTTTTTCTTTATCAAGTTTTTGTAACTCCTATAACAACTAATACATAAAGAACCATTAATCCATAATGAAGAATAAGGAATAATTCTAATGGTTTTTTCCCCAAATAATAAAGTGGGACTATTATACACAAATAGTATTTTCCACTTCTTCCAAAAACATGAAAGAATTAATAAAATAAATTGTCTTTATTTAAAAAATTCCAACAATCCCCCACTCATGTTCTTTGGGAAAGAAGGTGAACAGGTTTCCATAAATATCAGCATTTGGGTGAATTGTACTTAAGTGTCAATATCTTTCGATTTGAATTGACACGTAGTGAAGTGAGGCAACCACCAAAAACATATCAAGTGAACGTACTCTTGAACTTGATAGTTTTCGATCGAGACCCTCACAGCACATACTCTACCCGACTGATAGTTACAGATTCCTCAAACATCACCCTTTCCATGCACATAGGTGATCTCCAAGAGCGTCTAGCCTCATTAGCCGACCCTCTCGGATTTCGAGATCATTAAGAGCAATAAAGCTCATCCTCATTATGTGTCTCTCTAATTCATCAAGTCCCTTCTCTTTAGGACCAACCTTACGGGCTATGAATTTGTGGTGATTCTAACAACTCATCCCTTGGGAACATCAATGACGTCTCCTTGTAATCATATTATGAGCAATATACAACAACCTCAACGGTGAATTCATCAAATCCATCTCAAAAGGACCACCACGCATGGCTATGAATTCATTAAGTATGAGGAATATATAACAACCTAAACGGTGAATTCATCAAGTCCGTCTCAATAGGACCACCACACATGGCTATGAATTCATTAAGTTTTAATTTGCTCATGTATGCACAATTTACATTATATGGATGAGAAGTTAGTGAATCATATAGATCAATAGTACATCTCTAGTACTTTATTAAATGAAAAATAATAACCTAATGGTCACCACTTGAGTCTCTTTACAATATGGACAATACCAAGTTGGGTTTTGTTCATTAAGAGCATCATAATCATTATAATTATTTTATATTCGTTAAGGGGTACACACCCCCCACAATTCTCTTATTAATGAATACTAGTATTATAAAGATTTTTTTTTTATTTAACTAGATATTACATCAACGGAGTCAAACCTTTCCAACAAAGTGAGACTAACTAAGGTAAATTCTATAATTTACTCAAATGAATTTTTCCTTAGGATCATCTTCTCCCACATCTTTTATTCACAAATAAAAATAAAAGAAGTAAGTCCCATTAATGAAAGTACCAAAAGTGGATTATGTCATACACCTATTATCAAAAGTGCAACACAAACTGGTCCATCTTTTATTAAGGTACTATTTCATTAGCAAGGTGGTCGTTTAAAAACCCAAAACAATTTCCTAAGTTTTCATACTTTATCCCCTTAATCCAAAACCACCAACCCTTCATGTTGCACCATATAGATCTCTTCACATAGATCTTCATTCACACATATATATAATATCCAATCGATATATATTCATGTTTGTGAATGACATTTAGGGCAACAAGAGTTAAAAAGTGGTAATATAAGGGGCCAAAGTAATCCTTAAACTCATAAAAACTTGGAAACTTAAGGACTTATCCATGAGTCGATTCACTTTTCGACTTGTATGAGACTAATTAGATCTTGTTGGGTCATTTCCCGGTGACATACTTATTCTTATCAGAATCATCACCCTCATGCCTTTTCTAAACCGTTTCACAGATAGTCTTTGTTGACTTCTCAACGGTACACAAATAAAAGGAGGGTTTCGTCACATTATCCAAGATCCATCCTCTAACCACTGAATTAGCTTTCTTGAACCCAATTTTTAGAGCCAGAAACCTAGCATGTAGTTCTTTGGTATATTCCCCATTGGCCTCAATGGCAGGGAATACCTTGAGAACGGCAAGGTCTAGTTCATGTTGTTCAAGACATATCAGTGGCTTTTGTGCCCAACGTTTGTAGTTGGAACCATTGAAAGGCTCCAACATAGTCACGTCGGAAAGGCATTTGCATTCAATAATGAAGCAACTGCCAAGATTGGAAAACCATTTCAAAAAAAACAACAACCAGTGATATAAAAGTAATATCTTTTTAAATTGTTGGAAAAATAACAATCACTGGTTTTAATAAATGAAGAAATGGAATTCCAAAAGAAAAACAAAATAATTCTCAATTAAAGTAATACTACTCTATTACAATGAATTGAAAATAATGAAACTTACACGGAAAATATGAGAAAGGAACTATTACACGGAATGTAAATGGCGTTAAAAAGATATTCCGGTCATGCCGGTTATCTCTAACAAAAGTTCTATTCTATAGAAATATTATACTAGAATATTTGAGAGAGAAATATAATAGTATTTCTAATTCTTAGTTTCATTTTACATTCTATTCTTTATTCTCTCTAGAATATTTTTTTCCTTTCTATTCTTTCTATATTTTTCCATTCTCTCAAGAATAATCTTTTTTCTTCTCCTCTTGAAATGAAAGTGACAAAGTCACTATTTATAGAAGAAATAGCAAGACAAGAAAACCGTCACATTAATGCTCGTCAATGCTCATTAAAGTCGTCCGTTTTTTTTCTTTATCAAGTTTTTGTAACTCCTATAACAACTAATACATAAAGAACCATTAATCCATAATGAAGAATAAGGAATAATTCTAATGGTTTTTTCCCCAAATAATAAAGTGGGACTATTATACACAAATAGTATTTTCCACTTCTTCCAAAAACATGAAAGAATTAATAAAATAAATTGTCTTTATTTAAAAAATTCCAACAATCCCCCACTCATGTTCTTTGGGAAAGAAGGTGAACAGGTTTCCATAAATATCAGCATTTGGGTGAATTGTACTTAAGTGTCAATATCTTTCGATTTGAATTGACACGTAGTGAAGTGAGGCAACCACCAAAAACATATCAAGTGAACGTACTCTTGAACTTGATAGTTTTCGATCGAGACCCTCACAGCACATACTCTACCCGACTGATAGTTACAGATTCCTCAAACATCACCCTTTCCATGCACATAGGTGATCTCCAAGAGCGTCTAGCCTCATTAGCCGACCCTCTCGGATTTCGAGATCATTAAGAGCAATAAAGCTCATCCTCATTATGTGTCTCTCTAATTCATCAAGTCCCTTCTCTTTAGGACCAACCTTACGGGCTATGAATTTGTGGTGATTCTAACAACTCATCCCTTGGGAACATCAATGACGTCTCCTTGTAATCATATTATGAGCAATATACAACAACCTCAACGGTGAATTCATCAAATCCATCTCAAAAGGACCACCACGCATGGCTATGAATTCATTAAGTATGAGGAATATATAACAACCTAAACGGTGAATTCATCAAGTCCGTCTCAATAGGACCACCACACATGGCTATGAATTCATTAAGTTTTAATTTGCTCATGTATGCACAATTTACATTATATGGATGAGAAGTTAGTGAATCATATAGATCAATAGTACATCTCTAGTACTTTATTAAATGAAAAATAATAACCTAATGGTCACCACTTGAGTCTCTTTACAATATGGACAATACCAAGTTGGGTTTTGTTCATTAAGAGCATCATAATCATTATAATTATTTTATATTCGTTAAGGGGTACACACCCCCCACAATTCTCTTATTAATGAATACTAGTATTATAAAGATTTTTTTTTTATTTAACTAGATATTACATCAACGGAGTCAAACCTTTCCAACAAAGTGAGACTAACTAAGGTAAATTCTATAATTTACTCAAATGAATTTTTCCTTAGGATCATCTTCTCCCACATCTTTTATTCACAAATAAAAATAAAAGAAGTAAGTCCCATTAATGAAAGTACCAAAAGTGGATTATGTCATACACCTATTATCAAAAGTGCAAGAATATTAGCATGTGTTGGAAAAATATTTTGTCTCTTTCTTAGATAAGTATAGTTTATTTTTTGTGACTTAGTAATTTTTCTCTAGATTTACCCTTGATCTCATCCCTCTTGTTCAGATTTATTTATTTACTTTTTTGTGTACAATAATTTAGAAATTTCTTCCTTCATCTTATAAAATATATCCACTTTACTACAATTATTTATCTTATAATATATGTTTAAAGTTTGACAAAAAAAATGTTCAAAAAGTAATACTTTATATAATTTATATTCACTTTATCCATAAATCATTAATAAAGATTTATATTATTAATAAATATTTAAAATATCAATATATTTGCATAAGTAAGATGAACATTATGAGATAAAGGGAATAATTATTAACTTTTGTTTTACAAAATTATCATTAGTTAAAAGTATAAAGTTATTTGATATGTTTTAATTAATTGGTTAAGAATGTTATTAAAAAAAATTGGTAGATTTTTTTTTTTAATGTTGTTGGTTTTATGAATAGTAGAGAAAGAAAGAGAAGCGTTATGTTTATTATCAGAGAGTGTACATATTACATAGTGGGAGCTCCTATTTATAGGTAATAGGTAACCCTAAACCCTAGTGTTCATGGGCTTGACTATTAGCCCATGGGCTCAAATGAATATCCACTAAATGGGTTTATAACACTCCCCCTTCGATATTCAGTCCCTAAGAATATGTCTCGTTAAAAACTTCCTAGAAAAACCTAGTAGAAAAAAATCTATTGAAGGAAAAAGAGTAGATTTCAGGAAAACCTATTAGGACAAAACCGTGATGAAGGAAAAGAGTGTAGTGCGTATTTGTCTCACCCTGTTGTCAGCCTCTTAAGAAACATCTTGAATTCCATGCATGCTAATCTTTTGTATAAATTTCTTGAAAGTAGATGTAGGTAATGCCTATGTAAGTAATACGTCCAAACTGTCGCTTGAGCAAATTTGTTTTACATCTATTTCACTTTTCTTCAAGAGTTCATGTCTAAAGGATAACTTTGGAGAGATATGTTTGGTTTGATCACCTTTGATGTAGATCCTTTGTCTTGAGCGATGCAAGTAGCATATTGTTGGAATTTGTTTACTTGTTGAAAGATTGCATTCTCATTTAATATTTAGTTTTCAGAATATGCCTCATTAAAACCTTTCTAAGAAAAACCCGATGGGACAAAATCTTAGTAAAGGAAAAAGAGTACAATATTCTTCAATACGCTTATATAAATTGCCTCAATAAAAACCTTGCAAGGAAAACCCACAGGGGAAAAACCTATGCTAAGGGAAAAAGAGTGCATTGTGTAAATGTCTTTCTCTGATGTAAGTATAACACAATGGTGTATAACTTGCGACATTTAATAGGAGTAATAAATAGTACGACATAAATTTGATTGACGCTTCATTTTATATATAATGATTTGAAGTGCTCGACATACGATTTAGATGAAGTATTTCATACAAATATAAGCAAATAAAAGTGCATCCACCACCAGAGACTTTATCTCTTCAATAAATAAATTATGTGTGCTACAATATACTATCTTATATAGTGACTCCCCCTTGGAGCACATTCGTTTCACAATTTTGAAAATTTCACGTCGTACAAGTGAAATTAAAAAAAATATTTGCTTTATTTATCTCTTTCTACTGATAGCCAGTCAGTTTATTTAGATATTTTAATTAAAATAATCTTCATATATTAATAGTTATTACGCGTATATATAAATATTTGATCATGATCAATTTTTAGTTAGGTTCCAATAATATTAAAGTAGTAAAATAACTGCTTGAGATCTCAATATATAATCAGGTACCTGATACTCAATAGAGGTATTTTAATTCTCAGTTATATACACTAGTGTGACATGTATAAGATGTCAAAAGTCTCATAATTAACAACTTGCTCATGTTGCTGCTCCTTTATGCTATCTTTGGAACCAAATAGATCTATTGCGCTTTAAGCGTACAATAATCTAATTTTATTAGATAGCTCTTTAGACATAAGTTTAATCAGGAGCATTGATAACTGGTTTTTGTGACTTAGTCAATACACCTTTACAGTCTTTTCAATTATTTGAATGAGTATACGAGGATCAATATAAATGGTGTATTCTTATATTCCAGTTGTTTTTTTTCTTTCCCTATTCTTGAGAATATCGTATATATATAATATGTTCTCAAAATCCATCTTTGTGCACGGTGGTAGAGCAGTTGTAATAAAAATTGCACAATTAAATTATCTTGATAGATATAATTTTTGTTCTTTTACTAATAGGGAGTATAATAATGAGCAACGTTATGAAAATTCGTCATAAACAATTTAGTAAATAAATGTGCTAGACTTGTATTTATCCCTTGATTTTGTCTTGAAAAAATAGACAATTCAATATCAAAAATAATTTGAGATAAAAATCTTTAGTTAGGAATAGTCAATATGCTAATATTCACTTGATAATCTCGATCTTTAATATCATCACTTGGAATATTCTAGTAGAATTTATATTCATCTTTAACATATAGTGATATTTCCCAAATATAAGTGATAGAATCACAAAGTAATTCACTCTTTCAAATTTAGTAGATTTATTTTACTGGAGTAAAAATATCTCTTATTGAACTCAATGTTTCTAAAATATGTAATTTTGGGTTTCTCGAGAATTTCATATATAATTCACATTATCATACCTTTTTTTCATAAAATATTATTTGGATATGGATAAATGTAAATTTTGGAAGCACAATACAAGTTTTTTCAAATCCTTCTATCAGGTTCGATATACCAGATATGGTACTGACATTTGATTCAAAACTTTGAAGATCAGAGAAATATATTTTGTTGCGAATGAAAAATGAATCAAGTGATAGGTTATGCGATATATGCACATAAAATATATCTTTAATTATCCTATATTTCGTTCCATTTGTCAACCAGGACACGATCTCAAATTGACATCTATGCATTCGCATAAGTTACATAAAGTTATTTCTAATATTTTCTTTCATTATAGTTTATGCTATATCAGCGTATATGCATAAAATACGTATGTAACTTGTGTATACACCTTATTTTTCCCATACGTTATGTTATATCAGAGGATATATCTAAATATAATATATAAATCTTGTGTATATGTCATTTCTTCTTCTTTTGGATAGTTGTGTTATATCAAAGGATATAATTATAAAATACAAATACAATTAATGTAAATAGCCTATTTATTTAATATATACCTTTAATTAGGTAAAATATTTTTTTGTTAAAAACTCTTTTTTTTTGTTTTTGGCCGATTCGATAATGGCACACGACAATTTTTTTTCGTACACAGTAGTAAGAACATAAGGGTAGAAAATTAGGCCATGCTTTTTTTTCTTTCGTTACAGTAGTAAATGAAAATATAATGAAATATATTTTATTCTAATTTTTTTTTAAATTTTTTCCCGAATTTTTTAAAAAAAAATCTAAATTTCAGGTTATGTGTTGCTGTAACACACAAATATAGATTTGTGTGTTGCTGTAACACACAAAGTCATAAAATCAATCTAAATGATTCTCTTCTTTAACAATACTGTTTTTTTATATATTCTAATCGCATATACCTTATTTTTATTCGTTTTTAAGTATCTTGATATATTATATTTTTGTCCAACTCTTTTTTGTTATTTTTTTGTTTATGTTTTAGGGTTTTGTGTTATTCCAATTATTGTGTATTCCTGGAACACACAAATCTCAGAATTGTGTATTCTTAGAACGCGCAAATATAAGATTTGTGTATTCATGGAATACACAAATCTCAATTTTGTGTATTCATAGAACACATAAAAATTGAATTTATGTATTACTAAAATACACAAAACTTGATTTTGTTTGTTCCAATTCTGTGTATTCTTGGAGCACACAATTCTCAGATTTGTGTGGAACACACAAGTCTCAGATTTGTGCGTTCCTGGAACACACAAGTCTCTGATATGTGTGTTCCTGGAACACACAAGTCTTTGATTTGTGCGTTCTTGGAACACACAAGTCTCTGATTTGTGCCTGGACCACACAAGTCTCTGATTTGTGCGTTCTTGGAACGCACAAGTCTCTTATTTGTGCGTTCTTGGAACACAAAAGTCTCTGATTTGTGCCTGGAACACACAAATCTCAGGGTTGTGCGTTCCTGGAACACACAAGTCTCTGATTTGTGTATTGATGGAACATATCTAAATCAAATTCACAAAACTTGATTTGTTTGATTCAATTTTGTGTATTACTGAACACACAAATCGCAAAATTGTGTATTACTGCAACACACAAATCTCAAAATTTGTGCAACACATAGAAAAATTCCGGGAAAAAAAATTTCAAAAAAAAAAAAAAAAAAAGAAATTCTGGGAAAAAATAATTTCGGAAAAAAAATTCCGAAAAAAAAATAAATAAAAAAATTCCGACAAAAAAAAATTTAAAAATAATTTACGAAAAAAAAATTAAAAAAAAAATTCGAATTTTTTTTTTTAAAATTCCGAAAAAAAACATTTCAGAGAAAAAAAATATAACAAATAAATAATATTATAATTAAAGTAATTAATTAATTGTCTATGGGTATTTATGTAATCTTTCATTTTTTTTGTTAAGTAGGAATTAAGTTGAAGTTGTAATTAATTGGGAATTTTTACACTCTCCGTGTAATTAATTGGGCATTGCCCCTTTTTAATATTTGTAAAATTTATTAGTTTAATTCTTAAAATTTTAAAATTTTATTATTTTTAAATTATTATCTTTTGTTTAAATTATAATTCTCTATTACAGAATTAAATTAAATGAAAAGTACGCTTCCTATTATAGTTATTTAATTTTACTTTAAGTTTGTATGAAATTTTATATATCTTAAAATATATTAAAAATATTTTTTAAAATTCAAATGAAAGTTAATTTCTTCAATCATTTATAATTTTAGAAATATATATATTTGTTTTAAAAAACAATTTACTTTTTATTTTAAGAATTTTAAATATAAAGTTTTTTTAAAAGTAATGATATACCACCCATGACGTGGCGTGATTTCGTTTAAAATAAACTGTTAATCAAATTAAGCAAATAAATAAATAAAGTAACAATTTACATTTAATTAAATCATAAGTGGTATGAATTTAAGTAGTATATATTATTATTATTTTTTAATTCATGTTGAATATTAAAATTTTGAAGATTTTTTTAAGTGAATTAAAAAAAGGAGCTTTGATATATGTATGAAATTATTAAAAAAAAACAAATATGGCTAAACAAAATGTTCGCTATATCTGTGAGTTAGACAAAAATTGGGAATCCACATTTGAATTCCCAATTATATGGAGTCTATTAAAGTTGGTAAATGAAGTAATTTACTCCTAATTATAGTGAAATGGTAAAAATAGTCTCATGTTGAAGTAAGCCTTAATCATATTTAACACATGACTGTTATGAAATTAGAATTAGGTATAACGGTTTTTCCTTTATGAATCAGAAAGTTAGTTGACCTACTTTTTGGAATTAGTTATAATCAAATAATTAGTTAACGCATTGCATGGTATAACATGTAAGGAATAAAATAATTAAGAAAGATAATTAAGGAAATATTTAATTTAAGGAATAAAATAATTAATTAAGATAAGCAAATAAATTACTTACCTATCATGCCATGCAATCTGCTATGTAAGAGGTGACAAAAGGGTGAAAGAAATAGAAGTGACAAATATCATTACTCATTGGGAAATTAAGGGACTATACAGTATACTTTTTTTTGGTCAGCCGAAAAAACATATTACATATCATCATTAGCCAATTCCAAGTCTCCCAAAGTCCTGCACCAGCGAGTGAGTCTGGGAGTGGTCATGGTGCCGATGCCTAGCGTTGCGCGCAACTCTGTCAGCCCATCCGTTTAGGAGGTGCGTCTGAAAGACACCTGTCCATGTGATTCCGCGAGCTGCTGAATCTGCCCAACGTACGACCTAATCTTCCACCGCGCTGCTAACACCTGCTGGATACCTTGAATAACTTCAAGGTTATCTGAGTAGATAAGGATCTTTCAAACCGTCTCTTGGTAAACCATCTTGGTCGTCTCATGTACCGCCTTTGCTTCAGCCTCAGTTGCTGATTTCACCCATATGGGTGCAGAGAAAACCTGTCGGGTTCCCGAAATACAGTCCCTTCGAACTATCCCAATTCCACTGTGCTCCGTTGTTGATTTAAAGGAGGCATCACAAGTGTAAATTACTTGTATATCCGGTGGTACTCCTGTGGGCTGAGTCACCTGAGTTCTCTGCTCCTCAGCTGCTGGTAGTGTAGAGTGATCTTGGGCCCAGTCCTGCCCAAAAAGGTCAGTCATAGTGACATGAGTTAAATGTAATACCGTGTTAACATTCAATGTGCCTGTTTCATATACACATTTCATTTTTTGTTTCCATATGTTCCATAATAATAGTAAAATGTATGTTGTTACAATTTTTTGGCCCCAAATGGATTTATCAATATTGTCGAGCAGCTTCATAATCCAGTCGCCCATATTACCCGTCTCATCTTCAGATATTCGTATATGTACTGCGGATCCTGCCCAAACCTGTTTGCAGAACGTACAAGTTAGTAGTAAATGTGAAACAGTTTCCGTTACCTCCACACACCATGTACAATAGCAGTTGTCACTACACTTTTTCTAGAATAAATTGAGTTTAGTTGGGAGTATGTCCCAACAGGCTTTCCAGACGAAGTTTCAAACTTTTGCGGGTACGTTTGACTTCCAAACTGTTGTCCATAAGTTTGATGCTCGGATATGTGCTTGCGTTGACGACTGTGTACTCTTTCCTAAGTGATCCTTTGTTAGTGTAGCGTACCCTGATTTGGTAGTATAAGTTCCAACTTTGGTGTAAGGCCACAGAAAGGTGTCCTGTGCAGCTCTATCCAGTATTGGTATTCTGTAGATCTCTTCTTTAACCGGCTCTAGCAAATTCGAGTCAATGAGATCCCGATTCCATCTGTTTTCATCAGTGTGCATTAATTGGTCAACCGTCTCAAGTGTAGAATCTGTCGGTTTATCTTTAACTCTTTCAGCCAGAAGCCATTTATCATCCCAAATTCTGGTGTTTTCCTCGTTTCCTATCTGAATGATACCGTGTTCAAATAATAGATCCCGTCCTTCGATCACACTCGCCCATGACCATGATCGGCTTTGTCTGAGCTTTACCTGTAGAAAGTCCTGATGTGGATAATATATACCTTTTAGTAACCTGGCGGCCAGTGAGTTAGGGTGTTGTATCAATCTCCAGGCCTGTCGTCCCAGCAGTGCAGTATTTTCTCGTTTTAAATCACGGAAACCCATCCCCCCGATAACCTTGGCTATCGTAATCTTTTCCCACTCCATCCAATGTATTTGTCTACGTTACAGCGAGTTCCACCAAAACCGCGCAATAATCGTCGTTAGTTTCCTACAAAAACCAAGTGGAAAGGAGAAAATCGACATAGCGTAGGTTGGTATCGCTTGTAAAACTGCCTTTATTAAAACTTCTCGCCCGCCTTCTGAAAGCAATTTCGCCACCCAGCCTTGTGCTTTATTAAAAACCTTATCAGCAATCAATTGCAGTGTGTCAATCTTCGAGCGGTTGTGACAAAGTGGTATCCCAAGATAGTTTCCTAAGTCATCCGTTTCATGTATATGTAGTGTATTTGTTACCTATTGTCTTAGAGTATCCGGCGTTTGTTTGCTAAAAGTGATTGCTGATTTCTGAAAGTTCACCCTTTGTCTTGAGCCTCTGCAGTACGTGCCAATACATTCCAGAAGCTCTTGAATAACCTGTCCATCTAGAGAGACAAAAAATAAGGAGTCGTCGGCAAAAAGTAGGTGAGATGTATCCGGGTAGTTACGTGTGATCTGAACTCCTTTAATAAGACTTGTATCCACTTTACGTTCAATAGGTGTGATAAGAGACTCTGTAAGCAAGGAGAATAAAAGGGGGGAGAGTGGATCTCCCTGCCGAAGTCCCCGTCCAGGTGTGAAATGTGGTAGGCGTTCCCCATTGAAATTAAGTTGAAAAGTAACCGTAAAAATACATTTCCAAATCCATTCCACCCATTTTTGTGCACAACCCACTATATCCAAAAGTATTCTTAAGAATTCCCACTTAACCTGGTCGTAAGATTTTGCCATGTCCAGCTTAATTGCTCCCAGGTGTGCTTGATGTTTCAGCTTACACTTCATGAAGAACGAGATTTCATGTGCTATTAATATTTTGTCTTGAATCGTTCTCCCTTTATTGAAAGTTGTTTGTGTAGGTGACGTAATCAAATTCATGAGTTTCTGTAATCTAGTAGCCAAAATTTTTGAAATTATTTTATAAATAAAATTTACGCACGAGATGGGTCTATAATCACCCACCCTTGTCTGAATGTCCCCCTTCGGTATCAAAGTGATTAGTGTTTCATTCAATGTACTGATCGATGTATTGTGTAAGAAAAAGTCAAGGACCATCTGATATACATCAAATTTGATGATTGGCCAGTATTCTTGAAAGAATTTACCCGTTAGTCCATCCAGCCCAGGTGCTTTCCCTGGATGCATATCAAACACCACCACTTCCCCTTCCTGAAAATCCGACATAGAAGTCAGCGCCTCATGTATTTGTTCTGTTATTTTAGGTATAATATCTCTCAACGCCTCTGTGCACAAGGATTCCTCCCGCATGCTTAATAAATCTTGATAAAAGTTATTGAATTGACTTAATGAGCATTTCTTCCCGTACCCATTCGCCCGTAGGTGATTGGATTGTCGTGATCCTGTTCCCATTTCTTCGTTGAGCTACCATAGCAAAGAAAAGTTTAGTGTTCTTATCCCCGTAAAGTATCCATTGTTGTCGAGATCTGTCAAACCAGTAAATCTCTTCGCGTTTCCAAAAGAATTTAGTTTGTTCACGCAAGTCTTCTTCTTGGCGTCTCAATTCCGTCGTGCTTGGTTGATTCGTGACCGCAATTAATTGTTTTTCCAGATCTTTAATTCGCTTCTTATTGTTTGGGAAAGCTGTTTTGGTCTAGTTTGTAAGTGTCGTCGTTGTACTTTTCCTTTTAATTGGAATTGTCTGAAATGTAGTAGGTTCCAGTTGTACACCCCAAGCAGCTTCAATAGTCCCATAGCAGTCCTCATGTAAAGCCCAGTTAGATTCAAAATGAAAGTACCTTTCGCGCTTCTTACCTTTCCCTTCTGGGAATAACACAATAGGTGAATGATCTGAACCTGTGGCTGGGGGAATGAACAAGGTAGCGTTTGGATGTTTGCTAGTCCAGTCCAGATTTGCGAAAGCTTTATCAATTTGGACTTAACCAAAGTATGATCTGTTAGTCTACTAGACCAGGTATAAAAGCAACCTAAAGTGGTAAGCTCTGTTAATTCATTGTTTGCAATAAAATTATTAAAGGTTAAAATTTGTTGAAAATTGGGAGGTGAAGCGCTAAACCGTTCACGGGCATTAGTAATATCATTACAATCTCCCATTATCATGGTGGGAGCAGTATAAAGATGAAGTCTATTCGTAATGTCCTTATACAATTGTAAACGTTCACCATAAAAGTTCGGAGTATGAATAAAAATCAAATAATACGAAAAGTTCAAAGTTTTAACATTAATAGAAATATAGTTCGGGCCAGCATACAAAATATTAATACTAATAACATTGTTTCATAGCAGGAGAAAGCCTCCCTTGTGGTCTTTAGTTCCGGAAGGATTAATTATAAAAAAGTTGTCAAAATCTAAACTTCTAACCACAAGTAGGCATCCTTCTCATGGAGCATGGTTTCACAAAACCAGGCAATGGTGGGTTTGTATTCCTCCACCATGGCCTTCAAAACCTGTGCTGTCAAGGGGGTCCGTATCCCTTGACAGTTCCAAACGAGGGTGATCATTTCCCCCCTGCGACCCTCTCCGGGGGGCCGCGACCTCGTCCTCTTTTACCTCCACTAGCACCTCAACCTCCTCTCTTTCTAACTCTCCCACCAACCTAGCATATTGTTTTTCAATCTCACTATCCAACTCATTGTCTGTACCTTGCACACTCCCACGTTGACCCCTAGTAATTCCATTCTGATCTTCATCTTCTTCTGTCGCTGCGTCACTATCTTCCATGTCATAGTATTCTGCAAAATCACTATTACATAATTGCTCCGTGTTACTTGCACTAATGGACCCCTGCGATTTATCTTTCACCACTTTTTGTCTCTTGTACATTTTTTGATTCTCATCTATCTCCATCCCCTGAAGACCTCTCTTAAGGAGTGAGCTCATAATAGACTTACCCTCGTTAACCTGCTTATCAACCAACTCCTCACTCTTCTGTCCAGCAGCTTGTAACTCCACCTCACTGAGCTTTTTGACCAAATCTTCTTTATCCTTTTCATTGTCATTTGCATGTTCATGTTTCGTGACCCGAATAAAGCGGTAATATTAGTCTTTAATTATTTTATCATTAAATTAGTATTTAATTATTTTTTTAACTTGAATTAACAGGCTCAGGCGGAGATAAATTAAAAAAATAGGAAGAAGCAGAAGAAGCCGAACAAGTAAGGTTCGAGGAACCAATCACAGACTCGGCATGAAATCATTGAGGTATAATTTCTTATAATACAAATATAATTTATTAGTTATTTATTAATATAATTTTTTATTTATTATTATTTGTTATTGTATATTTTGTAGGGGAAGCTGAAAATTGATACTAAGGATCCCTTGACTTTTGTGGACGAGCAGATCCAGGAGGAGGTGCTACTTCCGCCAATAGGCGGTTACTTCGAGTACTTGGGCTATGACAAGGCTAAGGGTACCTGGCACGACGGAAGATGGGGAACAAGCTAGTGTAAGTGTGTGTTTTTTATAATGTCAAAAAAATTATTCAACTTTAACTTTAATTTTTTGATACTTTAATTAATTATTACATTGAAATTTAATTACAGGGCGTCTATCATGAGAAGCTGAAGGGTAGGGTTATCGAGGCGGGATCCCAGTCTGAAGATGTTCCGGTGGAGGAATAAATGAGTGCGATGAAGGAGATAGTAGAGGAGGTGATGGCCCCGCCGAAGAGTAGACACTGGGTCCCAGCCATTGGAGGCGTCCGGAAGACACCCAAGGCTCCTACTGTTCTAGACGCGACTGCACAGAAGAACGCGGTGCTACTCCAGCGGATCCAAGAGGGTATGAACGAGTTGCTCGAGCATCAAGGAATGTCACCTATACCTGGTTCAGCCACACCAGCGACCGCTTCCACATCTACTCCAGATTTTATAGAGACGATGCTCAGGGTTGAAGGAATCTAGCTCCGCCTCGGGTCTTCCTCCGGTCCACCATCCCGACTCCCCCCAAGATGAAGATGAAGATGAAGAAGAAGATGAGGATTTGCATGATCCTTGATTTAGATGTTATTTATTAAGACTTTTATTTTACTACTTTTGACTTTTATATGTGTAATATTTTGACTGTTTATTCTCGGAGTTTGACTATTTTTCATGGTTTCTTAATTTTAATCAATATATGTCGGGTGGGAACAACTAACCTGTCGCATGAGCTGAAACATCTACACCAGGAGGTTGAGCGAGCAGTCCATACCACCACAGCAGGTACTTCTGCATTTTTGGCCGAGGGACCTGACAGTGCAATTATGCAGAAATGGGTCCAAGGAAACCTTATTTCACAAGATAAGCTAGGTAGTTTGGAGTGGAAAACTGTTTTTATTGCCGCAATTAATGTAATCTGGACTAGAAGGAACGAAAGTATTTTCAAATATCCGGGTGCGTCTCCAAGACTTGTGGGAATTAAAAGAGATACGATTAACTTAGCAAGTAAATATGTATCCGCGTGGGGTAAAGAATGTGATGGAGGGATTATAAAAGCTGCGAGGAGTGAGTTGATAAAATGGGCTAAGCCGGAGGGTGTTGAAGCATTATATTGATGGGTGCTATGATATAATAAAGCGGGAGGCCGGAATTGGGGGTATATTACGTGATGAGGAAGGAGATTTTATTGTGGGTTTTTCGGGGCCATGTGTAGTGGAGTCTCCTATCTTTTCTGAACTACTAGCACTTCATTTTGGGTTGAGATGGGTGGAGAGTAGAGGGGTTAAAGAATTATTTATCGAAACAGACTCGAGGGAACTTCACGCGCTAGTGAAGGGCGGTGGTAGTTCTAAGAGTTGGAACTGTTCTATTGGGCGAGAATGTAGTGAGCTAATACGAAAACACTCGGGTTTTGAGATTCATTTTGCTTATCGTGAGGCAAACAGATGCGCGGATTTATTAGCAAAGAATGGAGCGGATTGGTGTGGAGATACTATAATACTTGAAGATCCTCCAGATTATTTATGGCAAGACATAACTAGGGATAGGAGTGGTCATGCGATTCCTAGACTAGTTTTAAACCCTCTATGAGGGACTAATTGATTATGTAATCAATTTCGGCTTTTAAAGCCTCCTATGTATGCAAAAATATATATATATATATATATATATATATATATATATATATATATATATATATATATATATATATATATATATATATATATATATATATGTGTGATGTTTTTATTTATTATTCTCTTTTATTAATATTAGATTCAAAATACAAAAAAAAAACAAATTTAAATAAAATTGAAAAACAAATAAAAAATTAAATTAAAATAAAAAACAATTAAAAATAAAAATAAATGTGAAATATAATTTTTCAAAAAATAAATATTAAAAAAATACCGACGACACGTAAGTCGTCGGTAAACCTTTGTACAAAAAAAAAGAAAAATCATTTGTTAGATATTTAAAAATAATAATTTATTAAATTAATACCGACGACATACGTCGTCGGTAAAGTATTTTAAAAACAAATTCATTGTCCGCGCTTTAAAAAAATTAATTAATTAAATAAATACCGACTGTCGTCGGTAATGGAGATACCGACGACAGGCTTTCGTCGGTAAAATTTCTGCGTTTAGGGGCGAACCGTCAAACAAACGTCGGTAAGCCTTCAGTTTACCGACTGATTTCTAAGGGTGAATGTTTTTTCGACGAGTTGTCGTCGATAAGCTGGTTTACCGACGAAATACGGGTTTTTACCGACGACGAACGTCGTCAGTAAACACCCGACTTGTTGTAGTGATTAAACATGGGATAAGGGATGAATGAATAAAGGTGGTGGGTTCGGCAGATGAGGAGTAAAGACGAGAGAATGAGGAGTTAAAGGGGCGGTGGGTTTGGTGTAAATTACAATAAATGAGTGAATAAAAGGAAAAAATACTTATACTTGCTTACCGGTCCGATCGGGTCCGGACCGGTTCTTACCCATTATATTTTTTTATAAAACCGACCGATCTAAACCCTAGCGGTTCAGACCGGTTCTAAGCGTTACTATAGCAAAGGTTCGGTTCCGGTCCGGTCCGGTGGACCGGTCTGATAGGCAGGTTGACCCATGAGGTATACTGAGAGATAATCTTCTCTAATTTCGGGATACTATCTAAATTGAAAAATAATTATTGTAAAATTGTAAAAAAAGGTAACATCAGTCCACCTTGAAAAAATATGTTAGTAGAATATTTTTTTTCAGAACCAGCTCTTTTCATTTCTTCAGTCTGAATTAATAAGTAGGAATTTCATATTGCCAATAAATTAAATACATAGTTGACTACCCAGATAATTTTATAAGATTAGTCTCCTTAAAACAAAATTTAATATTTGATAATTTTGCGCCGGCGCCAACAAAGTTGACATAACTATAAACCCAATTATATCTTATACATGTGTTGCAACACATGAGTTACATAAGGAGAAAACTACTAATTACATCCTATTTTGGGGCTTTTTAGGTTATAAAACCTATTCCTATAATATTTATAGGGATAGCAACGGTTTGAATATCCTCGAAAGATTGCATAACCACATCCACATCCATTAAGAAAAAATGATAACTAAATCCGTATCCATTAACTATCGGATTTTAGAATTATTTACCAAATCCGCATTCGCGACAGATACGGTTTATCCCAGTTAATCCGTATCCGTAATCATTTAAAATAATTTAGATAAAATAAATTATTAAATATTTTTAAAATTATAAAATTAGCTACAAACTTATTGGAAAACCATAAAATGGTTGGAAAATATTTCCATCCAATATTGGATGGTCCAATACCAATCGTATTATGAACATAGTCCATGTTTATGTCATGCAAAAACTAATTATATAATTACCTAGTTAATTTAATGACATGTGTTTTTTTTTTGTCCATACATGTGTTTTATCAATATAATTATTGGTTATGATATTAATATTTGATAATTCAATATAGGATGAAAGCCTTACCACAAATAATATTAGGCAATATAGTAATAAAATAAAATATAATTAATTAGCTAAATTATGTATGGAATAATTATATTTGATCGATATTATGTATGAAATTTGCATATATAGAATATCTTTATATATAGTATATATATTTTTATTCGGATTTTGGATTATCCGTCGGATTATTGTAAAAGACCAAATCCTAATGGATAATCCACCGGTTACCTTTTGTGAGAACCAAACCCTCATGAATGCACCATCTTATTAGTTAACCATAAGCATTTCTAAGTATACAGGCTGAGGAAGAGCATTTATTATTTTGGAAAGAAGCATCAATATGTACTATTAAAGACTTGTCTATGAGATTGTTACACTATATCTCTTCAGTTGGAATATTTTCTTTTCCTTTTAAGTTTCTTCTATTTTCATTTAGTATCACAGTTTCCTCAATATGATTAGTCTCACTACTTTTTTCCTTAGGTGATATTTCAGGGTGTTTATCTAACTTAGCCTAAGAGTTAATGTTTATATGTTTTTTTACTCATCATATGCTTTTAGGGACAAGTATAGAGTAAGATGTGGGTCAAGGGTAATCCCTTCAAAGAGGAATTTGTTCCTACTTTTCCAAATATTCCATAAGGTAGAAATAGCTACCTCTTTAAGCCTTCTTCCTCTCAAATCCTTACCTTGAAGGTTTGACTTAAGTCCCAAGAACCAACTACCAAACCTAAAGGTTCATGGAGATTTAAAGAGTAGTTGCATAGAGAGATAAGCCGTTATGCTCTTCCCCAGTCACAAGCAAAGAGTAAGTATTCTAGTGTTTCTATATTATTACCACAAATTTTGCACACTCTATCAAGGCCATACTTTCTATTGTATTTGTTCTCCTCAATTGATAATGTACCTTTACAAAGCCTCCATACAAAGTTTATTAGCTTTGGAGGTACATTTAACTTCCACGCCTTTTTCCAAATCATGTTTGGAGTAGTAAATGAACCAGAGAGTTTAAGAGCCTCTTTTTTTCCATCTCAGTATCTTCTCTTTTTAGATATCAATACATACTTTTTGAAGTTATTTCACCATCATTGGAATATTTCCAACTGACTGTATCCTCCATCTTAGTATAAGGAGTCAATAGTTTATTTACTTTGTTCACTACTTTATTAGGGAGTTATTTGTCAAGAATATTTAAATCCCAAATATTAGAATTAGGGTAACAAAGTTTAGAAACTGTTTCAAGAAGACAATTTTTTGGACATTTAAGGTAATCAATACGTGGAATCCAGCTATCACTCCATATGTTTATACTAGAACCATTACCAAATTTCCAAATAAGATTTTTTCTAAAGGTATTTGTTCCCTCAATTAAACTCCTTCAGCCCCAAGAACGGTGATATCCCAACTCAGCATTACAGAATGAAGAAGAGTGAAAATATATATACCTTTGAGTGTTTTAGCTAACAAAGAGTTAGGATTTTTAAATATTTCCAAGCATTTCTAGCTAACAGAGATTTGTTTTTCAGATGCATATTTCTAAACCCATACCATCCTCAGTTTCATTGAGAGTCATTTGACTCCAATTTATCCAGTGTGTACTCTTTTTTTGTTCTTGTTCCACCAAAACTGAAAAATTATGAAGTCAATTATTTCACTAACACTTTTAGGTATTAGGAAAATAGCCATAGTTTAAGCAGGTATAGCATTTATAACTGCTTTTAGCATGTTTGCAACCTTATAGTATCTTTCTTGAGACATTCTTTTTTCAATTTAGCATTCCTTCTAGCTCAATTTGTAAGAGTATTTGTAAGTATACTAATTTTCTTCCCAAGCTTATAAATTCCTTTTCCACAAATGTATGTCATTTCTATCCAATTTTTCCGTATAAGATCAATACACTCATCATTAGTTAGCCAATTTTTATCAAAAATCAAATATTTAGAAAGAAGCATATTTTTTGTATCATTTACAATAAGTAACATAAAATGGTTAAACCTAAGTAAGGTAAGACAGTCAGCCATGCATTAGGGACAAATTTTCCCAATTTATATTTATACAACATTTATTAATATTTTTCTTTTATTAAACCAGCTAAATTTACAAACTTTAACTTATAAAGATCAGTGATTTCAAGATCATTAATCTGATCTTTAATTCTATCCATATTGTTTTCATTAATGTCAGTATCTCCTAGTACAAATCTATACATATTATAATCTCTTATTATTTCAAGGATAGGTAGTAACCTTTACAATCAATAATTGTTTTTAGGACCAAGTCTTTATGTTCATCTTGAGAAAGGATATAAATAAAAGTAGTGCGGTAAGGGTTTTATTTTCTTCTGTGATTAAATAATAGATGTAATTACTACTTGATTCAGTAACTTTTATAGAAACGTCCAAAAAAAAAAAAGTAACTTTTATAGAGCAAAGTTTTACAGTTTAGTAAAGCCAAACCCTCCCCTCCTATCATTTGTTATATAGGTGATATGGCTGAGCTTAATAAATAGATGCCCTTATAAAGAAAACCATAAAAAAGTCAATCCAAAATAAAATTATAAAATGTGATTAATTTTAATTTAATTTTCGCTCATATTAAATAGAAAATTATTTTGAAAAGTAAACAATATGTCACGATTTGGATTGCAAATATCGATTGGCTAGTCAACTCATGACAAAAGATAATTATTGTTAGGTTTGGTAGATGAATAGTACTATGGCCTACGGGTAGTTGTTAGTTTCTTCACGCATATTAATTTATATAGAATTTGTTGTTTTTCTTTCTTTGATTAATAATTGAAAAGATAGGTTACCAACCTCATTTATCCTTTTCTTCTCATCCTCTCACAACTTATCCATATTAAATGATTCTCTCCCTATTACACAGCCCCCAATCTTATTCTAAATCACTCAATTCTAATTTTAGAAAAATAATCACATGAATCAACATGGAATCATGGACGTATTAAGATAAAAATCCAACTCTAAGGCCAAGTATAGATAAGGATGGCATATACAATCTATAGAACATGAAAAGAAACCGTGATCACGATTTTTTGATTTTTTAAATATGTCATCACTTTGAAATTGAATAAAATAGAACTATCACTTAGTCATTGATTTCAACATTTACCATTCTGTAAAATCTTATTAGATAGACAAGAAAAGCTATGTTGATCACGATATTCTGAAACTAATATCATCTTGTTAAAGATATAAAAAATTGGTAAGACTAGATAAATGACAAAAAATATTAAACAGTAAGCATCTGTTTGGAACTATTTATTTAAAAGTAAAAAGTAATTATAAAATAAATTTATAAAAATATTTTAAAATCTAAAATCATTATAAATATTTTTTTCAATACATATAAGGTTTAAAAGTCGATTAAAATAAAATCACACGATAAAGTTGAACTTGCTAAAAATTTAACACAACCTTAGCAGTCGCCCGTTCTCTCTCATCTCTTGTTATAATATTCCAAAGATAATCTTGAGGATCTTCAAATTTCACGGGTCTTTGTTTACGCTTTTACTCCTTCTCTAACTAGTTTATTCGCCTACAAATATTCTTTTGAGTGTAAGAAAAAATTTATAATATAATAATTTATGAACATTTTAAATATAAAAAAACATATATTTTTAAATATACACTAGATTTCTTCATGTTCCCTTTATCTAAATTCCAAGATTAAATTTAAGATAACGAGATATTAAAATTAAAAAAAATACTATCACATAATATTTAAGCAATTTTTCCAGATCTTTTTTTTAAAGTGTGATCGTGAAATTATTGTCATAAATTGTTGACAAATTCTTTTAATTTTAGTTACATTATATTTGATATAAAATTAGGGTAAGATTCAAATTTTAAATTTCATAATCACATATTGGTCAAATAGATTCTACCGAAGTGTTAACCGAATTGATATAACTTAAATAATACGTTTATCTAATTATAAATATTAACATAATATTTATTCACTTGGTTAAAAATTATTCAAAATTGAATAAGAAATTAAGTTATGATTAATATGTGTTATATATATATGTATATATATATGTATTGACTCATACAATTCATAAACTATTGTCAATTGCCTAGCAAGTTCAGCCCACTCAAAAAGTTTGGATTGCCCTTCTACTCCACTTAATGACTTTTGACTTGTCAAAACTAACTTCCTAATTACATGCAACCAATTAATTAATATCAAAACAAAAAGAAAAAAACTGCCAAAAACATTTAATTAAATATATCAGATTTTCTTCCTGTTATAACTTAATTATTTTGTATTTTGTTTTAGAAATTAAACACATGATTTATTAGTATTTACTGTGTGGATTATTGATTTCAAAAGAATGTACAGGTGTGTTTTTGTGAATCGTGTAATTCTTCCCACGAAATAGGCGTAGGGTTGGCAGTGTATTTTTGTAGGTGTTTTAATTATAATCAATCCAGTATGGTGGAGATGTATATGTACCACTAAATGTCGTTGGGTAGTGTGTACAATTTTGGTGGTGTGTAGTGAGAAATCAACGGTGTGTAGTTTGTTGTGTATCGTGTAAGTATTCCCATGAAAAAGACGTAGAGTTGGCAGTGTATTTTGGTAGGTGTTTTAGTTATGATCAATGGTGTATGATGTGGATGTATATGTACCACTAAGTGTCGTTGGGTAATGCGTGCAATTTTGTTAGTGTGTTGTGAGAAATCTGTGTTGTTTGGGAGGTAGAATGGAAGTCAAAATGAGGTGAGTTATTCGTTTTATTTTGATGGTGTGGCTATTCTAAATAAAGACGTGTGTAGTTTGTGAAACACAAACACATTAAAAAATATAAACAATGCTAAAAATTGTTATGATTGAAAAGAAAACAAACAGTTATTGAATAAAAGTAAATCGAACCAAAATGTCATTGATAATACGAGTTAAAACCATGTGGTGCACTAGCATTCACTTATTACGAATTAATCTCACAAGAAAACCGTCTCCGCTAGAGTACCATTCTCCACCATCTTCCGCCGCCGCTCTAGGACCAATCTCCACCATCTTCACACTCACCTTTCTACCAAGCCGTTGTACTGCAAAAGAAAACCGCCGCCGCTAGAGGACCATTCTCCACCATCTTCCGTCACCGCTCGAGTGCCATTCTCCACCATCCTCCACCGTCGCTCCAAAAAATATCTCTTCACACTCACCTTCGTACTTATTTCTGCACAGTTGATCTTTGTAAATCGGTGGGTTTGTATCCATATGAGAATGATATTGGAAATAAAAAACTTTCCATCGTATAATGCTTAAAATATGAGATTTAGATTATATGCACCAAAAATGGAATCTTTTATATAAAATAATAATGACATAAAATCTAATCAATTCATTTAATGTAAGGGTATGGATGGTATGCGGATTAAAAAGCTAGACCTTTTGTGGGAGAAATAATTCGTTGGACTCTATGGGGGTGGGTTATTAGGTTTTTGGACTTAATTAGCTAATATCTAATATATATATATATATATATATATATATATATATATATATATATATATATATATATATATATATATATATATATATATATATATATATATTAAATATGAACAAAAGAAAAGGAAAAAAATAATTTTTTTACTATGGAACCATGTTCAACAATAAAATCAGTAACCCAGGCGACAAATTAGGACACTTTCTCGCTCAAACTTCCCCACCGTAACCAAATCCCTCCACCACTACCCTTCTCTATCGGCTCAGACCTTTCTCTTCCCTTCAGTTTAGGAAAGTGTATCTATCTCTAAGCGCCTGCCGTTCAAGCTTGATCATGAGCCCCATCTGCCATGTTGTTCTACAGAAAAATACGCTGCAATTACAACACTCACTTTTCAAAATCTCAAAATTTCTAGCTGCTAAATGGGTTCAGAGGATTCAAAGAGCTATGCTGACAACTCCCTTACTTTTCTAAGCTTTAAATCCTATTCTCAGAAGATTTACTACAGATCAATGTCAATAGGCAAAGGCTTTTGGTTGACCAAAGATGAAGACTTGGGAATATAATTAATTATATTTTATTGGTTTTCGCTTTCTAGTATAAAACATGCATGGCGTTTTACGACTCTGGGTTTTTACATAACTATTATCATTATTAGATCTATTACTTTCGGTCTATATACCCAACTGCTGAAGATTTGCGTTGGACCCGAGATTCACTATATAACGTTACGAATTTAACTTTACATCTTGATTTAACTTATGTAATGATTGATCCTTTGGATCTTCAGTATACCAAATATTTATTTTTTCTTAGCAGATATCGGGAAGAGGAGGTAATCAAAAGATTTTGCCTTAAACCTCGAAAGACAAAGGGTCTTATAAAGTCGTTCACGCTTTGGAAGATAGTCCTCCAAGACATTGGGTCACTATTTAACTTCAAGTCTTACTTTATTACTCAATAAGTTGTTTCCTTTCTCTTACCTTCACTCCTCTAACGCAATCTCACCTCTTTCTCACCAATTGTGTCCTTTAAACTTCTGGTCTTTTTTTTCATCTGCATGTCTTTGTTATTGCTTCTCTAGTCAGTGCATGTCCTTTGTTTTCCTTTTATATTTTCTTGCTTAATACCCCAATGGCTACCAACGACAGACACACCCTCTCTCATCCCTATTAACAAAAATATCATCAGTACTTTGGGTATAATTGACCTGGGGCTAAAAACTAAAGTTGTCAAAGCTTTGAAAGAGGAAACTACCCTAGTTCTTCATATCATAGGTGAAGTTAAGGTTTTTACATTCGGCTTTCGTAAGCATGTAGTGGAGAAATAAGTTGTCCAGGGGGTTTTCTGACTCACTGAGATCTAGGAGTTTAACCGACTTTGGGAATTAAGGCCAGGTGAGTTCCTGAAAATGCACGTAAGTATGATGCAATGGCCCCAACTGATGTCTCCCTAAATGTTCTAATTTTATGCCCTTAGGAGACATCATTTTTGGTGTTTATTTGACTATTTAGATAGACTTTTGGTGCTAATATGCAATAATTCAATTTTCCTCTTTAGATTTTAGTATTTTTGATTTATTAAGCTTTTGCGCGTAATATGGGTTGTTTTTAGTGAAAAGCTTGTAGGTTTTGAATACTAGCTAGGAGAGGAATAGAAGATTAAAGTCAAAGATCGTGATATGGAGTCAAAGCTTGAAGATAAATCCCGAAAAGAATCATATTTTGAAGCTGCAAATCTGGAAAACAGGCCAAAGATTGCTGATTTCGAGGCACTTAAAAGCTGATTTAGCCGCTGACCTTTCTAGAGAAAACATTCCTTATCGAGTTACGGAAATTTAGCAACTGATTTCAGGTCAATCGGAGTTATAACGAAGCGGGAAAAGCCGTTTTAGTGAAGGTGCTGCAGCAGTTACGGGATTTGGGCTTGATTAGTGGACTTGGACTTTTTATTATTCACTTAAACCCTAATTAAAAGCCCATTCCGAATTTGAGCTTATAAAAGGAGCTTTTGACCTCATTATTTCTCACCTCTCATTTTATTCTTCAATTCAATTCATCCTTTGAAGAGAGTGTCCAGAGAAAAAGCAGAAACAAGGAAAAGAAGAAGCTTGGAGCTGGAGACTGTCTATATCTCCAATTCACAGCCAAACCAATTCCGAAATTAGGTTTCTCTGTATTTTATTTCTGTAAAACAATATGAGTCTTATTTCTTTTAATTTAGTTATCTTTATAATTATTATGAGCTAATTCATTCATAGTATTTGAGAACGCATATTGGGTGAATCTCTATTCTGTTAAATTTTATATGTCTGAATTTGGGTTTCTGTTAAATTAAATTAAATTGGGTCTTTTACATTTTTCTGTAATTTGAGATTATTTACTGTTTTTGGATTGATCAACTAAGAACAAGTTTTAGTATCTAGGCTATTCCACATATGTGGCGTGTGGATCATCCTGACGGAGGGTTTAGGTATGGACTTAATTACAGAATATAAAATAGAAACTATTTGACTCTGACGAGCTTAGTTAATTTTAGGGCCAATGTGGTAAAATTGCTTAATCATTCGAAAGTGGATCATATTTACCCTGACGGGACTAGTGACACTCTAGAATCGCCTTATAGTCCACCCTGACGGGGGTATAAGGAATTTAGAATCCCGACCAATGTTAATTGACCAATTTAACCCTTAAACAACGTATGTTATGAAATAGAATTAGGATGATCCCTTGCGTCTCTCAAGTACTGCCTTCTCATATTTGCGTTTTACTATTTATTTGCAGTTTACTTTAATCTTTCATTACTTAGAATTAAAACAAACAACCAATCAATCATTAACCCATTTATCTGCTTTCATAGTGCAATTATTCATTAACTGATAAGCATTGGAGTCAACCATTCCGTCCCTGCGAACGAATCTGTTTATCACATATATTACTTGGGACAACTGTACACTTGCAGTTGTGGTTCTCTTGTCCTTATTTGCTTTTGTTATTATTTTAGAACACACAAAGGACCACCAAGTTTTTGGCGCCGCTGCCGGGGACGGTAGCGTGTGACCACGGTGTTTATCCTTTAGTGATAGTTGCATTTATTTTTATTTTTATTTTTCAGTTTTACGCTTGTGTTTGTTTTGTTTTGTTTTTACAGGTGCTTTATTCAGGTAATGATCAAGAAATTTAATTAAAGATGTATAGAGGACATTACCCAGATCCCGATCCATATGACTATTGGGAAGACTCTTCGGGACAACAACAATGGGGTATAAATTCTTACCAACAACCATATCAATACCCGCAAGAGCAAGGATGGAACAATCAATGGATCGGGAATAATCAACAACAAACGCCATATCACTATCAACAAGAACAAGTATGGAACCACCATTGGGTTGAAACCATTCAACAGTATCCACCTCGTCAAAATCAGCATGATATACTACTAGAGAAAGCCAATCGCCTACTCGAGGAATTCAAGGCAGGAGAGCCAGAACGTAAGAAAAGAGACGAGGAATTCAAAGCCACCCATGCACTCATACAACAGAGCCTAGATGAATGGGATGCCCGAAACAACTCTCTTAACTTAGCTGAAAGTGGTAGTAAGTCTTATGAAGGTCCCACTCCCTCGAGGGATGGAACAGATCAATTGGAAGAAGTTGTTGAGGAGGAGGTGTTGAAAGAAGGTGAGAATCTTGTTAGCATAGTGGAAGAAGGAGTAGCAACGCAAATCCTAGAAGTTAACACAGAGATTGCTATTCCTATGGTGTGTGCACATGATCAAGGTATAGAACGAAAAAGGGAGGAAGAGGTGATCGAGATTAGAGAGATTTCACAGAAAGAATATTATGAGGTAATAGTGGAAGATTGGGTTGAAAGTGAAGACGAATGTGAAATGGTTGGAGAATCAATTGAAGAATTGAAAGTTAAAGATAAAATAGAAATTGAATATCCGCCACAAGAAGTTCACCAATCACCATCTCTACCACAAATCATTATTAAAGATGAAAAATCAGAATCACCTCTATTACTAAAATTGATCAATAGGTGCTACGCAAGAAAGGTGCTACACCGCGAGAGCAAAAAGGCAAGGAGGAGCACATACCCACCACATTTTAAAGATGAATCCGAGATTGAACCAAGGAGTAAAAATAATCTTATACCGTTGAGAACGGTTATCTACTCTAATGTGGTGGAAAATGAGTTTCGTCGTGAAAATAAGAGGGCGAAACGAAGTACTTACCCACCCCCTTTTAGAGATCGATTGAACAATATTCTAAGGGGGAAGTATCTAAAACTCTTACATCAAGGAAGAGGCGAGTTTAAGCGGAGGAACACCGCAAGGGCCTCAATACCATCTTCATGGAAGGTAACGCGTCGAACTTAAAGACGTAATAAACAAAAGTGCTTCTTGGGAGACAACCCATGCTTTAAATTGCTTTCATGTCTTTTAGATTCTTAGTGTAAATTAGTGTAATGATTATTGATTTAGTGTTTATTTGTAAGAAATGAGGAAGGTTGGTGTTTTTGATGATTACAGGAGTGAAGGTCACGAGTTTGGGGTACCTAGAACGAAAAAGAATGAAAATTTTGGGTTCCAATACAGTAGAAACCGGGTACCCGGTTTGTAGAATGCGGGTACCCGTTTTCGGTGTTGTACCCCAGGTATCAAAACTTCGGAAGATCATAACTTGACGCTCGGAGGTCGGAATTAACTTTTTCTTGAGCCTAAACCGCATAACTTTTCGTGCTCTATCCAATGGTGAAGTCGAAAATTTCGTATGAACAGCTAAAAGTTTCTGACCCAGCGTTTTGAGGCCCGGCATTAGTTGCGTCTCGTGGTTGCGTCTCCACTTAGCACCATTGATGACGAACCAAAGCTCCAAAAACACTTAAATTCCATCATCAAAACACCAATATATCACCAATCCTTACCTCTAAACATCATCCCAACACATAATCAACCACAAATCTTTCCAAAAACACCAAGAAATTCAAGTTTTAACCCAAAAATTTCTTCACCAAAGCTTAAATTATATCCTTTAAACCTTTCCAACACCATAGATATTAAATACCCATCTCAACTAAATCACAAATTCCACTACTGTGCTACTTTCAACAATATCAAGAGACACAAATTTCATCAAAAGCTTTGGTAATTTGAAGGTTGGAGATTGCAAGTGCAAGGTATCAAATCATAATAAATTCCATGGCCAATCCGGTAAAATAGCTAGAACTATTCTTTTATTTCTATTACCAGTTGGGAATTAAGATTTATTTTAGTTATTTAGCGGAGGAATTGTGAATTGTTTGAGCATATTAATATTATATATTTTGCAAGTAATCTTTAAGTAGGTGAAAAATTGAGTTTGGGGTCATCAAAGATGACCATGAAGGTTGGAAAAGGTACGAAGAACATGATGAAGATAAAAAGTTGGATGTTGAGGAAAGATTTTCGTAGAAGAGATGATGATTTAGAGGGTTAGGAAAAGATGAAGACTTGGAAAATATGACATGAGAGTTCGAAGTATTCAAAACTTCAACATGAGACTACACGTAATCGGCCTAGTGCCGATACAGATATGTTTTCCTATCCTTTCTCATTTAGTGTATATTAGTTTAATTGCTTTATTGAGTCTTTTCGAGTCGTGGGGACACGACTCATTTTTGAGTTTGGGGTGGGGTTCGTTGCCTCATCCCAGTTTTTATGTGTTTATTTGTTTTAATTGCTTTCAATAAAATAATTAGGAGTTGCGTTTGACTGTAGAAGATTTTAAATGTCCCTTTTAAGCATACTTTTGATGAATCTATGATAGTAGATAGTGGACTTTAGGGAATAACATAAAACACACTTACAATTGCATGCTAACATAGGTAATTGATAGGAAAAATTAATGAACAATGCAAATGAAGTAAGCTTGTACTTAAGGAATATGTTTGGTGTGTAGAACGTGAAATCCTAATTAGTAGAGAACCCACCTAGATATGAACTAAAGACAATCTATGTACTTAGGAAAATGATAGGGGCAGTTCTTTGTTAGCCATTTGAAGCCTTTTAGCTTGCTATCCCTTATTATAATTTCATCTGTCTTAGCCCAATTTTGAGCCTTAAGCCTTTTCTTTTGTAACCACGATATAAGCCCATTATCCCTTAGATTATTAAGCATGACCAAATGACCCGCACTTGAATCACAACCCTGAGACTTGTCTCGAGCTTGAGTTTGGGGTGGAGGGTCCACATTTGGGAAATTACATTGGGAAGGGATTATATGTGTTTGTATTGAGGCACAAAAAGGTAGATGATATTATTATTTGTAACCTTTTGCCGGGATTTGAATTTAAAAAAAAAAAAAAAAAAAAAAGAGAAAGAAAAAGAAAATTATAAGAGACATGACTTTTCACATCAAAATGATGGTCATGGGTATCTTGTACAAAAAAAAAAGAGAAGAAATGAAAAAGAAAATAAAAAGAAAGAAAGAATAAAATAAACCGGCAAAGTGGAATATTTTTGGAATTCATCTTAGTCTCATTTGGGTTGACATTGGGGACGCAACATTAGCGCGTCAAATGGGTGAGTGAGAACATTTTTGAGCGTAAACTCAAGCTCGAGGACATTGTTGATGGTAAGTGAGGAGAGAGCCAAAAGCTCACTTCAAATTTACCAAATATACATCCATACCGTCCTTAAGCCATTATTAAAACCGTAAAGACCTCGTGATTCCTAAGTGCATAGTGAATTTATAATTATGTTGATAGGGAATATACTAGGTGGAGCGTTCAAAGCTAGTTAGGATTAATGACCACCCTATAGCCATCATACAGAGATGAGTACAAGTGTAACCTTCTAGCATTGCAAAGTTAATTTTATGATTGAAGTTATTTATGTTTGATGTTGCATGATTAGTGTATGTGTATGTTAGTTCTTAATGTTTGCTATATGAGATTTATCTTTAGAATTGCTTTTGGGTTTATTTGCTAGCTTCTACTTGTTCTTGCATCTACTTCATTCCCCTTGTTTTTAGTTTTGCTTTGTCGGGACGACAAAGGTTTGAGTTTGGGGTCCTCCTTCACTTCAATGATTAATCACTCGATTTCACGTCCATCTGGGTTAAAGCGAAGGGTCTTGCATTTATACAGAATAATTTAAATTCAGTTTTAGCTCTCGAGGTTTGTTATCTGGAGATAGAAGCTATAGATTTTCCCGAAGTCACCATTAAGTATATCAAAATCTTGCGGATCAGGGTGAAGGTCAACATTAAAAAACCATTGCCTCTAGGTACTTACCTTTCAAGAAGAGAACGAAGGGTGGATTGTGTTTCACTACAAAAATGTTGGTGTTATTTGTTTTAATTGCGGTTATTTTGGTCATCGTTATGGTGAATGTGATATACCCAGTGCTAGGTACAGTGATGATGTTAAAGAAAGGAGATTGTCTACATGGAATGTAGATAATATTGTCAAATTTCCTCCCACTAATCCTATATATGGTATTCTTTACAAATTGCAGGTGAGTTCAACATAAATGCCACCAAGTTCAATTAAGATAGGGATAGGAATTATGAGGTGAAGTAAATAGCAGGAACATGGGAGAGTTCACTCAAAAAAATAGTCAAGTTGTTGATTTAGGTGGCTACAACTACACCAAAGACTCTAGGGCTAGGAAAATCCTAGAGAATAGAGACCAGCGTATCACAGGTCCTGGAATTCAAGGACTTGTGAATAGGAGATCCTCCAATGAAGGATTTATAACCAAAGGTGATAATAGCAAAAGCATTAGACTTGATGTTTTTAGAAAAATAATCAGAGATGATGATGTAGCCAATAACACGAATACGAAGGGTAATTATTTCACTATGGTTAATGGTAGATTAGAGTTTGGTGGTGGAGAGTGGTTAACTAATGTTCCTGTCTCGAATCAAACAAAGGAATACAACCGTGTAGCTTCTAAAGGAAAAGAGATTATTGAGGTAGAAGATGACCTCTCTTCAGGCGGGTATAACCTTTCGGAGAAACAAAAATCTATCAAACGTATAAGAGAGTTCATTGCAAAAGTCAGTGGTAATTCGAATACGAAAATTGACATAGAGAAAATTGAAAATTTTAAGAGGCTCAGGGTGATCGATGGCAGCGATGATCAAGGTAATAATCCCTCAACAGAAGATAAAATTGATAGTCAGGAAGATTTCATGCAGAAGAAGGAGCTCAAGATAAAGAGAGTAAATAGTGGTAATAATGCGCTTTAAGAAGAATTTGATTTCTAAGCTGATCTAGAAGAAGAAGCGGAGGATTTTGAGTTGGAAGATGGTAACACAGGGGGTGATTTGGGTGGCAGGTTTGATAACCGCGAGATGCTTTATGAGGAAGGTAAAAATAGTGATAATGAGGAAATCCCGTCAATTATCAAAATAGAGAGCGATCACTCCGACAAGTTGATCGCCAGGACAAAATGAACACGCTTTTTTGGAATTGTCAAGGCATTAGGTCCCCCTTGGCAGTCTCAAACATTAGGTCCATGTTAGCTAGGTTTAAACCTAGTGTGTCCATGATGACAGAGTTGGAATCTCAGGATACTATTGGACGTTTTTATTTTGATCATAGTTTTGTTTTTTACAACTCTAGTAAAGCTTTTCATTCTATGGGTTTTCTTATTTTGTGGCATGTCTTTGTTCACCTTGATGTTTGTTTTTGTTACCTGTCTTGTCTTATTTGGTGCTCTAATGAAATTTTATTTACGTATTATATGATTTGTATCCATGCCCCTAATGAATTTGAAGACAGGTTAAAAACTTGGAATGGAATTTCTAACTAGAGTAATAATGTAACAAAACCCTGGATTATCATGGGAGATTTCAACAATGTTCAAAATATCAATGAGAGGCTGAGCAAAAACCCCGATAATATTAACCATTATACATAAATCAAATATTTTACTATTAATAAATCTCTTATGGAAATTAATTCTTCTTTGGTTTTTTTTACATGGTCAAACAGAAGATCTGGTGATGAGCAAGTTAATATTAAACTCGACAGAGATTTGGCAACATATAGATGGATAAAAAAATCCTAAGTCCCAAGTCTACATCCCACCAGCAATCGACTCTGACCACTCACCACTTATCCTAAACTATGACTCCACCAAAAGACAACGCTTTCGACAATTTAAATTTGAATCTTTTTAGCTTGATAGATTTGATCGTAAAGAAGTGTAAGTAAAGCTTGGGGTAAACCTGGCTTTATACCATCACTACCCAAGTTTCCTGATAAGCGAGATGTCATAAGTCGTGATTTTAGAAAGGTGGAGCAAAGAAGTGTTTAAAAACCAGGAAGTCCAAATCAAACTACTCCAAGAAATTCTTACGGTAACAACAACCTCAAATCCTGCACCAACCTTACAACAAGAAGAAGTAAACATCAAGTCACAAATCAAATTCGAATATGAGTGTGAAGAGAAATTTTGGGCTCACAGATCACGTCAAAATTGGCTCAAATTTGGAGATAAAAACACTAAGTTCTTACATTTATCCATTATTCAAAGACGAAGCTACAAAATGATCCTCAGAATTAAGAACGAACAAGTAATATGGAAAAGGACACAAATGAAGTAAAATTTGCTTTCAATATTATTATAAGTTTTTGTTTAGTGAAAAAGGATTTTCCCACAAACATATGGATATAGCCACTCAATATATCATACCTAAAATTGTTGAAGATATGAATGAGAAATTAACAAAACCATCCTCTTTTGAAGAAGTTGAAAAGGCAGATTTTGGCCTTTCCCGTCCAAAGCTCCAAGACCGGATGGCTTAAATGGTAAATTTTATAAAGAATTTTAGGATATTATAAACAGATGTTTTTCTTATGGTGCAAGATTTTTTTAATAATAATATTTCCCTTGATAAGATTAACGATACACTTATTACGCTTATTCCCAAAGGCGATTTTCAAGAAAAATTGGGTGACTATAGACATATTACTTGTGTTAACTTTGGCTGTAAGATAATCATTTAGATCTTGTCTAACAGTTTACTAGAAATAATGGATTCAATTGTATCTCCAACACAATAAACGTTCATTAAAGGAAGAGCATTCAAGATAATATAATCATAGCACAAGAGATTTCTTTTTCCATGAGCCGGAAAAGGAAAAATCATAAAAATATGGCAGCTATCAAGATTGATATGGCAAAAACTTACGATCACGTAATGTGAGATTTTATTTAATTGTTCTTAAACAATTGGGTTTTTGTGATAAATGTATTGTCTAGATAAAAAAAATGTATTTCTACGGTCACATTCCAAATAAATATGAATAGGGAGAGAATTGCTAGATTCACACCGAGCAGAGGTCTTAGGCAAGGTGACTCCTTATCTCCTTTACTTTTCACTATTATGGCTGAGTCACTTGTTAGTTTAATAGACAATTACGTTTCACATAATCATGTCCAAGGTAATCAAATTAATAGGAAATGTCCCCCATCTCACACTTACTTTTTGCATATGATTCTCTTTTCTTTTTAAACATTGATAATACAGATTTCCAATCTTTTAAAAAGTACATTCAAGAATATTGTGATGGATCGGGATAAAAGACTAATTTGATAAGTCAACTATGTTTTTATAGTAAAGATACACCGCAATATATTAATGAAAAGATAACCTCGGAGATTAAAATTAAAGAAACTAACAATCTGGGAAACTACCTCGGAATACCAATTTGTCACAAAAGGTCTAAAGCTGAATCTTTAGAATGGATTGCTAAAAATATTTTATTTTTTTAAAACGATGGAACGTGAAACTTCTCTCAGTTGGTGGCAAAGAAGTTCTCATCAAAGAATTTATAAGCTATTCCTAATTATTCTATGTATATCTTTTCATTTCCGATATCTTTTTGAAATAAACATATTTCTATCATTTCTAATATCTGGTGGAGTTCAGGAGAAAGAAATAAGACTCACTGGTTGGCTTGGGAGAAGGTGGAGATTGGGAAAATCCCTAGAGGTATTGGTTTCAGAGACTTTAAAAGAATGAATACAACATTACTAGCAGATCAAGCTTGGAAAATAATGATTAATCCATCATTGTTAGAATCAAGACTAATATAAGGTATATATTTTCCTAAAAAGATTTTATGAATATCAAATTACGCCAAAGTGGAACCTAGAGCTGGGTCAGTATTATGGAAGGTCTCATGGTCAAGACATTGACATCTAGAATGATGAATGGATTACTACCAATTGGCATCTTAAGAAACCTCCTAATTGCAATATTTACAAAGTCACCCAATTATGGAAAGAAAATACTAGTTAATGGGATGAGGAAATGCTGGATAATATATATTTTCCCTAACCAATTATTCTAGATATCCTTAGGATTCATACTATTAATATCAACATGAAGGATAATATAATTCCTATTCATGGAAAACTATGTAGGATTCCAACATCCCTAACAAAATTAGAATGTTTGTTTGAAAAACATGTAATATGCTCTGCCAACGAAATACAGTCTTTACAGAAGAAAGTATGCAGACTCTAATAATTGTATTTAATGTTATGATGCTCCAGAAACTACTGAACACCTTCTTATTTTATGTAACGTCAACAGTATTATTTGTGTTGGAGCTTCATTAAAAGTTAAGGTGGACAATAAACATCTTTACGATATGGGTAACTGGATCTTACATATTATTAAATCCTATACGGAAGGAGGATAAAACAAAAGAAAGTGACTGGTTACATACATGATTAATATGTAAAACATTTGGAAAGCTAAAATGAAATCAGTTTATGAAGATTGTAATATTGATGGGGACAAAATTATTTTCTCTGCTAATAAACTTATTTGTGACTACATGGTGCAGATTGGAGAGACCTTAATACTCCGACTAATATTTCTCTACATGAAGCTTCTATTTAGGAAGATAGCGTACCTAACAGAGACGCCTCCATCACGTTCTTTTGTGATGCATCTTTTAACAAATCTTATGAAGCAACAAGGATTGGAATTGTCCGAAGTTATAGGCACACAAACATAAAAACTAAAATTAAAGATACAATCTTTTGTAACTCGATCTTGGAGGGAGAAACTTTGGCAGTCTTAAAAGCAAATGGATAGAGCGCGTATTTTCCAGAGTAAGTTAAGATTGTGTTTTTAGATAACATGGATCTCATCCAAGGTATGGGGCAGGTGTCAATAGCAAGGTGGAGAATCCAACCTACCATCCAGAATATAATCCAGATGGCCAGAGAGTTTGGCCCTATAACCTTTCAGCATATCCCAAGAAGGTTAAACGACCAAGCGGATAAACTTGCAAAAGATGCTAGGCACGGCAGCGCCGTTTAGTTCAGAGAAACTCCATTGATTGAAGTGTTCAGTAAAATATGCATCAGATATTTTTGTTATGTCTCTTTGTATTGATAGACTTTTTTGTCTCTTTTTCTTTCCTTCCGTCCAAGAAAAACCATGTCCAATAGTTGTTTAATGTTTATTCATTTTCCATGTGCAAGTCTTTAGCGTCACCATTGGGTTAAACACGATAGTTAATGTGTAATAGATACTTAAGATCCATTAACATTGGGTCAAACCCAACAATTGTGTTTTTTACTAAGTAAAGTATCTTTTATTTGAAAGACACGACTCTAAATTATTAAAATCACAACTCTTTCTAATGGATGTATAACCACGTATTCATTTTCTATAAATAGTTGGTCAACTCAAGCATTTGATTCATTCAATTTTTTTTAAGTATTAAGCATTAAAATTATAAGGGAGAGAGAGAGAGAGAGAGAAGCAACATTGATAAATTTGTTGAAAGTTTGAAAGATTTTGTGTTTGTTTCTTCCGAATACTATTGTCGTCGTGTCCTGGAGGTTGAAGCCGAAAAACGTAAGACACCAGTACGTGGCCTATACCTTTAAAACATCAGATCCAATCTAAGTCTCGAAAATCAAAGTTGTTTATTTACTTTTTCATTGGTGTTTTTATAGTTTTATTGGTTCATATAAATAAACCACAAAAATTTAAGGTATTTATGATTCACGTTGTATAAACACTAATGTAGGAGAGATTTTCTATTTTGGATCTCTTAAGGGCCATTGGGATTCCCAAGTATTTGCCCATTGATTTCATAAGCTCAAAATTTAAGCTATCTGCTATAACCGTCGCTGTGTTTTTGGGAAAGCCATTGGTGAACATAATGGTTGATTTATTAAAATTAATCTTCAGGCCATAAGTGATACAATATTTTGATAAGAATCTTCTGAAATAATCAATTTCTCCATCATTAATCTCCAGGAAGAAGAGCGAATCGTCAACAGATAAAAGATGAGTGGGTCTTGGGGCTGCTCTTGCGAGAGAAATGTCTTTAATATTTCCTTTTCCTTCACGACATTCAAAATTAATGAGTCCTGTTAGTCCTTCCGTGAGCATTGAAAATAATAATGGAGATAAGGGATCGCCCTGTCTAATTCCTTGTCTTGGCTTAAATTTCTTCAGTCTTTCACCATTCACTTTAACTTGATATGAGGCAGATGATATACAATTAAAAATGAGATCTCTCCATTTTTCACAAAAACCAAGATTTCTCAAGATTTTCATAGGAAAATTCCAATTAACTTGGTCATAAGACTTGGCCATATCAATTTTAGTTGCACCATAATGTTTATTAGATCTCCTTTTTTGTCTTAAGAAAGAAACCAACTTCCTGAGCAATTAAAATATTATCTTGGATACATCTCCCTTTAATAAACACTGATTGAGTAGGTGAGATGATGTTATCCATGATAGGTTGAAGTATGAGTGCCATTATTTTAGCGATGATTTTGTAATTAAAGTTAATGCAGGATATCGGTCTATAATCAGTCACAGATTCCTAAGAATTGTCTTTCGGAATATGGAAAATTATGGAATCGTTAATTTTATCAAGAGGAGTATTGAAAGCGAAGAAATCATGGACAATTTTAAAAATATATATCATCTTTTATGACATCCCAAAATTCATGATAAAAATTTCCCGGAAGCCTATCCGATCTAGGAGCTTTGGACCCCGACATAGAGAAAACTGCAAACCTAATCTCTTCTACATCCGGAATTTTAGTTAGAAGAGAATTAGTTTCCTCATCAATCTTACACGGTGTATGGGCAGCCATATCATTAACATCATAAACTTGATTTTTTTTAAAAGATTAATAAAATATTCCTGAATTATATTCTTGATCCGCTTAGTGCTATCACACCATTCTCCATTAACATTCTTTAAGCCCGAAATACGGTTAATATTTCTTCTAAGGGTAATTCTTGCAAAAAAGTACTTTGTATTTTTTATCATCTTTCTTTATATAAACATCTCTTGCCCTATTAGTCCAGAACGCTTCTTCTTGCTTCCAGAGAGAATCCATCTCTTCTTTAATTTGTAATTCAATTTTGAAGTTTTCCTCCGTAGACTCTTCATATTGAATTCTTTCGAGCATTATTTGGTATTTGTCGAGAAGCTTTCGACTATTACAGAAAGTTTCACGACTCCACCCTCTTGAAGCAAGACCACGTGTCGTCTCTTTTATTAACAAAATCATGAATATTATTAATATTTCTAGTCTCATTCCACAACTTCTCCACAATATCCCTACATTGCAAATTGTCTAACATTTTGATTTAAACATACAATACTTTTTGTTACCCTTTAGATTACATTCTCTTTGGACAATTAGGGTGAATGATCTGAACCAATAGTCGGTGGTACTTTGATAATTGTTTGAGAATATCGATCATACCATAAGTCTGAAGCCAACACCCTATCAAGTCTTTCTTTAACATTTTCCTCCCCTTGTCGTTATTCGTCCAGGTAAAATGACAACCTTTAAGTGGAACGTCTATAAGATTAATTTTTGTTGATAAAGTCATTTAACCGTAACATTCTTTCTAAATTCAGTGCGATTTTTTACCCTGTTTTTCGGATGACTTAGTGATATCATTAAAGTCACCAACTATCAAAACCGGCTCGAAAGTTTTATGTCTCCATTTAGTGACGTTGTTAAAAAACTTGTTGTCTTTCATTTTGATCATTTGGTGTGTGAATAACAATAAGGTACCACAGAATAGAATTCGGACCAGAGATGTGACAAATAATATAAAACGAACACGAGATAACAGTATTAATATTAAAGTTGTCCTTCCAAGCGAGTATGATCCCTCCGGACGTATAAGCTCTTCCCCCGGGGTTGATCATAAACTTATTATTTTCAAGTGTTTAGTATTACCATTGAGTCAGTCACAATAGTTAATGTATAATATATACTAAGTATCCAATTGTATTGGGTCAAACTCAATAGTTATGTCTTTTATTACGTAACATGTCTTTTATTTAAAAGACACAACTTCAAAATTTAAAAATCATAACTCTTTATGAATTGATGCTTAATCGCCTATTCGTTTTCTATAAATAGTTGACGAACTCAAATATTTGATTTATTTAAAAAAGAATAAAAAACATTAAGCATTTAGAGAGAGAGAGAGAGAGAGAGAGAGAGAGAGAGAGAGAGAGAGGGGGAGGGAGGAGAGAGGGAGAGATGGAGAGAGAGAGAGAGAGAGAGGAGAGAGGGAGAGAGAGAGAGAGAGAGAGAGAGAGAGAGAGAGAGAGAGAGAGAGAGAGAGAGAGAGAGAGAGGAGAGAGAGAGAGAGAGAGAGGAGAGGGAGAGGGAGAGGGAGAGAGAGAGAGGAGAGGGAGAGGGAGAGGGAGGGAGAGGGAGAGAGGGAGAGAGGGAGAGAGGGAGAGGGAGAGAGAGAGAGAGAGAGAGAGAGAGAGAGAGAGAGAGAGAGAGAGAGAGAGAGAGAGAGAGAGAGAGAGTATTGTTAAATTCGATGAAATCATGAAAATTCGTGTAATCCGTTTCTTTTGAATTGTTTTGTCGTCGTATCATATAAGTTGAAACCAACAAATATAAGACATTAATACGTAACTTAAATATTTTTAAAATATCAAAGCAAATGTAAGTTTCAACAAAAAAAATAATTTTTGTTTTCGTATTTTATATTTTTATTTATGTATTACTTGTTTATAAAAGGAAAACACAAACATCACCATCATAGTGTAATTTAAGAATCACAAATCCAGATTTTCTTATAGTAACCACAGATTTCATTTAATTATATTAATTATTATGAGAAATAAAAGGATCTGATTTTTTTTTTTTTTGACAATAATATAAGGATTTGATCTGATATTATATATTATTTTTTTCATTTCATAAAGTTAAAAATTATTTCATCTCCAAGCTTCTATAATCCAAAACATTAGTCTTTAGCCCTAGGAAATCATAAATACCATTCCTTTGATTATTTTCTTCACTACAATTGCACTCTTTACTATTTTGAATCCCCAAACTGCATGCAAAACATACTCCACCACTCTTCATTGATTGATCATGTTGATAAGGTGGACTAATCCTAAGCTCAAGATTTAGGTCTGGAATACAGGTTTCTTGAACTGTGGTTGTGGTTGTGGTCGTGGCCATATGTTTCTCTTCTTCTTTAACAAAGGAGACGATGGTGGTACTTTCTTGAAATATAGGTGAATTCATCGGCCGGTGAGTAGAGGGATCGATTACCCCGGCCCATTAGCTTCCTTCTTATATGTGTATTCCAATAATTCTTGATTTCATTATCCGTTCTCCCTGGTAATCTTCCCGCTATCAAAGACCACCTATTACAAATTACAAAACTATCCATAATTAGCAAAGACTAGATATCGAGACACCTTTCCGATTTTAAAAAAAAGAAGAAGTTATGGTGGCACTTTCAGACCAACAAAGTTATGCGACACTTTTCCAAACAAACAAAGTTATGGCGACCACTTTTCCAACGGAAAAAGGATATGTCGACATTAACAAGAAAACAAGTGTGATTGGCTACTCCGAGAGTTCTGAACTCTTATACGATTTTATTTTTCATGAATGTAACTAAAAAAAGTTTTATTAGAGAAAGAAGATTAAGTGAAAACTTACTTGTTACCAAGAAGACTATGGAGTTTGATAATGAGTTCATCTTCATCTTCAGTGAAGTTGCCTCGTTTAAGGTCGGGTCTTAAGTACTTAATCCATCCGGCGCCCGGACCCAACTTTTGCCGCCACCGGAGAAGGCCGGCAGCTTTTTGGAAGTGATCGCCAACAACCTTCGCCCGTGAGCTTTGGATATAAGCTATAAGACGATCATCTTCTTCTTTTAGTCCATGCTCCTTTGTTTTGTATGAGCTTTTCTCACAACAAGGAGATCATTCCCATTGAACTAATATTACTAGCTAGCAATTATAACAAATTTACCTCCCTACCCTTTCGTATTAGTTTGTAGTTTCTTCTTGTAAGTTGTAACGGAGAACCTTCACTTGTCCAAATCTTTTCCCCTCTTTTTTTCTCTAGAATATACGAAACATCTAATATAATTGTCCTCTCCTTTTTCTCGTTCGTTTTCCAATACAGAACTTACCTGAACGACTTTTTTCTTTTCCTTTTTTCTTTTATTCTTTCGAACCTAGGGATCGGATTTTTTTTTTCCTT